>JAUKVZ010000003.1:0-487840 GCA_032355985.1 Sarcodiotheca gaudichaudii
CGCCCCCCCCACGCTGCATCGAGGAGATTGGATTATGAAGATTGGGATGTTGATCGGAGCCTTGGGAATGGCTCTGGCAGCAGGCGCTCACGCGGAGCGTGGGGCGGCGCCCAACGCCGCCAGCGTTGACGCCGCGTCGACTGCAAACACGCTCAGAACTGCGTCCGTCGACGATTTCATCGCGGCGCGCGACGCGGAACTGGGCCTCCCGGGCAGTCCGGAGCGCCAGCAGGTGCTGCGCGACATGGCAAACCAGATCCGCAAGGGTCACTTTGACTCCAGACAGGCACTGATCGGCAACTTCGGCCTCAACGTCAAGAAGACCTGGGATCCGAAGAACGACCCGACCATCTATCAGGGCAAGCGCTCGATGGGCGGACCCATCGATCTGGGCGCTGGGCGCGGCGTTGCGCCTCCGTTCGGTTACTTCGACGCGATGGAAACCTACACCATCGATGACAACCCGAACGATGACATGTTCACCCCGCTCAATGGCCAGTTCCAGCCTTCAGGCGCGCTGCACGGCGGCTTTACGCTCGTCCACATCGTTGCCTGTTCGCCTGATGACCATGTCGGCCCGCCCGCCATTACGGGCGCCGTCGAACTCGCGGGCATGCCCAACAACCACGTCAATCCGTTCGCTCCCGGCGCTATTCCGGGCGACCCGAACGCGACCGTCAATCAGGTCATGGGCCACATGCGCGCCAATGAGTCTGATGGTGGTCAGACGACCAGCGGCTTCTTCGCCGCGATTCTTGAGCACCAGGCGTTCAACGCGACGCCCACTGAGCCGCTCGTCCAGACGCTCGACCTGTGGTTCCCCGACCACTACGTCTTCCTCTGGTTCGACGGTCGTGGCCCGGCCGATCAGGGCACGGGCGGCGGCGGCGGCACGGTCGCTCGCTGGTTCTTCAATGGCGCCGACACCGGCGGCTTCGAGGCCTTCGTCGATCCGGACAACTTCATTCGTCGTCCGATCGTCCTCGGTCTGCTGCCGAACGTCTTCGGCTTCGGTCAGTTCTTTGCTCCCCCGGAGAATCCGGCCGCAGGACTGCCGACCTTCAAGACCGCTCTCAACGAGTGGGTCAAGACGGCCATTCGCGTCGACCTCTCCGGCGACCCCGACTACGGCGGTCTGTCGCAGTGGATGAAGCAGAGCAACACCGACGGCACCGGCACGCACACGATCGACGATCCGCGTGACGTTCCCGGTTTCGAGTCCGGTTGGGCCGAGATCTACCCCGGTCAGCCCGCGAATCTGATTTCGGGCACGACCTACGAGGGTGTCGGCACTTCCGTCAACGAGTTCGGCCAGGATGCCCCGAATCCCTCGCCGATCCTCAATCAGGTTGCGACGGCCTCTCTTCGCATGATCACCGGTTTCGATCCGGCGACGTTCCCGAAGGGCACCGGCGTCAGCAACTTCTTTGCTGATAACTACACCGTGGTCGGCGAAGAGTTCGCCACCCCGCCGCAGCCCAAGCTTCGCACGCCCTACAAGGACGACTTCGAGCTCTACTTCGAGCCGAACGTTCTCTACCTGCAGGGCGATCGCTGGCAGGATCGTGACAACTCGCTCGCCAGAATCCTGGCGCAGTCGAACACGACCCCGGGCGATGGTTCGGATATGGACGGCAACGCTGCCGCCAATACGCTGAACCAGGAGAACTTCGTCACCGACTCGTTCTGGCGCGACCAGTTCAATACGTCGACGCCCGGCTTCGACGAGGCGGCGAATCCTGAGAATGGCGCTGATCGCCCGCTCGCGCTGCCCGGCTCGCCGGTCACCGTCAGCATGCAGATGCGTCTTGAGTTCACGTCGACGACCCGCGGCGTCCGCATTGCGGATAATGACTTCTCCGGTGAGATCGCCGGTGAGCTCGTCTTCCGTAATCACGACAACATGGGCGTCAATGACAACGTTCTCTATGTCCGTCTGGACAACCCGGACTTTGATGAGGCCGTGGATGCTCTCAACAAGCAGCCTGACCAGCTTCATGATCCGATGGAGAACACCCGTCGTCTGAACTACCCGACGACCGCTGCGATTCCTCTGAACACCATGTTCGAGGTCGCCCTGGTCATGAATGGTGACGGCACCAGCAAGTGGCAGCTCAATGGCGCCGACCTGATGTTCGACCTGTCCGGCATGAGCCCGACGCAGTCCGCGGCCATCACGTCCGTCAACAGCGGCGCCAACGGCCCGCTCTTCCCGTCCGGCGCTTCAACGCTTGACGATGTCACCTACGCCTGCGGCAACAACCCGATCGGCGTCGGCGATGAGATCTGGATCGATGACTTCTGCATTGACGGCAATCCTCGTCAGGTGGGTCTTGGTCCGGAGTATGAGCTTCCCTACTGGGACAGCATGGAGTGCTACATCCTCGGACAGCACCTCGGCGGCCAGGGCGATTCGCCCTTCCTCGATGGCTCGTCCGTCAATGACTTCGATCTGCGCATCCAGCTCTCCGAGGTCGACGCGGTCAACTGCCGCGACGCCCTCTCCGGCACGCCCACCAATGACATCGGCATTCGCGATGCGGGCGGCCAGACTGGCGCGGACGATGAGTACTGCCTCTACACCGTTGACACCGATTCGGCTGTCGGCGGCCCCGAGGTCACTGAAGTCGTCGGTGTCCGCACGTGGGCTGGTTACTCCTGCGATAGCAGCCTCAACTGGGTTGCTTGCGACTCCGGTCACAATGAGATCGACAGTGGTATCTGGTCGCTGATCGGCATGTCCGACGCCGGCACCATTGGTTCGGTCGACTTCTTCGCCAACCGCATCCAGGGCTACGATGGCAACACGGCCGGCTCCTATGAGCCCACCGTGCGCTACACCGCTCAGGATTGGTGCTGCTACGAGGTCACCGAGGTCTACGGCAACACGGATCGCAAGGGCAATCCGCTGCCGAACGACTGGTGCGTCGAAGTCGGCGACGTGATCAACGTCAAGCCGGTCGACGGCGAGTGCGAAGATCGTCAGAAGATGCCCGACTGCCCCAACTTCATCCTCTTCGACGATGATGAGGGCGATCGCTTCGGATGCGTTCTTGGCGTCAACTACCTCGGCGTTGTCAACAACGACGGCTACTGCGCCGACTACGTCGCAGACAACTTCCGTCTGCTTCCCGATGATGAGATGGGCGACCGTCACGTCTTCTGCCGCTACCAGATCAACACGGCTCCGACGCCTGTTGACATCCCCGGCCCGGACGCGACCTGCCCGAGCTGGACGCCCGGCACCGTCGTGGCGCTCGATCAGTTTGTCGGCTTCAGCGCGAAGCTCGGCATCTCTTCCTGCCCCGGCGTCTTCCAGGGCGGCATGGGCACCGAGGCTGACTTCGGCATCATCGATAAGGATCGTTGCCGCGTCTGCGAAGGCACCTGGACGCTGATCAGCTCCGAGATGGTTGAGAACCCGCCGATGTCCGGCATGTTCGAGACCGTTGCGGCTGCTGAGCCCCGTCAGGCCGGCGACATCGTCGGTTACGAGGCCTACTCGTTCCCGTTCTCACGTTGGCAGAACATCAACGGCGGTCGTGGTGACGACACGCTCATGGTCGATGTCTCAGGCATCCTCAATGACTCGTCCGGCAACCCGGTTGATGGTATGGGCCTGTTCAACGAAGCAGTCTGCTTCTCGAACAACGGCAACCTGCCTGACAACAGCAGCACCGGCGTTGAGTGGGGCAATGTCTTCGCTCAGCTTCCGCTTGCTCAGGCCGTCTCAGGCGATCCGGCGACCGTCGCCAGCGCCTACTGGGACGTCTATGTCACGGATCTTCGCACGCGTTACTCCGTGTCCGTCAGTGGCACGGGCGGCGAGATCACCCGTGTCCGCATGGGTGGTCCGGACGCCACCGGCGATCCGGCCAACAACAACGGCGTCGGCGTTGGTGACGACCGTGTTGGCATCTTCATCTCCAACTTCATGGGCGGCTTCCCCGTTCCTGCTCCGGAGATCTACATCGATCCCGCGATCGACTACTCCGGCACGGGCGGCCCCACCCCCAGCGGCACTGGCTACACCGTCGCTGGCGATCAGTGGTACCGCTTCTGCCTTGCCGTGGACGGCGACGGAAACTGGACGCTCGGACTCAACGATTCCGGCGCGCCCGGCAACGAAGTCGACGACTGCGACGAGGAGTACTACACGACCATCGCATCCGGCACCTCACTCGACATCGATGATGGCGATTGCGGCTCCGGTCTGCCGGTCAACTCCATCGACTCCATCGCTGTCTTCACCGGTTTCGATACCGGCGGCATCGGCGATGCGACTCTCGGTGATCTCCCCATGGAAGCTCTTGCTCCGGATGAACTGGCGCCGCTCGCCGGCTTCGGCTCATTCGACTACTGCTTCTATGACATCACGGCGATCGACGCTGGTCCGACGGTCATGATTCAGCCGATCGATCGCGCCACTGGCGCGCTCGATGGCGCTGTTCGTCCGATCTCGACCGGCGACATCCTCGCTGTCAAGTTCCTGAACCCCGGTCCGTTCAATGTGAACTGCCCGGCGGATCCGCTGCCTGATGGTGTGGATCCCGAGACCACGCGCCCGGCTGTTGGCTTCGAGTTCTGCGATGCCATGATGATGCCGATCGCGAATGGCACGATGGGCCTTCTGGGTTCAGAGGGTGAAATCGGCGTTGTCAACGAAGAGCCTATCGGCGGCATCAACACTGGTGGCCCGATGGGTGGCGTTGGCTACAACAACCCGCCGATGGCGACCCCCGGTCCGCATGAGACCATTCTCCTTTGCTGCTTCAAGGATCCGCTGCCCGACCTCGTGGTCGAGCCGCGCTCCAAGGCATACCTGGATAACATCCACATCAAGGAGACGGTCATCGTGGCCTGCCCGTGGGATCTTGACGGCAACGGAAGCGTTGGCGCTGGCGACCTCGCCACGCTCATCGGCTTCTGGGGCCAGATGGGTGTCCCGGCTGACTTCTTCGGCAATGGCGTTGGTGCTGATGACCTCGCCGAGCTGATCGGTCGTTGGGGTCCGTGCCCGTAAGGGTGCATATCTTGCAAACAACGAATCGACCCGGCTTCGGCTGAGTTGATTCGATGAACGCAACGAACGCCGCGAGAGCAATCTCGCGGCGTTCGCTTTTTTGTACGCTGAACGAATCAGGCGTTTCGTCTTGTCATGTCCCGGCAATGGGCAGAGCCGGATTCGAACCGGCGACATCTCGCGTGTAAGGCGAGCGCTCTAGCCGCTGAGCTATCCGCCCCGACATCCGCTTGCGCAGATGATCTGCGAAACACTATACCTCTCGCCGCCGGCAGAGCCGCTTGGACATTTCAATCAGAACGGCGGCTTGTCGCCCTCCGGCGCGTGTTCATGATGATGCGAATGCTCTTCTTCATGGTGATGAGCATCGGCCTCATCGTGAGCATGGGCAGCCGGCTTACCCCCTGCCGCCGCTTCCGCGAGTCCCACGATGACGAGGGGCTCGACGAGCGCCGCCGTGCTCACGAAGGCGCCGATGACGCCGGACATGTTCACGAGCAGCGAGCGATCGGCGTGAACCTCGACGACCAGATCCTCATCCTCCCAGAACGCCTGCAGGATGATCGGCTTCGCGCCTTCGCGAAGCTCGGCGAAGATGGGCGTCACCATGCCCGGATCCCGATCGGCGCCGTGCGGCGAGCGAACGGCGTTTCGAAGCGCATTGCCGGCAAGCGTCGCGACCATGTATCCATCGCGCATCACGCGAGGCGAATCAATCCACTCGACCGCCATCAGCCCTCGATCGCCGTGGAATCGCGCCCGCGCAAACCGCGGATTGGAAGCCAGTCCATTGTCGCCTTCGCCGCGAACCTGCAGCCACGCGGCCTTGACGGCCTGCGGCGTCGCACCGATCAACATCCAATCGTCCGTCAGCGCAATGCTCGGCCGCACCGGAATCGGAACGCCACGCACATCAAACGTCGCAAACTGAGATCCCTGATGTGATGCAAGTTCGATGCTCGCATACCGCGCGTCCTTCATGTCCTTTTCGAGTTCTCGATTCACATGGCCGGCGATGCTCTCAATGACGGTCCAGATCGTGTCCCGATCATGCACAGAGACCATCGCGACGCCCGAAAGCGCGGAGCCGCCGCCAGTGGAATCGGACATGTAAAACCCGGTCGTCCCGCCCAGCGCCGTAACCAGATCGATCGGCGCCACACCGAGCGCCTCTTCGAAATGGGCGACCTGCGCCGGAAACTGCTCGTTCATCTGATTCGAAGACTCGATCCAGCGCCACATCGAAGACCAGTCGAACTTCGACATGCAGGCGACCGTCGCATCTGAGGGAATCGCCGCCAGATCCAGATCCGTCAGCGATCGATGCGAAAGTCCCCAGTTCGTCGCGAAAGGCTTCAGACCACCCACCGTCATTCGCTTGATGGCATTGGTGTCGTCGTAGCCGAACATGCCCTCGATGCTGATCGCCTGAGGGCCGATCAGCCCGAGATCCACGCACTGCTGGAACATGAGTGCGCCCTGCGGATCCGCCGCAGAAGCGAGCATCCCCAGCATGCCTGTCAGCGGCGCCAGTCCGGCCAGATCGACTCTCACCTGCACACAGGGATCCACCCCCGCCGGAGCGATCGCCGCGGCCTCGGCAAGCTCCTCAGCGCCTGCCCGAGCCCCGAATCGCACGGTCATCCCCCACTCGCCTCCGGCAAGCTTCGAGGGCCCTACTTCAAGTGGCCCAACGGGCAGATCGACCTGCCAGTGCCCTTCGCCTCCTGCGGCGTCCTGTGGCTTCACAGGGCCCGGCGCCTTCGCTGCCAGGCCGCGCATGCGTTCAGAGAGAGCCTCGGCGTCGGCACGCCCCTCAGCGCTGATAGACGCCCAGACGCCGATGCCCGGGCGTCCGGATTCGGGATCAAATCCGGCATCGAAGACCGCCAGCCGGACGGATCGCTGCGAATCGCCGAACATCGATTTGAGCGTCCCGACGTCCACATGCTGCATCGCGCCATTGCCCATTTCCCGGGTGAGTTCGGCAATTCGATCGGGCAGCATGCCCAGAGCCTTCCGGACTCCGGCGTCCTTGTCGTCCGGCAGGAACGAGGCCAGCGGGGCTCGCTCCACCAGCAACAGCATCCGGATGTCTCGCGATTCGGCCTCCTGCTGATGCGATTCGGCCTGAGGTTTGCGATCGTGCTCGGGCAGTTTGGCGGCTGAGGCCGGCAACCCTGCACAGGCGACCACCAACCCGACGCCCACTCCCGTGGCCATGCGGCGGAATCCGCCCGTTCGCGCTCTATCGTCGTACGTCCTCATGATGTCCTTTCCTTTCCCGATCAGCCCCGATCAACCGATGTTGCAGGGCGACGAAGGCGTGCTCTCTCCTGACGCCTGTACGATAGACCCGCACTTTTTTCGTCGGCTTCACGCGCCTGGAACTCCAACTGCTGATCGTGCAAGAGCCCGAGAGAATTCTGCTGATTCGGCCAAGCGCGCTGGGCGACGTCTGCCGAACAACGCCGATCCTCGTCAGTCTGAGACGGCGTTATCCGAACGCGCGGATCGACTGGCTGGTCCAGGAGGAGTTCGCGGACGCCATCAGAGCGCACCCGGACCTCAATGAAGTTGTTGGGTTTCCGCGGAAGGCGTTTGCAGGCTGGTGGCGCCGGCCCTCAACCATGAAGCAGGTGACCCGCTGGCTTCGCGAGCTTCGCGGCCGACGATACGACCTCGTGATCGACTGTCAGGGTTTGCTTCGATCCGGCCTCTTCGCGCTGGCGACGGGCGCCCGCGACCGGGTCGGTTACGCCAATGCCGCGGAGTTCGGCTGGATCGGATTCAATCGTCGCCATCGCATTTCCCGCGTTCTGCACTCGGTGGATCGCATGGCCGGGCTGATCGAGGCGGCGGGCATCGAGCCGCATATGGACATGCGGCTCTACCCCTCCGAAGAAGATCTTCAAAGCGCTCGCGCGCTCACCGGCCCCGCTCCCTACTGGGCGATCGCGCCGACGAGCCGATGGCCGGGCAAGCAATGGCCTGATGATCGGTTTCGAGCACTCGTTGAGCGCGCCCTTGATGACGGACTGACGGATCGGATTGTGCTGCTCGGCAGTGACGGCGAGAGGCCGCAATGTCCGCAACTGCTCGCTCTCGCCAGCGAGCGCGAGCATGTTGTGGATCTGCTCGGCAAGACGAGTGTCGGTGAGTTGCTCGCGGTCATCAGCGCCGCAGACCTCGTGATCGCCAATGACTCTGCGGCGCTGCACATGGCTGTCGGCTGTGATCGTCCGATCGTGGCGCTCTTTGGCCCGACGGATATCGGCCGCGTGGGACCATATCGACGGAGCGACAGCGTCATTCAGCATGTGACGCCGGGGGATCGCATGGAACACAAGGATGAACGCTCCGGCCGCGAGCTCATGGGCCGGATCAGTGTTGATGAAGTGATGCAGGCCGCCAAAGACGCCATCGGTCGCGGCGACGCATCGAGCCGGTCAGCGGCAATCGCCCAATCTTCGGATCCAACAGTATGACGCAGCGCGCCATGAGTGAGACATCCTCTTCCGTCGCACTGCCATCGCCGCTGGTGCTTGCGAGCAACTCGCCTCGCAGGCGTCAGTTGCTTTCCGAGCATGGCGTCGAACACATTGCGATGGCGCCTCATATCGATGATGGCCAACTTCCGGCCCCGGTTCTGGCGCCGGATCAGTGGGTCTGCGCTCTTGCGCATCTCAAAGCGCGCAGCGCGCTTGGCGCAGCGCGAGAGGCGCATCCGGCCTGCATCGTGCTTGGCGCCGACACTGTTGTAGTGAAAGAGAATCGCATCATCGGCCAGCCGCGAGATCGAGCTGATGCGGAACGCATTCTGCGACTGCTCAGCGATGGCTCGCATCGCGTGCTCTCCGGCGTCGCGTTGCTGCTGCCGGAGCGCGAGACGCGTGTGCTCTTCTGCGACAGCGCACAGGTGTTCGTTGGCGCGCTTGAAGCAAGTCAGATCGAGCCGTATCTCGATTCCGATCAGTGGCGCGGCAAGGCGGGGGCGTACAACCTTTATGAACGCATCGACGCCGGCTGGCCCATTCGATACGAAGGCGATCCGACCACTATCATGGGGCTGCCGATGCGACGTCTGCTGCCGGCGCTTCAACGAATCGAGCACGAGACCACGTAGATGAACGGCGTGCTTCCAGCCTGGCTCGTTCTTCCCATCGCCCTTGTGATGATGCTGTTGGTTTCGATGCATATGTCGCGCATCGCACAAGGCGCCGAGCCGGCCAGCCGCATACGAATCCGCGTCGCCAATGGCTGGATCATGCTCTTTGGGCTTGCGTTTACGGCCGCGGGATTCTGCCTGGTGTCGCCGGATGGCAATCCGAGACTCTTCTTCATCGTGTGGGCGATCAGTCTTGTGCTGATTTCAACTTCGGTGATTCTGGCGATGGTCGACATCTTCAATACGCTGCGGCTGGTGCGGCGCGTGAGTCTGCGGCTGCAGAATCACATCTCCGAAGCCTCCAGCGCCTGGGCCGAAGAACAGCAGCGTCGCGCTACGACTGATGGGGATGATCGTGAGCGTTGATCGACGCGCCCGCCCCCCACTGCCTCCGTTTCTCGGCGCTCTGTTTTCGCCTCTCTATGAGCGAGCAGTGCTGCGGCGAAATCGTGCGTTTGATCAGGGAAAGAATGTCCACGATGTCGGCGTTCCCGTCATCAGCGTCGGCAATCTCAGCGTCGGCGGCGTAGGCAAGACACCGATGGTCATGCATCTCATCCAGACGCTGCGCGATGCAGGATTGAACCCCGGCGTCGCCATGCGCGGCTACAAGTCAGCGCCCGGCGGACTCTCCGACGAACAGGCGGAATACTACGACCGTTTCGAAAACATCACGGTCATTGCGCATGCGAATCGCGTCAAGGCGATCGGAGAAGCGCAGAAGATGGGCTTCGAGTTCGACTGCCTGATTCTCGATGACGGCTTCCAGCATCGCTTCGTCAAACGTGATCTGGACGTGCTGCTGATCGATGCTTCACGGGATCCCTTTGCCGACGAGTGCCTTCCACAGGGCTGGTTGCGGGAGCCGATCTCGTCCATCGCGCGCGCCGGCGCCGTCGTACTGACGCATCTGGAGATGGCGGCGCCTGACGTCGTTGAGTCACTGCGATCGCGCATCGAGCGCGACTTTCATCCGCCCATCCTCGCCGGTTGCCGCCATGTGTGGTCGCATCTGGAAGGGCCGGATGGTCCGGTTGCGCTTGATGAAGCGCGAGGCCGTCGCGTCCTGGCGCTGTGCGGGATCGGCCATCCGGATGCGTTTCTCGAGCATGCCAGGCGAGCCGATCTTGACATCAGCGCTGCAGTTTTCGGACGCGATCACATGCGCATCGACGGGCGATTTCTTGAGAAGATCATCGCCAAGGCGGAGGAAACCGGGGCCGAAGCCGTCGTCACAACGGCCAAGGACTGGGTGAAGATCGGCCCTGCTCTGGAGTCCCTGGACGATGACGCGCGAGCCTCGGCGCCTTCCTTTCTCGTCGCGCTGATGAAGCTGGATTTCGACCGTGGCGGAGAGGCCTTGAATCAGGCGGCGATCGAGGCCGTACGCGTCTGAGAGTGCTACCCTGTCGCACTGAAATGTCTTCCCTGCTGGAAAAACTCGGTCAATGGCGGCCCTTCACGGCTCTGGTCGTCGGCGACTTCATGCTCGATCAACACGTGTATGGAGACGCCGAGCGTCTGAGCCCGGATGCGCCCGTCCCCGTGCTTCAGGTGGAGCGCACGGAGAGCACGCCGGGCGGCGCCGCGAATGTGTGTCTGGACCTGATCGCGCTGCAGGGCCGCGTGATTGCATTCGGTGTCACAGGCGAGGATGACGAGGGCGAACTACTGCGTGAGCAGCTTGATGCTGCCGGCGTCAATGCCTCCGGGTTAATCCGCGAAGGCGCTCGCCCGACGACCGTCAAGCGAAGTCTGATCGGCCTGGCGCAGCATCGGCATCCCCAGAAGATGTTCCGTCTGGATATGGAGTCGCGCGCTCCGCTTTCAGAAGCTGCGCGGGATGAACTTCTCAAGCGATTCGAGCGTGCGCTGGCCGAAGCGGATGTCGTCTGCCTCGAGGATTACGCCAAGGGCGTGTGCTGCGAGCGCATCTGCAAGCGCGTCATCGAGCTGTGCAGGCAATCAGGAACACCGGTCATCGTCGATCCGGCGGCGATCGAAGACTACGGGCGCTACCACGGCGCCACCGCCATCACGCCCAATCGAAGCGAAGCGGAACTCGCAGCCGGTTCGCCGGCTGACAGCGGCGAGGGCGTCAACCACGAATCACTGGCGCGACGCCTGCAGGAGTCACTCAGCGCCGACGCAGTCATTCTTACATTGGACAAACAGGGCGCCTTGCTGCTGGAGCGCGATGCGGCAGAGGCGCAGCTCGTCCCGACTGTGGCGCGCGAGGTGTATGACGTCACCGGCGCCGGCGACATGGTGCTGGCGGCCGTCGCGGGAGCGCGAGCCAATGGACTCACCTGGCGCGAGAGCGTGCAGATGGCCAACGCCGCGGCCGGGCTGGAAGTCGAGATCTTCGGCGTCAAGCCGATTCCGCTGGAGCGCATCAGACATGCATTGCTCGTCGAAGGTCGAAAACTGCGCGGCAAGGTGCGCTCGCTTGATGAGGCGCTGATCGAGATCGAGGCGCATCGGCACGATGGCAAACGAATCGTCTTCACCAATGGCTGCTTCGACATACTTCACGCGGGCCACGTCTCACTGCTGCGCAAGGCGGCGGCCTTCGGCGATGTGCTCGTGCTCGGCGTGAACTCCGATGCATCCATACAGCGACTCAAAGGCGAGGATCGGCCGATTCATGATCAGCAGGATCGCGGCGATGTGCTGAGCGAGCTTGAGTCCATCGACATCATCGTGTTCTTCGATGAGAACACACCGATGTCGCTGCTCGATGCGATTCGTCCCGATGTGCTCGTCAAGGGCGCGGATTATGCCCGGGCGGATGTCGTCGGCGGCGATCTGGTGGAGTCCTACGGCGGGCGCGTTGAGCTTGTTGAGTTGCTCGAAGGGCGCTCGACTTCCAACGCAATCGAGCGCATTCGTTCGACAAGCCCCGTGCAGACTCGTCCTCGTTCAGGCGTTCGCACGTGAACGCGCATGATGCGGGCAGTGTGATGGACGCATCCAAGTCAAAGCCGATCAATCTCAATGCGCTCTCGCTGCCGCAGCTTTATGCGGAGATATGCGATTGCGATCTGGTTGAACGGCTGATCGCGCTTGCGCGGGATGAGGATCTTGGTGAGGCGGGGTTCGATGCGACATCGCGGGCGATCATTGATCCGGATGCGATCGTAAGCGCCGATGTCGTCAGCCGCGAGAAGGGTCGGCTTGCGGGCTGCGCGGCGGCGCCTGCAATCATCCGTGCCTTTGACGTTCGGGTACGCTGGTCGCCGCGGATGGAAGATGGCGCCGAACTGAGCGCGGGCGACATCATCGGTTCAATCGAAGGCTCGCTGGCCTCCATCCTCTCCATCGAGCGAACACTGCTGAATATCCTCTCGCGCCTCTGCGGCGTCGCGACGATGACCAGAGCCTATGTCAATGCGATCGAGCTATCCGGCGCCACACGCGCCGGGCTGTACGACACGCGCAAGACCACGCCGGGCATGCGCCGATTCGAAAAGTACGCGGTGCGCTGCGGCGGCGGCTTGTGCCATCGCATCGGTCTCTTCGACGCCGTGCTGATCAAGGACAATCATCTTGCCGGATTGTCGACGGCTAAACTGGAAGCCGCACTGGATAGCGCCGCGGACAAGGCGCGCCACGCCAGCCCGGGCGGTCTGCGGTTTTTCGAAGTCGAAGTGGACACGCTGGAGCAGTTCGAGCGCATCTGCCATCTGCCTGCCGGCGTCGTCGACATCGTGCTGCTCGACAACATGACGACGGATCAGCTCGCGCAAGCCGTGGCGATGCGGGACGACCTGCAGCCATCCATCGAGCTCGAAGCCAGTGGCGGCGTCACGCTCGAAACGATTGGCGCTATCGCGTGCAGCGGCGTCGATCGCATCAGCGTCGGCGCTCTGACGCACAGTGCGCCTATTCTCGATCTGGGGCTGGATATCGAAGCGGGCAGTTAGCCTGCGATGGCGCTGGGCAGACGCACCTTCATCCGCTCGCTGATCTCGAAGAGTCGCTGCATCCACAGCTTCGCGCCTTCGACGCCATCAAGGGCCTGGCGCTGCGCGACGGGCAGGGCATATCGCTGAAGACGGACGAGCGCATCGATGATCTTCGCCTCGCCGGCGTGATAGGGAAGCGCTTTGGAGGCGTCGGCAAGTCTCTCGATCAACTCCAAAGCGCGCGCATCGGATGGATTCTCGATTGAACTGTGCACAAGGTCTTCAAGCGCACGGCCGAGCGCGTAGACGATGCCGGCTTCATCAAGATGCGTCTCGGAGTTTCGATCCGCTTTGTCGCGATTGTCATGATCGGCCGGCGCCGGATGAATGCGCAGCTCCAGATCCAGCGCGTACTCCGCCAGATTTCTTCGATTCCAGGGCCAGTGCACATCCGCCTCGCCAAGCGCCTCGACCAGCGGCCCGAGAGCATCATCGACGATCTTGTCATGAATCCCGCGCTCGTCGAGGTGGCGGCCAATGAGGCGCGCGACGGTGTCGAAGTCCGCACGGTTGAAGAGCTGATTGAGCCGGGCGCCATCGGATGGGAACGCCTCGCCGATCAACGCATCCAGCTCGTCGAACTTCTGCGCATTGAATAGTTCAATGGCGCTTCGGCGAAACTCCGTCAGATCCTCCCAGTTGTCGTTGAGCTCCAGCGCGCCGCCCAGCCGCTTCTGGCCATCGTGATAGACGCAGAAGCGAAAGATCGTCGATCGGCGCGTCAGCGTCGTTCGAACGATGGCGTTGCCCAGCGCGAGCCGCGAGCGGCCCACCGCGCGCGTGCGCATGTCCTCATCATCGAACCAGTATCGGAAGACGCGCCGGCGATCGCCCGGCGTGATCACAAGCGACTCGACGGCGTATCCGGCCGCGGCTCGCTCGAAGGACACTGCCGTCGCCAGACCGCGCTGTTCGAAGATCTGTCTGCCATCGCCTTCTGCGGGATCGTTGCTCTTCGCCTTGCTGAGCGCTTCGGAAAAGGACTCGCGAAGCCCTTCGGCGCCGGTGAGTTCAGCCAGTTCGATGGCTCGTCCTGCGTATCGAAGCACCTGCACCGCCTCGATGCGGCTGAGATCATCGAAGAACCAGCCGCAGCTTGTGTACATCAGCATCGCGTGCCGCTGCATCTCCAGAAGCAGCAGGCTTGTCACGCGATCGCGTTCCTCGTGCTCCGGCGGCATGTGCCGATCCAGAAAGGCATTCATGCGCTCGCGGGAGCGATCATTGATCAGCTCGATGTATCCCTCGCGCGCCGCCCAGGGATCAAGCATCGTTTTGCCGCCGCATGTTTCGAAGTGTGAAGCAAGCTTGTCCCGCAGATGATCAAGCGCCTCACGAAGCGGCGCCCGCCATGTCTGCTCCCATCCGGCGTTGAGGCCATCGGCGCAGCCGCAGTTGGAGCGCCATCGTTCAACGCCATGCTTGCAACTCCAGGAGGAGTTCTCCACGATCTGCGCTTCATGCGTCGGCGGATGCGCCGCGAGGAACGCCTCGTAGTTCGTCAGCTTGACGTCGAACATCTCTTCGATGTTCTCAAGCGTATACGCCAGCGCCATCTCACCGAAGTGATGATGATGGCCATAGGACTCGCCGTCGGTCGCGATGTGAATGAGCACATCGTCATCACTTTTCGTCTCGGCGGCTTCGGCCAGACGCATCGCGAACGTCTCGCCATCCTTGAGCAGGCCATCGAAGGCCACGGCGTGCGACAGCGGCCCGTTATAAAAGAAGATCGAGATCTCCCTGCCGGAAGGCAGCTTCACGAGATAAGGCTTCGTTGTGTCGAGCGTCTCGGCCGTTGTCTTCTGCCACTTCGAATCGCCGAGATTGCGAGTCGCGGCCGCCTGGTGCGGCGCGAGGATCGTGAAGCGGATGCCCGCTTCGGCAAGCGCTTCGAGCGACGGCGTATCCACGGCCGTCTCGGGCAGCCACATGCCGCCCGGCTCGCGATTGAATCGTGACTTGAAGTCTTCGACGCCCCAGTGGACCTGTGTCTTGCGATCGCGCTCATTGGCGAGCGGAAGGATCATGTGGTTGTACGCCTGCGCCATGGCTGAGCCGTGACCATCGAAGCGCTCGGCGCTGAGCCGATCAGCCTCGATGATGGACGCGTACGTGGTCGGATCCTGCTCCTGCATCCATGAAAGCAGCGTGGGCCCGAAGTTGAAGCTCATGCTCGCGTAGTTATTAACCACGCGCTCGACGACTTCGCCCTCGCCGAGCATCCGAGCGCAGGTGTTCGGCCGGTAGCACTCATCCTGAATGCGTTCATTCCAGTTGTGGTAGGGAAAAGCGCCGGCCTGCACGGCGATCGCCTCAAGCCACGGATTCTCCCGCGGCGGTTGATAGAAGTGACCATGAATGCAGACGTAGCGCGCCATCCTGCTCTCTCCAGCCTGTCTCCCGGCGCTAACGGCGGCCGCGCCTCAGCGCGTTGATCTCCTCGAGAAGACGCCGAATCGCCGGGTCCGACACGATATCGTCAATCGTCTCCGCGCATCGGCGCCGCCAGTTGGGACGCTCAAAGCTGGTTCCCGGCACGTTCTGCGGGCGCGGCTCGAGCCACAGATCTTCCAGAGATACGAGCAATGTCCGGCCGTCGGTGTCAGCCAGGCGCCGGAGGAGCGCTTCGAACACCTGCTCAGTCGTCGGCGGCACACTCTGCCTCGCCAGTTGGGCCCCCAGCCACTGCACGATCTCCGCCTTCAGATCCGCCCGACGGGCTCGCTGGCGTGAAAGCTGCAGGGCGTCGAGCAGTCCGAGCGACTTTCGATCCTCAATGTCCGCCCCGCTCCAGAAACCCGCGAAAGTCGCTGTGTCATGCGTGTTGAGGCTGACCAGCGAAGAGTCCGTCGGCGCCTTCAGCAGCGGCGGCTCATCACTTTCAAACTCAAGCTGCGCGACGCACATCGTCATGGCGCCGCGGCGGCTGAGCTCTTTCGTGACATAGTCAGGCACCGCGCCGAGATTCTCGCCGATGATGCGCGCCTTGGCGCGATGCGATTCAAGATTGAGCATGGCGTATTGCTCTTCGGCGGGATAGTGCACATACGCCCCGTCCCTGGCGCCGGCGCCCTCGGGGATCCAGTACAGCCGATGCATGCATGGCGCATGATCAATACGAAGCACATTCGCGAACTCCAGCGGCGCTCGAAGGGCGTCGCGAAAGTATGCATGGCCGGATAGCCGCCCCTGCCGCGGATCGACGGGTGCAAACCCCCAGTTCTGCCCGCCGCTGAAAAGCGCATCAGGCGGCGCGCCGACTGTGGCGCCATTGGCAAAGAGCGACTGGCGGCGCCATGCGTCGAAACCATCCGGATGAGCGCCAAGAGGAAGATCGAGATACAGGCTGACGCCCTTTTCTTCCAGTGCGGAGCGCAAGCTGCCGAGTTGGCGGATCAACTCGCACTGGCAGAACACGTGATATCGCCATGCGGCGTCATGCGCGGCGCGATCGTCAACTGAGTCCGGCTCGATCGAGCATTTCCACGATCGCCAGTCGGCGCTGTGCCGTTCGACTTCAGCCCGGAATCGGGCGAAGAGATCCAGCTCCGGACGCTTCGTCAGTTCAGATAGAAACTCACGACGTCTTTCTGCATGGCGCCAGGCCGCTTCCGCCAGCGGCTCAAGCGCTCGGCGCTTCGTGCGCATGACCTCGTGATAGTCAATCAGCGGCGGCTCGATCTCCGGCCCAAGGCTCGTTTCGTCCTCATCGACATCAAGCGTCTGCCGTGCCTGGCTCAGGTCGATGTAGATCTCGCTCCAGAACAATCGCGTGATCGGCGAGTACGGGCTCGGCACGCAGGGTTCATCGAGAAACATCGCGTTCAGGGGCAGCGTCGAAACGAGCGACGCGCCGCGTCCGGCCGCCCAGTCGCCCATCGCTCGCAGATGACTGATATCGCCGACGCCGCCATCTCCGGTTCGACGCAACGCATACAAAGGCGCGAAGATCCCCCACTCTTTCTCCGTCGCATCGCCCTGATACGCCTTTGCAGGCGCGCTGATCACTGTCGTCCGATGCTCCTGTCCATCCAGTCGAAGGAACAGCGCATGCTCACCCAGCGGAAATCTGTCGCCGAGCGGAATCGTTCGCGTGACAAATGCGATTCCCTCCGCTTCTTCGCGCGCCATCACCGGGAAGTCAGACAGATTCGCTTCGATGATTCGCTCGTCGCCGGACTCCATCTCGATCCGGATCGACACGACGCCCGGAGGCGCCGATTCCTCCATCCGGATCGGCAGCGCAATCGGCGCGCCATCCCACGCGACCAGCACAGGCGGCGTCACATCGCGCAGCACTTCCAGCCGCCGGCGCGCCAGGGCGTCCGCCGCCTGGTCGACGCGATCAATGTCACACCCAAGCGCGCGCAGCACGCCGATGAGCGTCTCGGGCGAGGGCGTCACAAGCTGGGCGCAGCCATCACGATGCTCAGGCTCGATCGCGTACCATTGCGCCAGCGTTCGGAGTGTCGAGATCTCGGAGCGGGACATCAGCGAGAGTATCGGTCAACTCGGGCGTGGCGCCACGCACACAGGAAACACGCCGGACGTCATCATCATCGGCGCCGGCGTTGTGGGGCTGGCGACCGCTCGGGCGCTCGTCAGCCGCGGCGTGCGATCCATCCGCATCCTCGAAGCCGAACCCGCCATCGCAGCCCATCAAACCAGCCACAACAGCGGCGTGATCCACGCAGGGCTCTACTACCGCCCCGGCTCCCTTCGCGCCACGCTCTGTGGCGTCGGCCGTGAACACCTCTTCGAGTTCTGCCATTCGCATGGCGTGCCCGTCCGGCGCACCGGCAAGCTCGTCGTCGCAACCGATGAGGCCGAACGACGACGTCTCCTGCAGATCCAGAAGACGGGCGCCGCCAACGGGCTGAAGGATCTGCGTGTACTCGATGTCAATGAGATGCGTGAGTTCGAGCCGCATGTCGCAGGCGTATGCGCGCTGCATGTGCCGCAGACGGGCGTGGTGGACTTTGCCGCCGTCGCGCGCGCGCTTCGAGCGCTGCTGGAGGATGCTGGTGTCGAGATTGTCACGAATGCTCGTGTCCAACACGGATCGCGCAGCGGCGGCGTCATGGACGTCACAACAACTGAGGGTGTCCATCGCGCCCGCCTGGTGATCAACTGCGCCGGTTTGCATTCTGATCGCGTGGCGAGTGCGTTCGGCAGTGAGCCGCGGGTGCGCATCATTCCCTTTCGAGGCGAGTATCGAGAGCTGGCGCCCGAGCGCGCGAGTCTCGTCCGCGGGCTGATCTATCCCGTCCCCGATCCGCGCTTCCCATTCCTCGGCGTGCATCTGACGCGCACGATCAACGATGTCGTTGAGATCGGGCCGAACGCGCTGCTGACGTGGCGACGGCACGGCTATCGCCGCGGCTCCTTTCATCTGCGTGACGCGATCGAACTCCTCTCATTCAGTGGCTTCTGGCGACTGGCGGAGCAGCACTGGCGCATCGGGCTCGATGAACTGCATCGCTCTCTGAGTGAGAGCGCTTTTCTCCGGCAGGTCAGACGCCTCCTGCCCGAGATCCGGGCGGAGGACATTTGTTCAGGCAGGGCCGGCGTGCGGGCCCAGGCCGTCGACCCGGATGGCAGGCTGCTCGATGACTTTCTGATCGAAGAGACGGAGGGCGCCATTCACGTGCTCAACGCCCCTTCTCCGGCCGCCACGGCCTCGCTGAGCATCGGGGATGAGATCGCCGAACGAGCGGCCACCCATCTCAGACTGGACTGAGGAGCCACCGAAACGCGCCAACAGGCAAACGTCCGAGAATCCGGATCGCGTTCGAGTCTCCTGAGCGGGCTATGATCGCGGCCAATGCCCATTCCTCGCATCGCCATCGTCGGTCGGCCCAATGTCGGCAAATCCTCGCTGCTCAACATGCTGGCGAAGGACAAGGTGTCCATTGTCGATCCGACGCCCGGCGTCACGCGCGATCGTGTCACCGCCCTTGTCGAGATCGAAGGCCCGCTCAAGACGGAACCTCTCAAAATCGCCGAGATCGTCGACACCGGCGGCTACGGCGTGTACACGGCGCAGGGCGAGCGCTTCGATGAGATCGGTGAGGATCTGTCGAAACTCAGCGGCCCGATCGAATCGCAGATCGGTGAAGCGGTGACGAACTCCGATCTGATCCTCTTCGTCATCGATGCGCAGGATGGTGTGACGGCGCTTGATGAGACGATCGCTCGCATGCTGCGGGAACGCGCATTCGGCGGACGCGATCAGGAGGCGGCGCCCATCGTCGTCGTCGCCAACAAGACGGATTCGGAAAAGTGGGAGCCGCACGCATGGGAGGCGGCAGGCCTTGGCTTCGGCGATCCGATCATGGTTTCCGCCAAGACGAACAACAATCGGCGCATCTTCCGCGAAAAGCTGTACGAGCTGCTGCCGGATATCAGCGCGATGACGACCGATGACGACGAGGCGCCCGAGCTGAAAATCGCCATCGTCGGCAAGCGAAACGCCGGCAAGTCGACCTTCGTCAATGCCCTTGCCGGCGAGAAGCGCGTGATCGTCAGTGAGATCGCCGGCACAACGCGCGACTCGGTTGATGTTCGATTCGAGATGGACGGCCGCTCCTTCATCGCCATCGACACCGCGGGCGTGCGCAAGAAGAAGAGTTATGCGAGCCAGATCGAGTGGTTCGCCAATCATCGCGCCATGCGCAGCGTCGGACGCGCCGATGTCGTGCTTCTCATGATCGACGCCACGGAGCCCGTCTCGCAGGTTGACAAGAATCTCGGCAAGCTCGTGCAGGATCAGTTCAAACCCTGCGTGATCGTCGTGAACAAGTGGGATCTGGCCGAAGGCAAGCGCAACAACAAGGGCAAGCCCATCTCGCCCTATGACTACCAGGAATATCTCTGGAAGCAGATGAAGGGTCTGAGGCGATGCCCGATCGTCTTCACGTGCGCCGACACCGGCGAGGGACTGAAGGAGACGATCGAGGTCGCGCACGATCTGTTCGAGCAGTCACTACAGCGCGTGGCGACAGGCAAGCTGAATCGCATCGTGCGCACCATCCTCAAGGAGCGCGGCCCGTCCACGAAACTCGGCTCCCGGGCGAAGGTCTTCTATGTCGCCCAGGTGGGCGTGCAGCCGCCGACGATTCTCATGGTCGTCAACAGCACCAAGCTCTTTTCACCGGCGTACGAGCGGTATCTGCTCAACCGCCTCTCCGAGCGCACGCCCTTTGAAGAGACGCCGATTCGCCTGATCATGCGCGATCGCAAACGCGTCTCGCTTGAGGGGCTCTTTGCGGGTGAGCATCTGGCCGAACGCATCGATTACGACAGCGATGACTTCGATGATCAAATGAAAAACCTCGACGCCGAAATGGGCGACGAGGTTGATGAGTCGGTCACAGAGAACAGGTAGCGAGATTGATCAGGCGGCCAG
Organism: Sarcodiotheca gaudichaudii; assembly: GCA_032355985.1. Classification (NCBI taxonomy): domain Eukaryota; phylum Rhodophyta; class Florideophyceae; order Gigartinales; family Solieriaceae; genus Sarcodiotheca; species Sarcodiotheca gaudichaudii. The sequence goes on from JAUKVZ010000003.1 coordinate 20,571, forward strand.
TCCGCCGTAATCATCGCCTTCCTCTTCCTCATCCCAGTCATCCCATCCCGTCCACGCCTTGTCGGGCATGTGGCGATGATGGATGTTGACGATCTTGGCAAGCTGCTGCCCGAAGAGATCGCCGAGCGTGTCGAGCTGCGCCACGAGATCCTCCGAATACGGGCTGGATCCGTCACGGAAGAAGACGAGCACCGCCAGGCATTCGCCATCAAAGCGCGCCGTGAAGACGAGCACATCGGAGTCGGCCAGCCAGGACGCGTCATCGCCAATCCAGTTCGAGAGCGGATTCTCGCACGTGAAGTGGTGCGGCTCATCCTCATCCTGGAATCGCGGCGCGATGACATCCGCAAGATGATCAAGCAGCACATCAGCCGTATCCTTCGGGCAGTCATAGTTGACGTACGCGCCGAGGCTGAAGTCGCTGTGATTGCTGGGCAGGAAGACTGCGGCGTTGGTCGGCCCGGTCTTGGTGAGCATGTACTCAAGACCCGTGCGAAGCAGCTCCTCGATATCCAGCTCCTGCTGGATCAGCGAGCCGAACTCGCTGGCGAGCGCCACCTGGCCGACCTGATCGGACAACTCCTGATACGCGCCGACAAGGTCGTTGCACAGGGAGTTGACCTGATTGGTCACCTGACGTCGAGCCGTGTTGAGGCGGCGGCAGATGCGCTTCAGCCGCTCGACGCGTCGCTCCTGCTCGTGGATGTTTCGTGAACGCTCCACGGCGCTGCACACGCTTGTGATGAGCTGATGTTCATCAAAGGGCTGAGCCAGCAGATCCATCGCCCCGGAGCGCATGGCTCGCACGGCCAGATCAAGCGTCGGCTCATTCGCCGAAATAATCACCCGGGTCGTGGCGCACGTCTGCTCAAACTCATGATGCAGGTCGAGGCCCGAGCCATCGGGTAGCTGGGCATTGACAATCACCGCGTCATAGTTGGCGCCGGCGATGGCGCCCCGCGCTTCGAGCATGGTTGCGACAGGGTCGCACACCATCTCCTGATCGCGCAGAAGTGAAGCGGCGCCGGCCCGGGCGGATGCATCCGGCTCGACGAGCAGGATGCGCGCGGGCGCCAGCGGTTCAGCCGGAGCGGCGGGCGCCGCATCCAGCGTTGGTTCGTCTTTCTTTTCGAGCTCGCCGATCATTGGCGTGTCTGACTCCGTTTGCTTTCGCCTTGCCTTTCGCCGCGCCATGTCTCTCTCCTCCTCCTCGTGCCCTCCCGTCAGGCCGCCGCTTCCGACGATCCCGCGTGAGGCGCTCTCCAGTCCGGAATGATGATGCGTGCGGTTGTGCCGCTTTCCTCATCACTCTCGAACTCGATCCGCCCGCCGTGCAGCTCCACAAGCCGCGACGCTCGAGCAAGACCAAGTCCTGCTTGTCTCCCAGCCTCCTTGTGGGAGAAGAAGGGGTCGCACGCATGGGAGAGCGTGTGCCCATCCATGCCACAACCATCGTCCTTCACTTCGATCACCAGTCGGCCATCAGAGCCGTCTGCCTGAACCCGAAGCTCGACGATTCCTTTTGGCCTTGCCTCAATTGCGTTCTGGACGAGTTCTGTCGTCGCTTCCGCGATGTGCTTCGGATCGATGTACGCCGGGGGCAACGGTCCGCGCACGATCAGTTTTACCGGCGGCTTGCCATGTTCGTCCGAGATCCGATCCGAACGAACGTCCCGTACGAGTTTGGACATCAGGTCCGGTAGATCAGTTGTGCGCTTGAACGGTTTCGGCGGGTTGGCGAAGAAATGCAGGTTGGAGATCAATCCGCTGAGTTGACTGGCGGCCTTGGCGATGGTCATCGCGACCGCGCGCGTCTCCTTGTCCTGCAGTTTTTGCGCAAGAAGCTGGCTGCGCCCGCTGATCACCGTCAGCGGATTGTTCATTTCGTGCGCGGCGCCGGCCGCCATCTCGCCCAGTCGCGCCATCGACTGCGCATCGGTCAGGCGCGTCTGGGTTTCGGTCAATGTGCGATTGGCTTCGGCAAGCTGCTCGCCGAGCCTGCGCGCGCCTTCGTGCTGTGTGGCTGCGACGATCGCTGCCCCCCAGGTCGACGTCAGCGCTGACAGCGCCGGGCTCTTGAGCAGCTTCGGATCGATCTCGCGATCGTGCAGCAGCGCGGCCGGGCGATCCGCGCTTGAGACCAGCGGCATCAGACGCACGCTGCGCACATCCTCAGCGTCGATCAGATAGTCCTGTAGCCAGGGAAGAAGACCCACGCTCTCGGCGCTGAGCTGCGCCGTATCCGCCAGTTTCGCCAGATCGCCACCCGCCACCGGAGGCGGCGGCATCAGTTCATTGCGCAGCGCCCGTCCATCACTGCTGCAACGGCAGATCCGCCATGGCTGATCAGGCTGCGGCTGCTGAAGGATCATGAAAAATCCGTCGCCGAAGACGCTGGCCGCAGACGCAGACACACGCGCAAAGGTGTTCTGCAATGTGCTTCCAAGATGATGATCCATCTGAAACGCGCTGATCGCCGCCAGCACGCGCCCCTGACGCTCCGAATCCAGCGCGCGATCATGAATCTGCCGATTCATCGCGCCGAGGCGACGATTGGCGGACGCCACGCATCGGAACGCAAGATCCAGATCATCCTCATCATCAAGGCCGAGATCACCGGCTCGCTGAGCGACGCGCCGAATCAGATCGCGCTCGATCTGACGCAGGATGGCCGGATCAATGTGATTCTCTTCGAAGACGCCTTCCAGATTCGGCTCCAGCACATAGTTGCCGGACCAACCCAGATGCATGGAACGCGCCACTGCGTCCGCCACAGTCACCAGCGCAATCGCGTTGCGATGCGGAAGGTCGGGCAGTGAGCTGTAGCGCTGGCCGTGCAGCCAGATCACATCCTGAAATGCGACCGGAAGCCCCCAGTGTTCGGCAAGGCGCTTACCCGCCAGATGATGATCCACACCGATGACGCTTCGTTCGATCTCGGCGATGTTGCACTGCCCCTGCTCGGCGATGCGCGCCACGCGCGCAAATGAACGAGGCAGGATCACATCCAGGGAGTACTTGCCCAGATCATGCAGCAGGCCGCAGACGAAGGCCTCATCCGGCGTGATGGTCAGATGATCTTCCGGCATGCGCGCCGCGATCATCTCCGCTGCGCATGCGACTGCGATGGAATGGCGCCACAGCTCGCGACGATCAATCGTGCCGATGGCCGCCTCGTCGGACTCGAGCGGTTCATTCTCCTGCTGTTCATCCGACATCATGTCGTAGAGATGAACGCTGAGCAGCGCCGAGCGCACGGCCTCGTAGCCCAGCATGACGACGGCGCGGGAGACCGTCGTGATGCGATCGCCGAGACCGGTGTCCGAACGTCGGCACATGGAAAGCAGGCGGCTTGTCAGCGCGACGTCCGCTTCGACAAGAGCAATAAGCTGCTCCATGTCGACATCGTCGGAGTTCGACATCTGCAGCAGACGCATCGCGACGGGCGAAAGCGTGGGAAGCGCATCCACCTGCTGGAGGATGAGCTCGATGCGTTGGGATCGCGAGATGTCCAGATCGGCAGTCATTGCTCCGAACGAGGCTCCTGAACGCGCGCACTGGCGCCGCCACGATCACAGCCGTCGGTCGCGCAGGACTCCCGGAAGAATGGTCCCGGACCTCTCTGCCGCAGCCTCAGTTGGAAACGTCGGCGCCCGCCGGCATGTCCAATAGTTCGGCAACTCGGGCCATCAACTTCTCCACATTGAAGGGCTTCTTCATGAAGTCGTCGGCGCCGGCGCCGAGCAGACGCTCCACCTCATCCTGATTGACGACGCCCGATACGAAGATGATGCGGGTATCGCTCGAATCATCGCCTTCACGGATCCGCTGGCATACCAGATCGCCATTGATGTCCGGAAGCATGTAATCCAGGATCATCAGATGCGGCTTGAAGGACTCGCTGAGCGCTCCGGCGTCGTAGCCCGTCGCCGCGGACTTCACCTCGAACCGTCCGTCCCGATCCAGGATGTCCTTGAAGAGCTCGACGATCTCCGGATCATCATCCACAACGAGAATGCGCTTCTTGCCCGCTTCGATCGAATCGAGCGGGATGTCATTCTCCTTCATGAACCGGATCAGCTCGACGCGTGGAATGCGCCGGAATCGCGAGCCGGGAACGCGGAAACCGTTCAGGCGGCCGCTGTCAAAGCAGCGAATGATCGTCTGCTGGCTCACGCGGCAGATCTCAGCGGCCTCACCAGTCGTGAAGACCTGCTTCTCCGACCAGTCCGATGTGCTTCGTCCGTTTGCCGACATTGGTTAGCGCTCCCCCAAACGGCGTTCGCCGTGGATTGGACAGAGACTTCGACGATCTCGGGCAAACAACCCAAGGCGCCAAAGTTCGCCAAACAACCATCGACTCCCAGATTCTCCAACTTAACTCTGCGTCGGAATCCGGGATCACCTGGCCACGACACCAGGGCACGGCTTCTCCTCCGAAGCCGAATCTCCATTATGACGTTAGGCTCGAATGTTGGTTCTGGCGATCCTGGGAATCTGGCGACTTTATCGGGCGCCCTGCGATTCCGACCTGCCAGGGGCTATTGACCCAGTACGAGATTCGACGAGGGGTCGAAATCCACCATGTACATGGTCGGCATCAGGTAGTTCACGCCGTCGTACACGAAGACGCGTCCGCTCATGCGATACGTCAGGCTGTCCTCGTAGCTGGCCTGAAGCTCCTCGATGCCCTCGAGATTCTGGCACGGCAGGAGCCGCATGGGGGCGTCCAGATCGATCGGGCTCTCGGGATCGTTGTCGAACGTGAACACCCACTCACCCAGGGGGCTCAGCACGACGCGGCCTCGTCTGAGTCTGAGCAGAGATCCCTCGCGCCGAAGACCGGGACGATTCGCCGCGCCGACCGGAGGCGGGACGATCTCGCGCCGTCTGGGCGTCGCTTCATCCAGTTCGCGGAGCAGCTCATCGATGCTCGGATCTTCAGGATTGGCGGGCTCGGCGTCCTCTCCGATGATCTCGTCCTGGACGGCCTCTTCATCCACGGTCTCGATGGCGTGGCTGGTCGGCAGCAGGTAGTTGCGGCCCTGATAGACGAACACCTGGCCGCTGACGACGAATCGCACATCCTCGTCACGCCCCTGAACAAGCTGCTCCATGGCTGTGAGGTTCATGCACGGCAGCAGCACCATGGGCGGAAGCGAGACGCCGCCGAGCTGATCGCGATCGAAGATGAAGACCCAGTGGCCGGAAGGCAGCATGCGGATGCGTCCCTTGCCCTTGGGAAGCAGTGCGCCCTCTCGAAGCAGCGTGGCGCCGAATCCGGCTCTTCGCAGCTCCTGCTCGTCGACGATCAGGTGATCCATGACGTCGACCTGATCCTCGACGATCGTCTCCTCCATCACAGCTTCCTGAGCGCCGGCCGGCTGGATCGCCATCGCGGCTATCGCGCTGAAGCTGAGGAGAATCAAACGAAGAGTGGCGCGGGACGGCATGGGCGCTCCTTGAAGGACTGCTTCTGAGGCAGTCCCGGCATGCTAGGAGATTCGACATGCCTTTTGTCGGCTGGATCTTCCCCCCTGCCGCAACGGCGGGATGAGGCGGCCATCGCGATGTGCGCATAAAAAAACGCATCAATGCGAAATCGGCACCGCGCCGATGCGCCCACGCACTGATGCGCCTTAGATCACCGAGGAATCCGGATTCGACGACACGCATCGATCAAATCGATGCGCACTCGCCGACGAGCCGGTCAGACTGAGCGACCGAACCGGCCTCGTCAGAGGCGGCAAGAGTTCGCCAGCGTCGCGTCCCGTGAATCTGACGCAGGACCGCCGTCCATGAACGGGTCCTCCCGAGCGCCGCCCGGAAGGTCTAGGAGGAACACGGTTTGAACGGTCCTTCTGGTTGTCCCCTCCATATGCGAGGGAACAGCGCGGGCGGGGCCACGACATGTCGTCTTTTTTTGCTGGGGTCCACTACTGGGGCTATCCGCCCCCGTGCGTGTTTGCCTCAGAAATCGAGGCCGAGGTACCCGTTGAACGTGCTGTCCACGGGCATGCCGGGCTCGGCTGAGGTGCGGAATGGAGGCACGGCCGTCGGGCGGGCACGGGTGAAGTCCTCCACCTTGACGGCGCCATCCACGAAGGCCACGTGATGCCTGCCTTCAGCCGCTCCGGGCCAGTCGTTCAGGAAGAGCAGGCCCTTCCGCGACGGGTAGTTCACGTCGGAGAAACGAACCTTCCGGGCGTGGACGCGAGCCCACTGCTTTTTCACGACGGCGCCGGGATTCGCCCAGATGTACGCCTCGGTGATCAGCGTGAGTCCCAGGCGGTACTCGGTGGGCATGTCAAAGCCGTAGAGATCGACCACGGTCGAATCCGGACCATCGTCCATGCCATTCTTCTCAAAGACGCTCTGCTCGTAGGAGCTGTACCAATGGCGGCTGAACTGGCCATCGTTCCAGCCTGCGAGCACGCTGGGCCAGAGTTCGTCCTGACTCAGGTATTTGGACCAGCCACGCTCCGTCATGTGGTAGACGCCGTAGAAATCCTCGGCTTGACGCCCCTTCTCGTCGGGAGCGCCGGCATTGACGATGCGATCCTGATGGCTGACGGCCCAGGAGGCGAAGTCCAGATGAGTCTGATGGAGCTGAGAAAGATCGACGGCGACCCGGGCAGAATCGCGGGAGGCCTTCAGAGCGGGCGCGGTGATCCCGATCAGGATTGCAATGATCGCAATCACCACAAGCAATTCGATCAGGGTGAAGCCGCGACGAATCATGATCTTCCCGTCGCCTGGAGAGGCGACTGGCCCGATCGTACCGATGGGAAGGCGAGGGCGGCAAGGGAAAAGACACTCTGGAGGGTCCAGGACGCGGATATCCTTGTGTCCGGCCGGTTTTTCGGCGATTCCCGGTCCCTTCCAGCCCACCCTGCTCGCCAGTCGAGCCGGATCTGAACACCGCGCGAGCCACGAGCCTTGGACAGATGGGTCACCGTCAAACAGATCTTCGCGGAAGCGACCGAGCGATCACCTTCTGATCGCCGCGCCTTTCTCGATGCGCGCTGCGAAGGGGACGACGCGATGATGGCCGAAGTGCTGGGGCTTCTGGAGGCGCACGAATCGGCGGCCGAGTTTCTCGCGCCGCCGACCCGCCACGACGATGGGATCGATGATCGAAGACCGGGTGACTCGATCGGGGCGTACACGATCGTCGAGCGCCTCGGCGCCGGCGGCATGGGCGCTGTGTATCTGTGCACGCGCGGTGAGGGCGAGCAGGAAGAGCGCGTGGCCATCAAAGTTGTCAAGCGCGGCATGGATACGGAGCAAGTCCTTTCCCGCTTCCGCACCGAACAGCGCACACTGGCAAATCTTGCACATCCGAACATTGCTTCGTTTCTTGACAGTGGCGTGTCGAAGGACGGCCTGCCTTACATCGTGATGGAGTATTTCTCCGGCGAGCGCATCGATCGATATTGCGATGCGCACACGCTGAGCGTTCACGAACGCGTTGAACTTTTTCAGCAGATCTGCAGCGCGGTGCAGCACGCGCATCGCAACCTCGTCGTTCATCGCGATCTCAAGCCTGCGAACATTTTGATTTCCGATGATGGCGAGCCGCGCCTGCTTGATTTCGGTCTGGCGAAGATCGTCAGTGACGAGGGCGGCGAAGCGCCCCTGACCATCACCGCGCCATCGCGCCGTTTTCTCACACCCGAGTACGCCAGCCCGGAACAGGCGATGGGACGTCCCGTCACGACGGCGACGGATGTCTACTCCCTTGGCGTCATGCTGTACGAACTACTGACGGGCAGGCGTCCTCTCGCACTTCGCGGACGCAGCGCCAGTGAGATCGAGCGTGCGCTTGAGCGCGAGGATCCGCCCCTGCCCAGCGCCGCCGTGAGCCCCGGCGCCCGCATGCGACGGCTTGCGCCCGCTGGCGATGAGCAGGAGCGACTGATCGAAATCGCCGCTGATCGTGGAACGACGCCGGAGCGACTGAAGCGAACGCTGTCGGGCGATCTGGACTGGATCGTGATGCGCGCGCTGCAGAAGGATCCGTCGCGCCGGTACACATCCGTCGAACAGTTCAATGAAGATCTGCGCCGTTTCTGCGAAGGCCTGCCGGTGCTTGCCCGGCGCGACACGCTTGTCTATCGCACGCAGAAGTTCCTGCGGCGGCATCGAACGATGACGATCGCGACGGCCGCAATCGTGCTGGTCGTGCTGATCGGCTCCATCACGACGATCTGGCAGGCCGGCGTTGCGGCGCAGGAGCGCCGACTGGCCAACGATGCGCAGATGCGCGCCGAGCGCATCAATACGTACACCGCCCAGGTGCTCAGCCTTGCCGATCCTGCAGTGATGGGATCACGAGATCGCTTCCGGGAGTTTCTCGAGCGCGCCAGCGATCAACTGAGCGCCGAGCTCAGTGACGAACCGGCGGCGCGAGCGCAGGTGCATGAAGAGTTCGGGCGCGTGTACTACACACATGGTGATTACTCAGAAGCGCTGCGGCATCTGCGGACGGCGCTGGCGCTTCGAAGATCGTTGAAGCCGCGGAATGACCAGACCGTGATCGCACTGTTGCATCTGCTCGGCACCGTGATGACCGAAGCAGGCCAGCTCTCTGAAGCGGAGGAGACGCTCCAGCAGGCGATGGATCAGCTTGATCAGCTCGAACATGACGACGAACTGCGACGAGCGGGCATTCTGGAGAACATGATTGACCTTCGGCGGGCTCAGCGCGATCTGATTCGCGCCGAGGCGCTGGCAGGCGAGTTGCTGGCCATCTACGAGCACGCGATGGCTGATCAGCCGGCCTTCATCATCGCCCGCCGCACATTGCTTGCGGAGATTCTCTCCGAGGGCGCCGAGCATGAAGCCGCATTGGCGCTCTACGAAGAGTGCATCGCTGATCTGAAGGCGCTGGAGCCCGTCGATCCGGTGACGATGTGTGTGGCGCTCAACGGCTATGCGAAGGCGCTGGCGGAGGCCGGGCGTCTGGATGATTCCCGCAGGACATACAAGGAATCGATCACACGGCTTCGGATGGCAGATGAGATTGACAGCCGCGCACTGGCGGACGCGCTTCAGGGTTACGCCGCGTCGCTGACGCGAACGGGAAGTCAGGATGACGCTCGCGCGCTGCTTGAAGAGGCGGCTGAGATCAAGCGCAATCTCTTAGGAAGCGCGCACCCGGACGTGCGGCGGATCGAATCGCAGATACAGACGATGGAAGGCCGCTGATTCAACCTGCGTCCGACGTCTCATCGCCTCGCATCTCAAGACCGCTGACGCGCTGGTAGAGCCACGCACGTGCACACGCCCATTCGCGCTTAACGGTTCGCGGCGAAAGATCCAGCGCCACCGCCGTCTCTTCGACTGTCAGGCCGACGAAGAAACGAAGGGCGATGACGCGGCTCATGCGAGGATCAAGCTTTTCGAGCTCGACCAGCGCCTCGTCGAGATGCAGCAGTTCTTCAGCGTCCGCTTCGAACGTCAGTTGCTCGGTTTCGAGGATGATGCGTTTGCGTCCGCCGCCACGCTGCGGACCGGCGACGCGGCGGGCGCGCTCGATGAGAATGCGGCGCATGGCGGTCGCGGCCGCGGCGAGATAGTGCGCCCGATTCTCCCATTTGGAGTCGCCACTCTTTTTCAGGCGGAGGAATGCCTCGTGCACCAGCGCCGTGGGTTGCAGCGTATGGCTTGCGGGTTCGTTGGCCATCTGCCGGATGGCCATGGATCGAAGGATCTCATAGACCTCTCCGACAACATCCTGAGCCTGCGACTCATCGGCATCCGGCGCACGTTCGTCATTCACCTTGGCGGATCTCTGAAATGCGCTGCTCGTGGTTGTTGACATGAATGAGAACATCCTCGCACCGGCCCCGATCAAGCGGGACGCTGCGGCACGCTTATACCTGATCCTCCCGACAGACCTGTTGAAGGGCAAGCGAATTTCGGCGCCACACACGTGAGATGTCCGCAAGGCGCCCGTTCATGGCGCCCCGGTTGATCCAAACGTGACCTGTTGTGACAATGCTAAGCTTGCTCAAACCACCCGATTGAAGGGCCTGTGGCGGAACTGGCAGACGCGGCGGACTTAAAATCCGCTCCTCGTTTACGAGGGTGTGGGTTCAAATCCCACCGGGCCCATTGATGACGTTCGTCGCTCAGCGAAGATCCGCGCCGGCGCGCCGGCGATCCACTGTCGTCGTCACTTCAAGCGCTTCGACGCCCGACTCGCCAAGCGCTGGCGATTCGACATGCGGGATGCCGGCGAAGCGCTCCAGGCAATCCGCCGCGCCTTTCGATGCGACGCGGCCATCAAACTTCGCCGCCAGATCCACCAGCGCCTCCTTCTGGAGTGCGCACGCGGTCTGATCGGAGAGCAGGCGATCGACTTCGACGAAGAGGCGCTCTGGCCCCCCGAAGTACGGAATGAACTCCGGGACGATGCTCGTGCCCGCGATGACATTGGGCAGCGCGAAGCTGTCCGTCTGGATCAGCCACCTGGCAAGGCCGTGGTAGATCAACCGTCCGGCCTTGTAGACGACGATCATTGGCTTGTGCTGACGGGCGATCTGCAGGGTGACCGTTCCTGAGACAGCCAACGCGACATCGCACCAGTCGATCACCAGATCGGCGCCGCCGACGATCATGTGCAGACCCTCAGGCCAGCCGCCGATTTCATCCGCCATCTCACGAAGGCGCGATTCGACCTGCGTCGTCGTCGCCGGGATGACGGCGGTCACATCCGGCCGATGACGCCGAAGCATGCGGAAGGTGTGAAGCAGCAGATGAAAGTTGTTCTTGATCTCGCCGGGCCGCGAGCCGGGCATGATGGCGAGCTTCTTCGGGCTGTCGGGAAACTGAGCACGGAGGCCTTTTGGATCACCGAGGTTGGGCGGGCTATCGAAGAGCGGATGCCCGACAAAGGTCGCCTGCACGCCCCGAACTTCCATCCAGCGCTGCTCAAAGGGCAGCAGGCACATGACGTGATCCGTCAGCCTTCTGAGCTTGGCGATGCGCCATCCCCCCCACGCCCAGAGCTGTGGCGCCACGAGATGGACGACTTTGATCCCCCGCTCTTTGGTCAGCTTGCAGATGGGGAAGTTCGCCGCGGGAGAATCGACGGGGATGTGCACGGTGACGCGATTCTTGTCCAGCCAGCGGCCGATCTTGCGGTTGTAGCTGAGATGATCGTTGATCTTGCGGAAGCCCGGCAGGCCGACGACAGCGTCATCGATGGCGCCGCGGATGATCTCAGCGCCGGCGGCCTCCATCTTGGGCCCGCCCCAGGCGTAGATCTTCAGATCGGGATGTCGACGCCGAAGCTCAGCGATCGCGGCGGCGGCGTGATCATCGCCGCTCGGCTCGAAGGCCGTAAAGAAGAGCACAGGCTCGCCGGATCTGTCTGACACGTGGTCGAATCTCCCGATTGAGTGTTCTGGCGGACATCCTAGCCTGCATCCGTCGCTTTCGATCCTGCCATCCAAAGCGAGCGAGCGCTTGACCGATATACTCCCCGCCTCAATGAGCAGAACACAGGCGGAGCCACGTATGAGCATTTCTCCCAACAAGTATCGGACCCACAGCTGCGGCGCCCTGCGCCTGACCAATGAGGGCGACGAGGTCGCTCTCTCAGGCTGGGTGGACTCGGTGCGTTCGCACGGAGAGGGGCTCGTCTTCGTCGATCTTCGCGATCGCGACGGCGTGACGCAGATCGTCTTCGACGCCGAGGATTCGGACGGTGAAATCGTCGATCGAGCCGATCGGCTGCGTGGCGAGGATGTGATCTGCATCAAGGGATATGTTCGCAAGCGCGACGGCGGCGCCAATCCCAAGCTGGAGACGGGAGAGATCGAAGTGGTTGTTCGGACGCTTGATGTGCTCAACGTCGCGCAGGACATCCCCTTCAAGCCGACGGATAAGGAAAGCCTGCCCAACGAGGAGAACAGGCTGCGCTATCGATACGTCGATCTGCGCCGGCCGCGCATGCAGCAGATCCTGCGCACGCGAGCGCGCGTGTGCCAGATCATGCGGCAGCATCTTTCCGAAACGGGATTCACCGAAGTCGAGACGCCCGTCCTGTTCAAGACCACGCCGGAGGGCGCTCGCGACTTTCTGGTTCCTTCGCGGCATCAGCCGGGTTCGTTCTACGCACTGCCGCAGAGCCCGCAGATTCTTAAGCAGATTCTGATGGTCTCCGGCATGGAGCGCTATTTTCAGATCGTCAAGTGTTTCCGTGATGAGGATCTTCGCGCCGATCGCCAGCCGGAGTTCACGCAACTCGATATCGAGATGTCCTTCATCGAGCAGAAGGATGTGTTGGAGGTCATCACCAGTCTCTTCCGCAAGATCTGGAAGGACGTGCTGGGGATCGACATCGGCGACGTGCCTCACATGAGCTACCAGGAGGCGATGGATCGATTCGGTTCCGATCGCCCTGACACGCGCTTCGGTCTGGAATTGGTGGATGTCTCGGAGATCGTCAAGCAGACGGACTTCAAGGTGTTCACCGGCGCCATCGATAAGGGCGGCGTGGTGAAAGCGATCCGCGTGCCCGGCGGCGCCGGCAAGCTGACGCGCAAGATCACCGATGGTTACGCTGAGTTCGTCAAGCAGTTTGGCGCCGGCGGCCTGCCGGTGACCAAGCTCGAAGGCGGCGAGTTCGTCTCCGGTGTCGCGAAGTTCGTGCAGGACGTCCGTCCTGCACTGGTCGACAAGCTGGGCCTTGAAGATGGCGATCTCATCGCCTTCGGCGCCGACACGTACAACGTCGTCTCGCGATCACTGGGCGAGCTTCGCCTGAAGGTTGCGAAGGACATGGACATGATTCCGGCCTGGGGAGAGAAGTGGAACTTCCTCTGGGTCGTGGATTTCCCGATGGTCGAGTGGGATGAAGAAGAGCAGCGATGGTTCTCGCTGCATCATCCCTTCACGGCGCCCAAACCCGAGGATGTCTCCAGGATGGAGTCGGACACGGCGAATGTGCGGTCCGACGCGTATGACTTCGTGCTCAATGGCTCGGAGCTCGGCGGCGGCAGCATTCGAATCCACAACGCCGAAGTTCAGAAGACCGTCTTCAAACTGCTCGGACTCACGGATGAGGAAGCGGAGATGAAGTTCGGCTTCCTGATGGGCGCATTCCGGCACGGCGCTCCGCCCCACGGCGGCATCGCCATGGGTGTTGATCGCGTCGTCATGCATCTGTGCGATACGGACAACATTCGCGATGTGATCGCGTTTCCCAAGACGGCGATCGGCAGTGATCTCATGGCAGACGCGCCGAGCCCGGTGGACGCCGAGCAGCTTGCGGAAGTCTTCATCGCATCGATAGCGCCCGCGGACGACTGATTCGGCGCGCAGCTTCCCCGTCAGGCGAACGCCTTTTCCTTCTCTTCCGGCGTATCCGGCGCGATGCGTGTGATGATGCGCGCGCCGACCGAATCGCCCCAGACGTTCACCGTCGTGCGGCACATGTCGAGGATGCGATCGACGCCGAGGATCAGACCGATCGCCGCGAGCGGCAGCGGATCGACATCATCGACACCCGCAAGCGTCGTGTTGACGGCGTTGATGATGATCAGCGTGGTGACGAGGCTGCCGCCCGGGACGCCTGCTGCGCCGACGGCGGCGAGCGTGGCGGTCATCACGATCACGAGATATTGCGCGAATCCGAGGTCGTATCCGAACGCCTGGAACATGAAGATGACGGCGATGCCTTGATACAGCGCAGTGCCATCCATGTTCACCGTGGCGCCGAGAGGCAGCACGATGCCGCTGGCGCGCTTGGAGCAGCCGCCCAGATCGCTGGTCGCTTCGATCGTGACGGGCAGCGTCGCCATGCTTGACGATGTGCCGAAGGCTGAAAAGAGCGCAGAGCGAATCGCCCACATGAACTTGTACGGATTGATGCGCGTCGCCAGGAAGAGCACGAGCGGCAGCGCGACGAACATGTGAAATCCGAGCCCGGCAAGCACCGTGGCGACGTATGCCGCAAGTGCGCCGGCCAGTTCGCGTAAGCCCATCGAACCGACGGCCCAGGCGACGAGCAGCATCACGCCCAGCGGCATGAGCCAGAGAATCGCGCGCACGATGATCATCAGCGCTTCGTGCAATGACTGGACAATCTCGATAAATGGCTTGCCTTTGGCGCCGGCGAGCAGAAGTCCGACGGCAAGCACAATCGTGGCGGTGATGATCGAAAGCGCCTGGCCGTTCGCCGCGGCCTGGATGAAGTTTTCGGGGATCATGAGGCGCAGGATGTTGATCCACGCCGCGGCGAGCCCGCCTCCAGAGGAGACTTCTCCGCCCCGTTCAAGGACGATGGCTTCACCTGTGGCCGTCGCCTGGCTGATGACATCCGCGGGGATGCCGTTGCCCGGCTGGATGGTGGCGCCGAGTGTGACGCCCGTGCCGACGGCCAGAACCATGGTCAGCAGATAGAAGATGAGCGTCGCGACACCGATGACGCCGAGCTTGCGCGCATCGCCGACGGATGTGATGCCGACCATCACACTTGTGAAAATGAGCGGGATCGTGATGAGTTTGAGCGGCCGGATGAGAACGAGATCACCGGCCGTCTTCCAGCCGCCCGTCACCTCCGCGATCTTCTCCGGCGTGGCGTTCGCATCCCAGAGGAAGAAGTGCCCGATCAAGACGCCCAGCGCCAGGCCGGCGATGATCAGAATGGTGAGCAGGTTCGTCTTGGACCGCATCGAAACTCCAATCAGCGGTGGAAACGGGATCGAGGAATCGTGCGGGTTCAGGCGCCCCCGGCATCGCGAGCGAGGCATGCCTCCAGCGGCAGCGGATCAAACTCGAGATGCGTCTGTGCCTTGGCGATCTGGCAGGTGTTGTCCTGCATCGCCATGATCGGCTCGGACGGGCCGAATGGCAGCATGCGCGCCATGCCCATTTTCTGAGCGGCAAGCGCGCCGTAATGCGCAAACTCGCCCGAGATGCCTCTGGGCTTGATCTTCGGATCTGCGCCCTTCACGAAGCTCTTCATCGTGTTCAGTAGATCGATCCAGTTCATCGCGTCTGGGCCGCCGAGTTCGTAAACCTCGCCGCTGGCCTCATCGGCGTCGATGGACTCCACAATCGCAGAAGCCACATCGTCGACGTGCAAGGGCTGCACGCGGCCGGAGAGCACCTGCTCGCCGGGAAGCGCTTTGTTGCGGAAAAAATACGGCATGAACTTGTGCGGAGGCTCATGGCCGGTCGCCCAGCCCGCGACGAGTTCATTCATCTCCCCGCCCGCGCCGACGATCAGCGACGGCCTGACGATGGTCCAGTCGAGCCCGCTGCGACGGACGATCGTTTCAGCTTTGAACTTGGACGTCTCGTATTCGGCTCGCGATTCCGGTTTCGCGCCGAGGGCGGACATATGGATCAGGCGCCAGACGCAAAGCTCCCGGGCCGCTTCCACGATGCGGTTGGTCGCGTCAACATGCAGACGCTCGTACGTCACCGTGCGCCCGACTTCCCGGCGAATGCCGATCAGATGGACGATGGCGTCGCATCCGGAGACCAGCTCGCTGACCGCGTCTCGATCGAAGATGTCGCCTCGAACTCGGGTGACGCCGTCGGCGGGCAACACATCGAGCGCTTTCTGCTGATCGCGGACGAGCGCTCGCACGCCGTAGCCGTGATCGATCAGCTTGCGTACGACGTGGCGTCCGACGAATCCTGTGGCGCCGGTGACGGCGACCATCGCACGCGTGTTGTGATCACTTCCCGACGATTCGGTCGACATGAAGGGCCTCCTGAGAACGCGGAGTCTATCGGCCCCATCGGCCGGCGGGCAACGGACCCGCCTCCTCTCCACACCCGACGCGAATCGACAGCGAGCGAGTAGTATCGGATCGCCATGCACTTCCCGCTGCTGATCGCCGAGGACGCACATTCGACGCTGATGGCGTTTGTCATCGTGCTGGCCTCTGCCGGGCTGGTGGCGACGGCGCTTCAGCGATTCCGAGTGGCAGTGGTTCCGGCCTTTCTGGTGACGGGGGTCATCCTTGGGCCGAATGCGACGGGCGTCGTCGCCGAGCAGTCGCTCGATTACATCACTGACTTTGCGATCATTCTGCTGCTCTTCGGCATCGGTCTGCAGATTCACCTGGATACGATCCGGCGCGGGGCGGCCGTGCTTCTCACGGCGGGCATCGGCTCGGTCGTTCTCTGCACCGGCCTGGGATGGCTGACGGGACGCCTGTTCGGCCTCTCGACTCCACAGGCGCTGTGCATCGGACTGGCGCTGGCGCTTTCGTCGACTGCCGTGGTGCTTCGCGCGCTTTCGGATCGCAAGGAGCTGCATCAGTCGCCGGGTCGGCTGTCATTTGCGATTCTCATCATCCAGGATCTTGCGGTCCCGCTGATTCTCGTCCTGATCCCCGTGCTTGCGGGCCTGGAAGGCGGAGAAGGCGGCGGCCCGATCACGTTTGACGATGGACTGACGGATGAGCTTCAAAAGGCCGTGCGCAGTCTCGTCGGCATTGCGATGATCGTGTTCGTCGGACGTTTTGCACTGCCCTACCTCCTTCGCGAAGCGGCGCGCACGCGATCGCCGGAAGTGACACTCATCCTCTCCGTCGCGGCGGCCATCGGCGCGGCCGCCGGAACGCATGCGCTTGGATTCAGCCATGAACTCGGCGCATTCCTCGCGGGCGTGGTGCTCGCGGATACTCCCTTCCGCCATCAACTCAGCGGCCAGATCGGTCCGGCGCGCGATCTCTTCATGGCGGCATTCTTCACGGCCGTGGGCATGGTGGTGAACCCTGCGGTGCTGGTCGAATCGTGGTGGGTCGTGCTGATCGGCACGCTTCTGCTGACCGTGCTCAAAGGCGGCGCCATCAGCTTTGCTTCATGGTCGGCCGGAGCGCCTGCCGCGACGGCCATCTTCGCCGGCTGCACACTTGCTCAGGGCGGCGAGTTCAGCCTCGTGATTCTTCAGACGGGACTCGCCGAAGGACTGATCGATCGCGAACTCGGTTCGCGCCTCGTCAGCATTATCGTGCTTTCTCTGATGGTCACGCCGCTGCTTATGGCTGCCGGCCGGCGGCTAGCGGCCAACTGCACGCGGATTGGCCCTCCGCCGTGGATTCGCAAGAGTGTCTTCGGTGAGGATGTGGCGGAGGATGATGGGCGCCAGCGCGTCATCGTCGCAGGATTCGGACCGGTCGGCCGCGCCGTCGTGGATCGACTGACCGCAGCGGGCGTCGCCTGCACGATCATTGAACTCAATCCGTCCACGGTGGACGCCCAGACCAAGCTCGGACGGCGCATCATCTTCGGCGACGCATCAAATGCGTCCGTCCTTGAATCGGCCGGTGTCGAGGGCGCCGAAGCCGTCATCCTGACGATCCCAGATGATGACGCCACGCTTCGCGCATGCGAGACGATTCGCAGAGTCGCGCCGGAGACGTTCATCGCGGCGCGCGCCAACTTTGTCAGCCGCGGCATGCTTGCTTCCGGCCTCGGCGCCGATCTGGTGACAGTCGATGAGCTTGCAGCCGCCGAAATCATGCAGCGCGAAGTGATGAATCGACTGCGCGGCAAGCCCGTTGAAGTCGCCGAAGCGACAGGCGCTGACTAGAGGCCTTCAGCGCCTAGCCAGCGTTCAGCATCGAGAGCTGCACGGCAGCCCATGCCTGCGGCCGTCACGGCCTGCCTGTATTCGGCGTCCGCAACATCTCCGGCCGCAAAGACACCGGCAATGTTCGTATGGCTCGTGTGGCCTTCGAGCTTGATGTATCCGGCGTCATCGAGATCGATACCGGCGCCTTCGAGAAACTTCGTCGCGGGTGTATGCCCGATGGCGATGAACAACCCGGCCACTTCCATTTCAGACCGCTCACCCGTCTCAGTGTCTTCCAGCACGACGCCGCTGATGCGTTCATCGCCGAGCACATCTGCGACCTGCTTGTTCCACAGCACCTCGGCGTTTGGCTTGGAGAGGTATCGCTCCTGCATGATCTTGCTGGCGCGCAGCTCGTCGCGCCTGTGAATGACGCTCACCTTGGAGGCGAACTTCGTCAGATAGGTCGCTTCCTCCATGGCGCTGTCGCCTCCGCCGACCACGGCAAGGTGCTGATCCCGGAAGATGGGCAGCGCGCCATCGCAGACAGCGCACGCGGAGACGCCGCCGCCGGATTGCGCCAGACGCATCTCGTTTTCCTGACCAAGCCAGTTCGCCGTGGCGCCGGTGGCAATGATGACGGCGTGCGCCTGCACCTCATCGCCGCCGCTCGTCTTGAGCTTGAAGGGCTTCGATGAAAAGTCGCACGACTCGATGTCTTCATTGATGACCTTCGTCCCGAAGCGCTCCGCCTGCTTCTGGAACATATCCATCATCTCAGGGCCGGAGACGCCATCGGGAAATCCCGGATAGTTCTCGACATCCGTCGTGAGCATGAGCTGCCCGCCGGGAAGCACAGGCGAAGGATTCTGCTTCGGCACGCCGACGTAACAGACCGGCTCCAGTTCAGCGCGGGCGGCATAGATTGCGGCCGTCCACCCCGCGGGGCCGGAGCCGATGATGACGAGACGATGCACATTGGCGTTGGAGCCGTTGTCGCTCATGAGGAATCCTTGCGAGTCGATGAAAGTCGCCGCGGAAGTGAAGTGTGCGGGATGGTCAACGTGTCAGTGAGCGGGAGTATTCGCCAGCCGGCGCCGAAAAGTCAACGATCGCGCGCCAAACTGAGCATGGGCGGCCACATGAGGATGTCGGCCCCGGCGGGCCCCACATTCTTCGCCCAGTCCGCCGTGCCGTTGTAGCCGACGGAATAGAGCACGAACGTGGAGTCATCCAGCGTGATGGTGAACGATCCGCCCGCATCGGCGATGTCAGCCTCGACCACGGTTTCGAACGTGGCAATGAGGTGGGCAAGCATGAACACGCGCTGCTCTTCCGCTGAAGCGTTCCCGCCGCCTCTCACCCGATTCAATGTCGCCTGTACACGCTCTTGCCGAAGCGTCGATTCCCAGATGCGAATGTTCTCTTCGCGTTCTTCAGGGCTTTCCTGCGATGCATCTTCCTGCAGATCCTCAACATCGTTATCGAATGCGGCGAACAGCTCCGATAGACCTCGCTCAGCCGCCACTCGCTGCATAGCCGCTTCGAGAGCGGCGTCGCCCTGATCTCCGCCGATCGACTCGATCGTTTCGTGCACGTCGTCATATTTCTCGCGCACGTTGTCCGCATTGACATCATGCTGGGCGAGCAAGGCAATCACCTGGTCGGCGCCGACCTGCTCGAGTTCCGCGTCAGACAAGCTTTCGATGGCCTCGGTCACAACAGCGAACAACACGTTCGCCATTGCCTGCATCGCCTGTGCCTCGTCCGTGCCGCCGCCGGAGATGACCTCGATGGTGTACGGCCCCGGCTCCTCGCGATCGTTCCTGCGGAAATCCCGAATCGGAACGAAGTACTGCAGGTAGTCAACCTTGACAGCTTCGCTCGGATCGAATGGATCCAGATCGATATCGGAAATGAAGTGTGGCCGAATCGCAGCCAGCGGCGAAGGCCAGGATCGGAAGCGCTTGTGATACGCCATCACCGCAAGCGCCGTCCGCGTGCCCGCAAGCTCCAGTCGCAGATTGAGACGCTCATCGAACAGCGGCTCCAGATTGCCGATCACCTCGTCGAGGATGGCGAAGTGCGCCTTGTCCATGCGCTCGTATTCGGTCATCTCGCTGATCGAGTCATGCGGGCTCAGCTTCCAGCGAAGCATCCAGTCGTCGTACAGACCCTCGAGCTGATCCAGCGAGTCGTACCAGCCCTTGTGATTTTCAGCGATCGCATCCCAGCGCGCGGCCTGTGAAAACAGACGAAGCTCACGCCCGGCGGAAGCCGTGCGAGCCAGCGTCGGCGCAAACTGATCCGGATGCGGCTCGCCGCGAAATTGGATCGTCGCGACGATCATCTGAAGTGCGGCATGCCTGTCGCCCTGCGGCACTTCAATCCGTCCAATCAGAAGGTCCCGCGCATCCAGCTCCTCGACCGCATCGAGGTAATCCGCCTCGATCGCATTCTCGTCGTAGACGTACGCCACATCGCGCATGCGCTCCAGCGCCAGACGCATGGTCGTGTAGCCCCAGTAATGCTCTTCACCAAAGACGCGCCACAGCGTCATGCGACCCAGTCGCGTCAACCGAACCAGCAGATCGAGCGATTCACCAACATTGCCGCCTGCGGCCTGCAACGTCGCCTGCACCTGCACAAGGATCGCGAGTTCCTGCAGCGCATCGAGATAACCGAAGTTGGCCGTGGCCAGCAGATTCGTGGATCCAAGATCGACATCGACGCCGGCGTCGACGAACTCCTGCGGCGCCGAATCGCCATACGGAAGTCCGATCTGATAAGGCGACTGAAACTCCGTGACCTCCTTGAGCGCATCAATCGCGGCGACCTGCGCCGGCGCTTCGGCCCATGTCTTGACGACATTCCATGACGGATGATCCGGCGCCATCAATGCCGCGCTTCGCGGATCGGTGAGCACACCGGGCGGATCCTCCATCCCGATCAGTGCGGGGAAGAGGATCGTTTCCGCCCGATCCTCATCGGTGACGAATCGAAGCAGATCGTTGACAGCTTCGATGGAGTCCTCCGGCTCTCGCGGCGGATCGATTCCGTTTCCCTGCGCAAGGGCGGGCGTCGCCAGGAGCAGGGCCGCGAAAGCGCCCAGGAGCGCCCGCGCCGGGTGAGAGTGTCGAAGTCGCGTGCCGGGATGGGCCATCGTGTCTCGATCTCCGTGTCGTCGAGGATTCAGGAGTCTGGTCGCCGGGATGGGGATTCTAGCGGGCTGCCCGCACGCCGCGTCCCGGCGTCAGCCCCGGGTTTCGGGGTTGGCGAGGGTTGTGCGCACACGCCCGGTTCCGTCTACAATCGCCGCCCGCGCCGCTCCTCTTGGTGGGCCGGCGGCGTCACCAACCCATCTCTCATGAATCCCATCACTCCCGCTGCGTCGTAGCGCGGAGATCGCATCCGGAGAGCGAACATGATCGTCGGCGTCCCCACTGAAGTGAAGTCTGATGAGTATCGAATCGGCCTGCAGCCCGTCGGCGCGGAACTGCTCGTCAAGGATGGCCACACCGTTTTGATCCAGAAGGATGGCGGCGTCGGCTCCGGATTCACCGACGATCAGTACATCGAAGCCGGCGCCCAGATCGTTGGCACCGCGGAGGAGATCTGGGGCACGGCCGACATGATCGTAAAGGTCAAGGAGCCCCAGCCGCAGGAAATCAAACTGATGCGGCGCGGGCAGCAGGTCTTCACATACTTCCACTTCGCCGCAGATAAGGGACTCACACTCGGCTGTCTCGAATCCGGCGCATGCTGCATTGCATACGAAACGCTCGAAGCGCCGGCGCCCGGCGGGAAGATCTCACTTCCATTGCTCACGCCGATGAGCGAAGTGGCAGGCAAGCTTTCCGTCCAGCAGGGCGCGAAGTATCTCGAGCGTCCGCAGGAAGGACGCGGCATTCTTCTGGGCGGCGTTCCCGGCGTGGAAGTCGGCGAGGTGCTGATTCTCGGTGGCGGCGTCGTCGGCACGAATGCAGCCTGGATGGCCGCAGGCCTCGGCGCCAACGTCACGATTCTCGATATCGATCTCGATCGCCTGCGTTATCTGTCAGAGGTGATGCCGGCGAACGTCACGACGATCTACTCGGAGATTCATGCGATTCGCAAGTATCTGGAAATCTCCGATCTGGTCATCGGCGCCGTGCTGATTCACGCCGCCAAGGCGCCGAGACTCGTCAGCCGCGAAGATCTGAAGCGCATGAAGCCCGGCGCAGTCATCGTGGATGTGGCGATCGATCAGGGTGGCTGCGTGGAAACCGCCAGGGCGACGACACACAGCGCACCGACGTACATCGTCGATGACATCGTGCACTACTGCGTGGCGAATATGCCCGGCGCCGTCGGACGCACAAGCACGCAGGCGCTGACGAATGCGACGCTTCCCTGGGTGCTCAAGCTGGCGCGCGAAGGAGCGCATCGTCTTGCTGAGCAGGATCGATGGTTCCGTCCGGCGATCAACATGGATGGCGGCGCGCTTTTCAATCAACCCGTCGCGGAAGCGCACGGACTGGAAGTTGTGCACGCCTGATTGTGACCTCCGGCGCGCAGCGGCTGAAATCACTGATTCCAAAAAATTGACGAGACCGAAGGTGTTCACTCTTCGGTCCCGTCAGTCATCAGTCGGTAAGTCTGCCGCGTTGGTTGACTGCACGGAGACCCGATCACACTATGCGGTTCCGGGTCAACCGCAAGATCAAAGAACCGTCGCTTCAAGACACGTCAGAATGCGATGCCAGCGGCTGGCATGTCTCGATCGAGACACGTCGCAGACCTAGGACACGCTCCACCCCGGTTCGGTGGAGCCGATCGAACGCCAGCACATCTCCAGCATGTCGCGCACGCCGTGCCCTGTGGCGCCGCTGATGCCCACAATTGGGTCGTCCGGCCCAAGGCGCAGCGCTGTTCGCATCAGATTCACCGCCTCGCGTCGATCCTCATCCGTCGCCAGCAGATCCAGCTTGTTGACGGCGATGACCTCCTCCTTCTCAGCGAGAAGGGGCGAGTATTCGAAAAGCTCTTTTCGGATGGCTTCGTAGTTTGCGACCGGATCGGAGCCATCGGCCGGCTCGATCTCGATGACGTGAACGATCGCCTTCGTTCGCTCGATATGCCGCAGGAACTCGTGACCGAGTCCCGCCCCCTGAGCGGCGCCCTCGATCAGACCGGGGATATCCGCCAGCACCAGCCGTCTCGAAGGATCAAGCTCAGCGATGCCGAGTTGAGGCGATAGCGTCGTGAACGGGTAGTCGGCCACCTTGGGCGTCGCTCGGCTGCAGGCGGACAGCAGCGTCGACTTGCCGGCATTCGGCATCCCGACAAGCCCGATATCGGCGATGAGCTTCAGTTCGAGGCGCAGCTCGAATTCCTCGCCCTTCTCGCCGGGGGTGATTTCGCGCGGCGTCTGATTGGTGGGGCTCTTGAAGTGAGCGTTGCCGAACCCCCCCACGCCGCCCTCGGCGATGACGATCTCGTCATCTGCCGCGAGATCCGCGATCACCTCAGAAGTCGCGTTATTGATGATGATGGTGCCGGGCGGGAGCCTGAGCGTGACGTCATCGCCGCCGGCGCCCGTCATATCGCGTCCCATGCCGGGGCTGCCGTTCTCGGCTTTCCAGTGGTGCTTGCCCTGGAAATCGAGCAGCGTCTGGACGCTCCTGTCGCCGATGGCGAGCACATCTCCCCCCTTCCCGCCGTCGCCGCCATTGGGGCCGCCTTTGGGAATGTACTTCTCACGGCGAAAGGAAAGGCAGCCATCGCCGCCGTCGCCGGCTTTGACTGAGATAATGGCGCGATCTGCGAGCATGATTTGAAGATACTCGCTGGCGCTGATCAGCGCCGCGATTCCTTGCGAGGAGGCGACCATGCACTTTGCCTATCACCTGCATCTCGATCCGAGTCTGACGCCGGAGGGCATCGCGGCCAAGGCCCCGATTCTCGAGCGGCACTTCACATATCTCTCCGACCTGTGTGATCAGGGAGTGGTCGTGCTTGCCGGCCGCGCCGAGGACACCTCATTCGGCATCGTGATCTACGAGGCGCCGGATGAGGACGCGGCCAGGCGCATCATGGATGAGGATCCAGCCGTCGCCGACGGGGTGATGATCGCCGACCTGAAGGAGTTCCGACTGGCCCTGCTTCGATCGGGCGATTGACGTCGCTTTGAGCGGGCGCATCAGAAGGCCTACCCTGACGGGTTCATGCCTCAGGCACGCGTTTATCTTGAGACCTTCGGCTGCCAGATGAACGAGCTCGATTCGGAGCTCGTGCAGGGTCAGCTTCAGTCACTTGGCTATCGCATGACGCGGCAGGCCGAGGATGCGGACATCGTCCTCTACAACACCTGCTCCGTGCGCGATCTGGCCGAGCAGAAAGTTCGCTCGCGCCTGGGCGAGGTCGCCCTTCGCAAGAAGAGTGAGCCGGGGCTGGTTGTCGGCGTGCTGGGCTGCATGGCCGAGCGGGATGGTGAGGATCTGATTCGGCGCATGCCCGTCGTGGACATCCTCTGCGGGCCCGGCGAACTCGACAAACTGCCTGCTCTGCTGGATAACGCCTGCCGCACGCGCAGTTCGCTTGTGGCTGGCGCTCCCGAAGACAGCCATCACAACCAGCGATCAGCCCGGGAAGTGGCGCTACAGGGCAGCACGAGCCGTCGCAGCGGCACGCTGGCCGCGGCCGGAGATGATCTGGAACTGCTCGATCTATCGCGGGCGATTTCCCCTACGGATCACGGCGGCAGCGCGTATGTCCGCATCACGCGCGGCTGCAACAAGTTCTGCACCTATTGCGTCGTGCCCTTCACGCGCGGGG
Source organism: Sarcodiotheca gaudichaudii (assembly GCA_032355985.1). NCBI lineage: Eukaryota > Rhodophyta > Florideophyceae > Gigartinales > Solieriaceae > Sarcodiotheca > Sarcodiotheca gaudichaudii. Next base: position 44,935 of record JAUKVZ010000003.1, read on the forward strand.
CCGAGATGCATCGGCCGCCGGATCACATCATCGACGAGTGCAAGCGTCTGGCTGACGCGGGTGTGCTGGAAGTGACGCTTCTGGGCCAGACGGTGAATCACTATCGATTCGAGCACGGGGCGGCCGTCGCCGTGGGAGGCGTCACGCAGCCCCAGAAAGGCCGTTCCTACAAGGGCGGCCATCGGCGTGATCCCTTCGATGGCGAGCGGGTGACGACGTTCGCCGACCTGCTTCGTCGCATCCATGAGGAAGTTCCGGCCATCCAGCGCCTGCGATTCGTGACGAGCTATCCGAGGGATTTCGGCGATGACGTGCTGGAGGTCATCCGGGATTCGCCTCGAATCTGCCGCTATCTGCACGTACCGGCGCAGTCAGGCTCCAACAGTGTCTTGGAGCGGATGAATCGTGGATACAGCGTCGAGGAGTACGTGGAGTTCATCGATCGAGCGCGGGGGATTCTCGATGAACCGGAGATTGATCGGCCGCTGACACTCGCGGGAGACATGATCGTCGGCTTCCCGGGTGAGACGGATGCGGATTTTGAAGCATCCATCGCGCTGCTCGAACGCGTGCGCTACAAGAACTGCTTCATCTTCAAGTACTCGCCCAGGCCGGGCACGGTGGCGTTCGATCGCATACCGGACGATGTGCCGGAGCGCATCAAGCGCGAACGGAACAATCGCCTGCTCGCGGTGCAGCAAGGCATCAGCGATGAGCTGTCGAAGCAACAGATCGGGCGCACGCTCAGCGTCTTCGTGCAGGGCGTCAGCGCACAGGAGCGCAAGCGACGTCAGAAGCAGGCCGGGGCGCTGCAGGGGCTGACGATCAATGGCGCTGATCCGCAGCAACCCATTGCAGAGGAAGAGCCGCCGCGGGACGTGCAGATGTGCGCCCGCACTGATGGGGATCTGATCGTGCTCTTCGATGCGCCGCAGGGTGTCGCTCCGGACGATCTGATCGGGCGCATCGTGCCCGTTCGCGTCACGGGCGCAAGCTCGCTGAGCATGTTTGGCCAGCTTATTTCCGGACGCCCGAGCAGCTAAACACCTTTGTTTTCAGTGTCTGAGCGGCGGTCGGCCCGAGAAATCGGGGGTCTTCGCGGCCCGGGTAAAAATGCGGCGACTTTGCTCGGAATTGCGCTTGTGTCACTTCGAGACTGCGGTATGGTGAAGGCGACCTCTCGCACAGGGGTCGGAGTTTTGATGCACGAAAATTGGGTATGACGAGCGGACCGGCCATCGGTCTGTAAGTCCGGGAATCCGCGCTGTCCGCACAACGGCGCAAGGGAGTCTCAGATGTTCAGCCGCACGCTGACTGCTGTGGTCGGAGTCTGCGCATTCGCAGGCGCCGCCCCCGCGGCAATCACATTTACGTTCGATGACCCGAGTTCCGCCCGGGAGACGCGCTACTCCCAGAATGACGGCGGCCCGGGCGGCGAGTTGTCTTATTCGCCGAACGTCATGGTCGACCTGGTCGTGGATGCGACCCAGGAAGGCGCCGCCATGCCGTGGGTCTTCGAGTCACGCCTCACGATCGATATCGCCGTCTCGGACGCGGTCTCGCCGGGCATTCCGATCGCTGACACGACCGGCACGTTTTTCTTCGAGATCATTGACGATGCGCGCGGCGTCGAGACGTACGTGGAGATCCTTCGCGGCACGTTCAATCTCGGAACGCTCTTTGCCGTCGATACGGCGGGCGCCGTGCTTTCATCGACCGTCGGCGGCATGGTCTACGAAGCCTCCAACGATCTGGCGGACATGCTCGCGAACATCGGGATCAACGATCTCGCGAATGACTTCAGCGTCTTCGACGCGGCGTTCACACTGACCAACATCTCGCCGAACGCCACGCTCGACGAGAACGACAGCTTCGAGGATTTCACAGCAGATACGGCATACACGGGCACCGCAAATGTGCCCGCGCCCGGCGTCGCAGCGCTCATGCTCGTCACCGGCGGAGTCGGCGCAGCCAGGCGTCGGCGTCACTGAGTCAGACATTTGCTCTCACGACGGATCGTGAGAGTGCACAACGCACAGGCACACGCATTCAGCGCCGTCCCGCCTCCTCCCCGGCGCTGGAGAAGAGAGAGTCTCGATGACATTCAGATCAGCAGCGATCGCGGGCGCGGCTCTATGCGCAATCTCACAGGCGTCGCATGGCGCCATGACGTTTGCGCTTCTTGACCAGGTCGGCGGAACCGTTCAGATGAACGCAGGCGCCGTCGACGGCGTCTTCGACACGGATATGGACGTGTTCACAGATGAAGCGATGGAGGCCATCCACGTTTCTCTGTCGGACAGCGGCGTGCAGACCGAAGGGTATGTCACGTTCGTCCTGCTCGAGACGGACATGGGCATCGCCTTCGCGTCACTCGTCGACGGCCAGTTTCCTGAGATGCCTCGCGGCATTCTGGGTAGCGGCGCCAGTGTCGATATGACGTCGACGGGTCCGGAGCATGTCGTTGGACTCACCAACGATGATGGCGCGGATCTCGGTCCGACCTTCATGCTTGGCGGCCGTAACACGGTCGGCGGGACATTCAACTGGGCTGATGCGCCGGGCGATGACGCCGACGCGTTCGCCTGGGCCGGATTCGAGCGAGGCGACTATGTCTCCTACACGTTTACGGAAACGGACGACACATTCTCACCTGACGGTCTGACCGAAACCGACACGTTCCAGTTCGCAAGCTGGAACAGTGAATCGGAGATGTGGGAGATCGTCGCGACATCGGAATTCACGGTGAACGACCAGTTCGGCTTTACGGCTGAAATCGTTCCAGCGCCCGGAAGCACAGCGATCCTGATGGCAGGAGCTGTGGCGCTGGTTGGTCGCCGCCGACGCGGCTAGCGGGGCGTCGGGAGCGTCTGACTCTTTGTTGAGTAGGAGTCAGACCCCGACGTCCACGCCGCGGATTCGCAGCTTCGCGAGTTTGCGTTCTGAAATGACACTGTCCTTGAGCGAGCCCGGCGCGTGCCGAGGCTCGTTTTTCATGCGCTCTTCCAGCTCCGCCATGAATGCATCTGATTCGGCGCCATGCAGCTCCAGCGTGAATCCCGCATCACGAATCAGCGCGATGGTCTGCGCGGCGCTCGAGCCCTCCGTCAGCAGATAGCCGTCGATGAAGAGTGAGTTGGCCGGTTCGAGCGCCAGCCCCTGCAGATGCCGCAGATGGATCTCTCGCCCAGCCGCCACGCGCACCTCCGCCGTGGGATTGAGCAGACGCATCAGGCAGAGCACGCGCAGACAGAACTCGGGCGTCAGCGCCTGTCCATCAACATTCGGATCCAGCACGTCGTTGCCCGCGATGGGCACGAGGAAGTTGACCGGAATCGACTCGGCGCGCACGTTGCGAAGTGAGCGGCCCACATCGATCAGATCATCGACGCCTTCGCCCATGCCCACGATGAGTCCCGTGCAGAGTTGAAGCCCTGCTGAACGAGCCGCCTGCAATGTCTCCATGCGATCCTGATACGTGTGCGTCGTGCAGATCGAAGGGTAATGACGCTCCGACGTATTGAGATTGTGATTCAGGCGATCGAGCCCCGCTTCCCGCAGGCGCTGCGCCTTGGCCTCATCCAGCAGACCGCTCGAAAGGCATGTCTGCAGACCGAATCGCTCCTTCACCTCGGTGATGCACGAGGCCATGTATTCGATGTCATCGTCTGACGGCCCGCGCCCTGAAAGAACCATGCAGTAGCGAAAGGCGCCGCTGTCCCGCGCCTGCTCAGCTTCTGCAAGAATCTGGTCGCGCGGCTTGAGCTTGTACGCCTGCACGGGAGCGCTCGATGTCTTCGCCTGGCCGCAGTACCCGCAGTCCTCAGGACACGCGCCGTTCTGCACGTTGTTGAGGATGTGCACCTGCACGCTCTGACCGCAATGACGCCGCCGCACGAGCCCGCATGCATAGACGAGCGGCAGGAGCGGCGTGTGCGCCGCGTCCAGCACGCTGGCGGCGTCTGCGTCGGAGATTGATTCACCAGCCAGGCCGCGCTCGACAAACGCGCTGAGACGGGCGTCCAGACCAGTGACGGCATCAGACATGGGGCTGAAATCTCCTCGGGACAGGGGATGAACTTGCGCCGATCGACGCGAGGATAGCGTGAATATCGGCCCTCAGGCCCATTCTGGGACTCTTTGCTTGCGATGGCGGCAAAGGCGTGCAAATCTAGTGTCGGAAAGGCCTTACCGCTCAGCCCATCGGCCGTGTGGAGGCCCTTGTGGCGTTTGACGTGAAGAGAAGATGCGTCCAGTTCGGTCGATCGATCGCGCCTGTTGCAGGCGCCATTGTCGCGTTGGCCGGAACGGCATGGGCAGCGCCGGACGCACAGCCCATCATCCTGCATGAAGGCGTGATCGGGAAGGCGGATGTCACGAGCGCCCGCCACGTTGATCCGAACGACTCAAAGTCGCCATACGCCGGCGTCGCCAGCCTGTTCATTGACGGAAAAAGCCTGGCGACGGGCGCCGCGATTTCACGCTGGCACATTCTGACGGCCGCGCACTGCTTTGATCTCGATAACGATGGTCGACTTGAAGTCGGCAAGGATGTCGTGATCTTCTTCAATGACTCAGGCGATCACAGTCATGTGGTGTTCCCCGAGGACATCCGCTCGATTCAAGCACATCCGGATTTCACGGGATTCCTGAATCCGACAGTGCATGACGATCTGGCGGTCATCACGCTCTGGGATCCCCTGCCCGCCGGCATTCCCACGTACGAAATCCATCGCGACGAACCAAATATCGGTGATGTCGTTGAACTCGTCGGATATGGCGAGACTGGAGATGGCGTCGAGGGATACATCCCCGGCTCCGGATTCATCACGACAAAACGAGTCGGCGCCAATGTGATCGACGAGTTGTACGCCGACGATGAAGCAGCTGGCGTCGCCGAGCTGTGGAAGTTCGATTTCGATGGGCCGATCGGCAATGGACCTCTTGGCGGGCCGAGCCTCGGCCCGGATTCTGAGGCGACGCTTGGTGAAGGCGATTCCGGCGGCCCGGGCTTCCTTGTGAAGGATGGTCAGCGGCTGCTCTTCAGCGTGAACAACTTCATCGCAGGCCCAGGCTCCAACGGGCGCTACGGCAGCAGCGGTGGCGGCGTCGTCCTCTCGGCGTACACGCCCTGGCTCGACAGCTTCATCTTCAGCGTGACGGATTTCGATCTGAATCGCGATGGCGATCTCAGCGGGCTCGATCTGATGCAGTTGATCGACGCCTGGGGCACATCAGCCCCGAGAGCGGATTTCAACGCCGATGGCGTGATCGATTCGATCGATCTGGCCCGCATGATCCGGGCGATGGAGCAGCGGGATCAGCGATAAGACTGCGTCCTGCTTTCTCACAACAAACGACGCGCATTGAAAAGGCCCGAAGCATGCGCTTCGTCGGTTGACGATGGCGCATGCTCCGGGCCTCAGATCTTTCAGAAGACGCTTCGGTCAGCGGCGACGCCTTCGGCTTGCGGCGCCGGCTGCGATCAGCAGAAGCACGCCGCTGCCCGGAGCAGGCACTTCGCGCACCCTGATGTCCGGATCGCGACCGCCGGGAAGCCAGTCGATCGGCGGCACTTCACCACCGGTGCCCTTGGGCCCCCACTGATCGCTGTGTCCAACGACGGGCGGCAGCGGATCAGGATTCTTCCGGCCGTCCGGCCCCTGATCGGAGTGGCGAGCTTCCGCATCGCCATTGCCGGGTCCCAGGAGCCATGAAGGCACCTGGGCCAGACCGGCGCCGGGAGCGGTGCGAATGTTCTGATTCGCCAGATGAACCCAGTCGGCGTCGTTCGACGGCTCGACGACTGGTGTCATCGCGAGAACGACACCGCCACCGGTGTTTCCGCCCGACTCACCATCTGAGGCGAAGTCGATGTCTCCCGCGCTGCCTGCCGCGAATGCCGGCAGGGCGAGCATGCCTGTACAGGCCGCCACGATCGGGAGCAGTTTTCGTTCTTTCGAGTTGATCATGTTGAATGCTCCCATCAGTTGGCGACGACCTTGGCGGTCTCAAGAATGCGCCATCCTGTGGCTCGGAACGTTGGAAATCTGCCCATCGTTCCCACGATGAGCCTGCGGTCCTCGTCGTCGACCGTGTAGTCGATCTCGAAGCCCGTGGCGTCGGAAATAGCGCGATGCAGGGAATACTGCATCGTGAAGACGCGCTCCCGCATGGCCCAGTTGTCGAGCTTCTCAGCGATGTCGAGGGCCTTATTCGTAAAGACCGCAAGCACACGCTGAAGATCTCGTCCACCCAGGTCGCGAAGCGCGATGTTGGAACCGAAGATGCAGCACCAGCCGTAGCTTTCGAGCCAGTCGCCGACCGGTGAATGATCCGTGTCGATCACGCTGGAGAGTTGCTCCATGAGCGTGTCGATCGCGTTGGTCGCTGAACGCTGGCCCAGAGCCACCTCGACTTCGAGCAGGCCGCCGGAACACGTGTTGGCGATACCGGCGAGTGAGTCGTCATCCAGCGCTTCGGCGAGCTCGAGATAGAGATCGCGGGAGCGGCGAAGATCCCGCTCGGCCTTTTTGGCGTGCATCGCCAGGCTTTCCGGCTCGGTCTCCATCATGCGGCGATGCGTCTGCCCGCGCACATAGTGAGCGAAGGCGACACGCTTGCCCGAGGCGACTTCCTGAGGCGGGTTCTCTTCATGCCATTCGATGAGCATGTTGGCGATGCCCAGCGCGGGCACGAGATCCCACAACGCGTAGTACGCGTTGGCCAGGTTGCCCTGAAGCTGTACGCGACGAGTCGCAGGGATGGGTCCTTCCTGAAGGCCGCGTTTGGCGGCGTCCAGCGCATTTTGATGCCGACCCAGGCCATCCCAGCCGCCATATTCGCGATTGCACGCCAGAGCGCGCTCGGCGCTTGTCGTCGCGACTTCATACTGGCGTCTGGCGATCGTGACCATATCTGAGTAACGCCCTGCCCTGTGCGCCTCAAGCGCGAGGGCGTCGAGCGATTCGAAACTTTCCTGTGCGTCGTCCAGATCGTCATCGCCGACGCCTCTGGATCCCCACACGGCGTCCACGACTTCGCCGACCGGCCATTCCAACACGGTGGCAAGCGAAACCAGGAAGTCGAGCTTCGGGTTTCCGCTGTCCGTATACAACTTGGTCGCGTCCCGCCTGAGAGCACGACCCAACTCCGCTCGGCTCCACTTCTTTGACACTCTTGCCAAATCAAGAAGCCGGTGGAGCCGGTCCCTTCTTTCCAGGGTTTCCACCATTGCAAACTCCTACCAATACTTGGTCCCACTGATGAGGGCCTCTCCGCCATGGGTCCATGCCCTCAAGCGACCCGAGAATAACCCATTTTCACAGACCCTCTCGAAACACTGCTTTTTGGCAGGGGGCTGCAAAACCGCATCCCAGGAGCGAAAGGGCCCGATACGGAATTTTAGTCGTATTTCGGACTACCTCAATGGTCCGCACGTAGATTGGCCCCGGTTCCACACCAGGGAGTGTCCGCGGCCGGGTTGAGCACCGCCAGGACGACGAGATCGCCCACGACCGATTCTCGCGTCACGCTCACCCAATCAGCCGCGGGCAACCATCCGCGGCTTCCATGTGAAGCCCACATCTCCTCCAGTGGGGGGCCGCCCAAGGGCGGTCCCCCGCTTCTTTTTTTGCCCACGTCCAAATGTGTTTTTTCGCCTCCCCTGCGATCGCGAGGCGCCGACTCCGCCCACGCTCTGCAGCGATAGCATGAGCAGGCGACGGAGGCGCGTTGGGCGCCCATTCATGGAGGAGCGAAGCGCATGGGCAAGCCGAAGGCCGGCGGCGGACTGGCGGCAATCCTTTACAGCCTGCAGCGGGCGCGCGACGCCGGCGGCTACATGCGCATGTGGCGCGCCCTGCGATCCAAGAACGCATGCAAGACGTGTGCGCTTGGCATGGGCGGGCAGCGCGGCGGCATGGTCAATGAGTTGGGCCGTTTTCCCGAGGTGTGCAAGAAGTCCATCCAGGCGATGGCCGCGGACATGCAGGGGCGCATCCGCGAAGATTTCTTTCAGACATTCGATTTCGATCGGCTCGAGCGATTCACGCCTCGGGAGCTCGAATATTCCGGGCGGCTTGTCGATCCCTTATACGCGGGCCCCGATGACACGACGTATCGCGCGATCACGTGGGATGACGCGCTTGCGCGCATTGGCGCGAAGATGAAGGAGACGATTCCGGACGAGTCTTTCTTCTACTTCAGCGGACGTTCATCCAACGAAGCGGGATTCATTCTGCAGGTCTTCGCCCGGCTGTACGGCACCAACAACGTCAACAACTGTTCCTACTACTGCCACCAGGCGTCCGGGGTCGGACTCTCCTCCGTCACAGGCTCGGGAACTGCGACGATCGAACTCGAGGATCTGGATCAGGCAGATCTGGTCGTGCTGATCGGGGGCAATCCCGCATCCAATCATCCGCGCTTCATGCGAACGCTGATGGATCTGAAACGCCGCGGCGGGCGGGCGGTGATCATCAATCCGCTTCGCGAAGAGGGTCTTGTGCGTTTCCGAGTGCCCAGTGATGTACGGAGCTTGCTCTTCGGGACGGATATTGCGGATCAGTATGTGCAGCCGCACATCGGCGGCGACATCGCGCTGCTCAAGGGCGTCGCGAAGTCACTCTTGAATCGCGGCGGTGTCGATGAACAGTTCGTTCGCAACTATTGCGAAGGCTGGGACGAGATGCGCCGAGATCTGGAGGATGCTTCCTGGTCGAGTCTGCTCGAAGCGTCCGGTGTCGAACGTGCGCAGATCGAATCGTTTGTCGACGAACTGCTCGCATCGAAGAAGACCATCTTCTGCTGGACGATGGGCATGACGCATCATGAGCATGGCGTCGAAAACGTTCAGATGATCGCCAACCTTGCAATGATGCGCGGCATGCTGGGCCGACCCGGTTGCGGGCTGCTGCCGTTGCGCGGGCACAGCAATGTGCAGGGCATCGGATCAATCGGCGCGACGCCGCAGCTCAAGGATGCGATCTTCCAGAATCTGGAGCGCGAGTATGGCGTCACGCTGCCAACATCAGAAGGGCTCGACACGCTCTCATGTATGGATCGGGCGGCAGAGGGTCGCGTGCGATTCGCATTCCATCTTGGCGGCAATCTGTATGGCTCCAATCCCGATGCGAAGTATGCCCAGGAAGCCCTTCGCAAGATCGACATGACCGTGTTTCTCAGCACCACGTTGAACACGGGTCACATGCGAGGACGGGGCAAGGAGTCGATCATTCTTCCGGTGCTCGCCCGAGATGAAGAGTCGCAGGCGACGACACAGGAATCCATGTTCAATTACGTGCGTCTGAGCGACGGCGGCGACGCTCGCCACAAAGGGCCTCGAAGCGAAGTCGAAGTGATCGCCGGCATCGCCGAGCGCGTGCTGGGTGACGACTCCCCCATCGACTGGAGTCTGATGCGCGCCCATCGCGAGATTCGGCAGGCGATCGCCAAGGTCGTGCCGGGCTACGAGCGCATCGGCGCCATTGACGGGACGCGCGAAGAGTTTCAGATCGATGGCCGCACATTTCACGAGCCGCGCTTCAGCACGCCCAGTGGAAAAGCGAATTTTCACGTGATCCAGCCGCCGGACCTGCCATCGGAGGACACATCGCTTCGCCTGATGACGATTCGCTCCGAGGGCCAGTTCAATACGGTCGTGTATGAGGAGGAGGATCGCTATCGCGGGCAAGAGCGGCGAGATGTAATCCTCATGAATAGCGCCGATATGCAGCGGCTGGGCCTGGCGCCCGAGCAGCGCGTGACGGTCTCAAGCGAAACGGGCGAGATGCGCGGCGTGCTGGTGCGCGCCTTTGATGTGCGAGCGGGCAACGCTGCCATGTATTACCCGGAGGCGAACGTGCTGGTTCCTCGCGCTGCAGACGCCAAGTCGCGCACGCCGGCTTTCAAGAACATACGCATCAGTGTGCGCGCCGAGCATGCCCTGCCCGTGATGGCGGAGGCTTCCTCATGAAAGCGCAGCTTTCCAATCAGCACATTCGGCTGCGCCTTGATCCGGGTGATCTATCGCAGCTTCAATCCGAATCTGCCGTGGAAATCAGCGTCGCAGCGCCAGGGCGTGATGGCGATCTGCAGGAATTGGCGATCCGATTGACTGTCGATACTGAGGCGAATGATGCCTGGATTCAGATCCGTGATCGGCTGATCGGGATTCATCTGCGCGAGCAGGATGTTTCGTATCTGGCTGACCCGGCGCACGAGGGCGTGCGTTTCACGCAGGAGGTCAACGACGATTCGGATCTGGCATGTGTCGTCGAAAAGGACATGCACTCATTCGCACGCATCGGTGTGACGATTCCACGAAGCAGAGCGCGCGCCCGTGGATGACCTTGCCAGCATCCAGCCGATCGTGCTCGTTGGTGGCCGCAGCCGTCGATTCGGCCGCGACAAGTTGCTTGAAACCGTCAGCGACGATTCATCCGCAAGTGTTCTGGTCGATCGACCGATCGGGGCGCTTCGGGGCGTGTTCGGATCACGCGTTGCGCTGGTTGGAGAGTGTGACGATCGCGTTCAATCGTGCGGCGATTTGCATCTGACTGACGAGGATGTTCATCGCGGTCCGGCGGCCGGCATCGAAAGCGCGTTGAGGCACTTTCAAGGTGCTGTCTTCGTTCTTGCTGGCGATCTGATCGGCGTCACTTCCGAATGCGTTACGAAGGCGCTGCGATCGGCGGCAGAGCAATCTGATCCCTGGTGTGTGGTGGCGCGTTGCGACGGATTGCATCCCTGCTTCGGGCTTTATCGTGAGCCGACGCTGGACATCTTCACGTCAGCTCGGGGGACGGATGGCCGCCTCCCCCCTCTTCGTGAGCTTGCGATGGAGCATGGAGGCGGCTTCTTCGATTGCCCCGCCAGGTGTGTGCAGAATGTCAATACGCCCGCCGATCTGGCCCGCCATCTGCCTTCCGCTTGACTGTGGCCGGGCCGGACGTAGCCTCCTGCCATGAGAATCGACCTGACAGATCGACATGCCGTCGTGTGCGGCGCCACACGCGGCATTGGACGCGCCGCGGCGAATGAACTCGCATCGCTCGGCGCCACCGTGACGCTCCTTTCCCGATCGGCCGACGCCCTGGCGGCGACCGCCACCAAACTTCCGACACCCAAGGGCCAGACGCACGGCTTCGAGACTGCAGACTTCAGCTCAGCCGACGAAGTCGCCAAGGCGGCGCATGCGATCATCGAGAAGCGTCATGCAGTGCACATTCTCGTCAACAACACGGGCGGGCCTCCCGGCGGCGCTGCGATCGAAGCATCCATCGACGAATACCGACGAGCATTCGAAGCGCATCTGATCGCCAATCAGATCCTGACCTCCGCCGTCGTTCCCGGCATGAAGGATGCGAAGTACGGCAGGATCATCAATGTCATTTCGACATCCGTAAAGCAGCCCATCCCCGGGCTGGGCGTGTCGAACACCATCCGCGGCGCCGTCGCAAGCTGGGCCAAGACGATCTCGATGGAGCTCGGCCCCTTCGGCATTACGGTGAACAATGTGCTGCCGGGCTTCACCGAGACTGATCGCCTTGCCTCGCTGATCACAGCCAAGGCCGGCAAGCAGGGTGTCAGTGAAGATGAGGTGCGAAACGCGATGATCGGCAGCGTCCCGGCGCGAAGGTTCGGCCTGCCCGAGGAGACAGCCGAGGCCATTGCCTTCCTTGCATCTCCGGCCGCGGCGTACATCAGTGGCGTGAGCATTCCCGTCGATGGCGGACGTCTGGGCGCACTCTGAGATAGACTCGGCGCCAGCGCATGATTGAACTTCGCAACTACATCAACGGCGCGCTCGTCGAGCCGCAGAGCGGGCGCCATCTGCACGACATCGAACCGGCGACGGGCAAGACGTACGCCCTGACGCCCGATTCCGATGAGCGCGATATCTGCGACGCCGTTCGGGCTGCACAAGGCGCCTTCAACGAGTGGCGTCACACGCCCGCGGCCGAGCGCTCGCGCGTGCTGCTGCGTATCGCCGATCTCATCGAACGGGATCAGGATGCGCTGGCCGAGGCTGAGAGCCGCGACAATGGCAAACCTGTCACGCTTGCGCGAGCGGTCGACATTCCTCGAGCCGCGGCGAACTTTCGATTCTTCGCGACAGCCATCCTTCACGACAACTCCGAAGCGCACATCACGGATGATCAGGCGATTAACTACACACTGCGCCAGCCGCGCGGCGTGGCGGGGCTCATCTCCCCCTGGAATCTGCCGCTCTATCTGCTGACGTGGAAGATCGCCCCGGCGATCGCGACTGGGAACACGGCGGTCGCCAAGCCCTCCGAGATCACGCCGATGACAGCGCATCTGCTGAGTGAACTCTGCATCGAAGCGGAACTGCCGCCCGGTGTGCTGAACATCGTGCATGGCACCGGGCCGAGCGCGGGTTCTTCGCTTGTCGCTCATCCCGATGTTCCGGCGATTTCCTTTACGGGCGGCACGACGACAGGCGCGGCGATCGCGCGCGTCGGGGCGCCGATGTTCAAGAAGCTTTCACTGGAACTGGGCGGAAAGAATCCGACGATCATCTTCGACGATGTGGATCTCGATGAGATTCTGCCGCAGATCGTGCGATCATCATTCGCCAACCAGGGCCAGATCTGTCTGTGCGGCTCCCGGCTTCTTATCCAGCGCGGCGTCTACGATCGATTCGTCGATCGTTTCGTTGAAGCGACGCAAGCGCTGAAGGTCGGCGATCCCACGGATTCAAGCGTTGATCAGGGCGCCCTCGTCTCGCGCGCCCAACTGGACAAGGTTCGCAGCTACATCGAACTGGCGCGCGATGAAGGCGGAACAATTCGCTGCGGCGGCGATCGGCCGGACAATCTGCCGGATCGATGCAAGGATGGATATTTCCTTGAGCCGACAGTGATCACGGATCTGGCGCCAACCTGCCGCGTGCAGCAGGAGGAGATCTTCGGCCCGGTCGTCACGCTGACGCCCTTTGAGACAGAGGCTGATGCGATCGAGATGGCCAATGGCACGCAGTACGGTCTGGCGGCCTCGATCTGGACGAATGATCTGAATCGCGCGCATCGCGTCGGCGCGCTCGTGCATTCCGGCGTGATCTGGATCAACTGCTGGTTGCTGCGCGATCTTCGCACACCATTTGGCGGCATGAAGCAGAGCGGCGTCGGGCGCGAAGGTGGTGATGAAGCGCTGCGATTCTTCACTGAACCAAAGAACATCTGTATCCGCACACCCGGCCTGCATTCGGAGGAGCGATGATGAGCACTGATCCCGCCAGCGGCATCATGGCAAGCGATGCGCCCGAGCCCGTGGGCGCCTATCCACACGCGCGCCGCGTCGGCAACCTGCTGTTTCTGTCAGGGGTTGGACCGCGCAAGCGCGGATCGACGGAGATCCCCGGCGTCACGCTGGATGAACAGGGAAGCATCGTCTCGTATGACATCGAAGCGCAGTGCCGCTCGGTCTTTGAGAATGTTCGACGCATTGTGGAAGCGTCCGGCTCATCCTGGGACAACATCGTCGACGTGCTCGTCTTTCTGACGAACATGAAGGATGACTTCGCGACGTTCAACAAGCTGTACGCGGAGCATTTCGCCGACAATCAGCCGACGCGCACGACGATCGAGATCAATGCGCTGCCGACACCGATCGCGGTGGAGCTGAAAGTGATTGCGACGATCGATTAGTTCGGCGTCGGGATCAACCCGATGTCGAACTGGCTGCCGAGATCCAGATCGCCGAGATCCAGATCAAGTTCATCAAGGACATCGCCGGGATCCTCGCCCGCGCGCCACAGGCTGATGAGGATCGCGAGATCACCCGCGTTCACAATGCCGTCATTGTTGAGATCGGCGACTGCGTTGTCCGTGCCCCAGAGTCCGAGCAGGATGCTTAGATCGAGCGCGGTGACTACGCCATCGGCGTTGAGATCGCCGGGCGCGATCATCTCGTCGACCTGCTGATAGAGATATCTCACTCCGCCGACCTCATCCGTCGTCAGGTTTCGCTTCAATCCCGTGTAGTTGGAATGCATGACATCCATGGGCGACCAGGGATCACCGGCCTGGAATGTCATGGGATCAAGATTGACGGCGCCATTGGCGATCGCTTCATTGGGATGATCGAGCCCAAGACAGTGCCCAAGCTCATGCACGAGCACAGTCTGCACGTCAAAGCCGGGGCCGCCATCGACACTCCATGTGAAGGAGTCATTCAGATATATCTCAGCTGAAAGAACCTCGGCGCCGGATCGATTGACCACGGCGAATGCGAGCGTCGACGCACCCATCTCGAATCGAAGACTTCCGGATATAAGTTCGAAACCGGGCGGCCTGCTGAAGATGTCAACGTTTGCGCCCCATCCGGCCAGAGCGCCCGGCCACTGCTGATTCGCCGGCAAGCGAGCCTGATCCTCCAGCCATTCGTCGAATGCAGGCCCCTCCCAGGCAAAAGGAGGCGCCACGCCATCATTGGGAACAACGCCCCAGGGCGACTGCACGAACGTGATGTGGCCATGCACGCCTTCCGACCAGGATTCCAGCGCAGCGCGTGCGGCCTGTTGAGCTTCCAGACTTGAGATGTTCGTTTGCGCTGAGAGAAACGAAGGATCAATCGCGTAACTCAACTCGAAGGGCACACCGGGGGCCGTTTCACGCCAAGTGTGAAAGCTGCCGATCGCGATATCTTCGGCGCTGCGAAAACCCAGAAGCGTAAACGCCATGGATGCGCGCACTGACAGCGCTACGACAACGAGGGCGATCACACAGCGCCATACAGAATTCACTCAGCGAGCCTCCCAGGTCTCTGCCTCTCGCGATGTCGCACGTTATCACACGTGCGCGCATTCCTCGAAGGAAATATGACCCGAAGGATCGTGGCGACGATGCGCCGATGGAACAAGCAAAAAGTCGCCACCGGAACAGGCGGATTCTCGGACTTCCCGCGCTCGCGCCATTCAACGCACATTGTCAAACTGGGTAGTTTTCGATGAAACGGTGCGCGTTGGCGCTTACGGGCAAGGACCCCAGTAGCTGAGCAGCGCTGCAACATCGACCGCCCTGAAGGGCTCGTTCCAGTACGACAGAAGCGTTGCGATATCCAGCGCATCAACCTGACCGTCGCCGGAAAGGTCCCACGGGCAACTGAGGCTCTCGATGGACTCAACCTCACCGGAGATCGCAAGCGCATATCCCTGCGTGCCGGCGTTGACCGCCGCTGCAGTGACGCGAACTTCCCACTCCCCGATTTCAGGCTCGTCGATATGGATCTGCTCAACCGTGTTGATCGGGTCAGGCGAACCGCCTGTCGTCGAAACGCCGGCGGCGAAGACATTGCCCTTGTACACCGTGCCGCTTGGCGAGATCAGCGCCAGATCAAGGTCATTCACTCGGATAGCGGCAGGGCTGGCGTTGAGCGATGCGGGCTCATCCGTGAATGTCATCGTCACACGCAGAATCTCATCATCGCCCGTCACATTGATGTAGTGCGAGCCGCTCTCGTCGGTTGAAAGACCCAGGACGGGATTGCCGTCGCCATCGTTATGTCTGCGATCGTGAACGATGAGCTTGCGCTGATCGCCGGAGAAATACAGAGCGTTGTCCATGAGGACGCGGCCCCAGCCCTCTCGATCGCTCGGATATTCCGGGACACCCGTCAGATCCACGCCTGCATTGAGAATCATCGCCTTGAGCATCGCTCCGGTCGGCGTGAACTCATCTCCCGGCGTCGCGGCGCCATTGGGGTAGTAGCCTTCCATGAAGTACTGCCGCGTAAGCATGCAGAGGCCGGCGACGGCCGGGCATGCCATGGAGGTTCCACCCTGGGCCAGCACCCCGCAGGTGGTGCCGGCGAATGAGGAGATCAGACTTCTACCGGGCGCATAAATGTCAGGCTTGAGTCTGCCATCGGCAGTCGGGCCTTCACCGCCAAAACCATGAAGTGACTGGTTGGGCGCGTCATACGTCGCGCCGACGGAAATGATGCTCTTTGCGTTCTCCGGTGTGTAGAGCTCGCTCGTATTCGAGACGGCAAACAGCACAACATCGTCTTCATAGAAACGCATGAACGAGTCCGCATCGCGCGTCCAGAAGTTGTAATCCGTGCGGAAATCAGCGCCCCAACTGTTCGTGTGAACGCGAGCGCCCTGACTGTGATGCAGGTTGAGAATCGAGGCGAAGGCGTTCTCGTTCATACTGGGCGTTTCGCTGTACACGAGTTTGCCTTCGTATGCGACGCCGCGTGTGTCTGAATCATCGCCTGCATCGCCGACAACGATGCCCGCCACATGTGTGCCATGAATCACGGCGCCGGCGAGGCTGTTGTATGCAAGGATTTTCCGGTGCGTGGGGCCGGGCGCTCGAAGGCCATCGATGAAAGAGCAGTGCAGGCGATCAACGCGGCTGTCCGTGACGCCGACGATCTGACCCTCGCCATCAAGACCATTGTCATAGAGAGGCGTCACACCATCGACGTTGCTCTGGATGATCCAGCGAGCCGTGGAGTTGCGAGGCGTCGCCTCGGGCAGCTCGCCGACGAACTGAATCTCTTCCATCGAACACAACGCGTGCGCCTGATCTGTGGTCATCACGGCCGTGATGATCGGCGCGCCGGAGCCCGAATCCTTGCGGATGAACTCGGCGTCCTGCATGCCTTCGATCGATTCGATGACAGGCTTCGGATCGGCGTCGGCGAAAAGAGCGATCGCCGCCACGATGCGGCCGGACTCGGCGACCGCCTGTCGCTCGGGCGACTCGTACGATCGCGTGCCCATCTCCGGATCAATCTTCCAGTGCGCATCCAGAGCGCCGTTCCAGCGAACGAACTCCAGCGCATCAACCTTCTGCGGGTCGGCGGCGGAGAGATCGACGAGGAATGCGTCGTCGGCGACGTATTCGAATGTCACGACGCCTGCATCCTCAAGGCGCGACTTTCGAATCGAAGTCAGCGGGCCGTTGAGTTGGATCACGTGACGGGAGGAAGCCTTGCCGGCCGCCATGGAGAGCGGATCGCACGCGCCGGATGTGTCGACCGTGCAGGAACGAAGCCGGATGCTCGTTCGCACTTTTTCGGCCGGTTCGACGGAGCGATCGACGCGCGCCACGCCGGCGCCATCCTTTTGCAGAGCGGTCTTCGGCGCAGCGAGGGCCGATGGTGCGCTGAGTGCGGCGGCGAGTCCGACCGCCAGAAGCAGCCTGCTCGTCGAGTGCAGCGCAGCCCTGCACGCCGGGCGAGTTGCCTTGAATCTCATGTCTTCACATGCTCCCGATCTGCCGCCTGACTCACCTCTGCGGCGCGTCGAGTGGTCTGGTGTTCCGGCCCTGGTGTCGCCCCCGCGACATCAGCAATAGGTATCACTCAACCCCTCCTGGGGCAAGGAAAAACGCGATTCCAGCGTCCTGTAAGGCCTTGCGGCGGCGTCGATACCTGCACAACCAGCCCATCGTGCCCGGCAGGTTGACGATCCGCGACGCGCCGCCTGAGCCCGGTAATACAGCGTGCCAACAGGACTCCTCAGTCAATATTACGCGTGCGATAAGGGATCGGTTCTGCCCGATATAGTTCGCCCTCATGGCTGAATCCACTTTGAGAACCGAAATCGACGAATACGTCCTGGGCACGGACGAGGGCGAACTGGCCCGGCTTGGATTTCAACATCGAATCTGGGCCGCCGAGCTTGAAGCGCTGTGGCGACAGGCGGGGTTCCGGGCGGGCGAGACGATTCTCGATGTCGGCTGCGGGCCCGGATTCGCCTCGCTGGATCTTGCGAGGCAACTGACCAGCAATGGCCGCGTGATCGCCGTCGATCAATCGGAGCGATTCATCACGCGCATCGGTGAAGAAGCGGCGCGCCGGAATCTGACCAACATCGAGGCGCATGAGATGGATGTGCAGGAACTCGACCTTGCCGAGGCGAGCATTGATGGCGCATTCGCCCGATGGGTTCTCTGCTTCGTGCCCAATCCCGACGCCGTCATCGAGCGCGTCGCGAAGGCGCTGAAACCCGGCGGGGCGTTCGGCGTGATGGACTATTTCAATTATCTCGGCATCACCGTCGGGCCGAAGGCTGATGTCTTCACGCGCGTCACGCAGGCGACTGATGCAAGCTGGCGTCAGGGCGGGGGCGATCCCGACATCGGCTCTCGCCTTCCCGGACTCTTTGAGAAGCACGGCCTGAAGGTGCAGTCCATTCAACCGATCGTGCGCGTCGCGCGACCGGGCGATCCGCTCTGGCTCTGGCCGGAGACGTTCTTCGCCCTGTTCATTCCGCGTCTGATCTCGATGGGATTGCTGAATGAGGACGATCACGCCGCATTCAACAGGCATTGGGAAGAGCGCTCGAAGGATCCGACGTCGACGTTCTACACGCCGCCCATCATCAACATCGTCGGCCGCAAAATCTGATCGGCGCAATGAAAAACGCCCACTCCAGCGAGCAGGCGTTCGTGTGTTGATTCAAGAAGACGGCTCGAGCCGTTTACTGGCCCTGCGCCTCTTTCTGCAGGCGCGTGTAGCCGTGCTTCCGCTTGAGCGGCTTGACGACGAGCCCGGAGCGGATGGCCTGCGTCGAGACGCGGATCTTCATCGGGCGTCCATCGACGAGCGCATTGACGCGCTGCAGATTCGGCTTGAAGGTGCGGCGGGTGATGCCGGTCGGCTTCAGACCGAAACCGCCCTTGCTGATCTTCTGACCGCGGTAGGTTCGCTTGTTGCCGACGGCAGTTCGCTTGCCGGTGAAGAAGCACTCGCGTGGCATGACGCACGCTCCTGAAAACGAGTAGATCGAATCAAAATCGAGCCGCAGAGTGTAGCAGCCCCCCTCCGCCTGACAAGTCGGGCAATTCAGCCCTCCGCCGGGAGGATCATGCCGCGGCATTCTCCAAACCCGATTCTGGTGGCGCCCTCCCGCTCACAGAAACCGCGAATAATCACCTCATCGCCATCGGCCAGCAGCTTTCGCTGCTCCCCGCCGGGCAGATCGATGGGCTCCTGACCCCGCCAGGTCAGCTCCAGCAGGCAGCCCCGCTCCTCCTTCGTCTTGCCGGAGACAGTCCCGCTGCCCAGAAAATCACCGGGCTGAAGATTGCAGCCGGTGGATGTGTGATGGGCGATCATCTGGCCGAACGTCCAGAACATGTGCCGGAAGCTGCCGCGGCTGATGCGATGGGGCTCAATCCCCTGCTCTCGCATGGCCTGGGACTGCAGGTAGACCTCCAGCGTGATATCCAGCGACAGATCCTCCCCGCCGGCGAGGTAGTCGAGCGTCTCAGGGTCGTCCTCGGCGCGAGGCGGCCCGGCAAGCCGGAAGGGTCCCAGCGCATCGAGCGAGACGATCCACGGACTGATCGTCGAGCAGAAGTTTTTCGCGTTGAACGGGCCGAGCGGCTGGTACTCCCACTTCTGCACATCGCGCGCCGACCAGTCATTGAGCAGCGAGATGCCGAACAGATGCTTGTGCGCCTCACCGATCGGGATCGGTGAACCGAGCCGATTGCCCGGTCCGATGAAGCAGCCCATCTCAAGTTCGTAATCAAGCAGGCGGCTGGGCGCGTAGATCGGCGGCTCGTCATCCTTGGGGCGAATCTGACCGAACGGGCGCTTCACCGGCGTGCCGCTGATCACGATCGAACTGGAACGGCCGTGATATCCGACCGGCAGATGCTTGTAGTTGGGCAGCAGCGGATTATCCGGTCTGAACATGGATCCAATGTTCGTCGCATGCTCGACCGAGGCGTAAAAGTCGGTGTAGTCACCGACGTGCGCGGGCATCGCATATTCGACATCCGAAAGATTGATCAAAGCGCGCTCGCACAGATCCTTGTCATCGCGAAGCGTCGGCGTGTCATGCCGCAGCAGGTTGCTTGCGCGCTGACGCACGGCGGACCAGGCCTCCAGACCCATCGCCATGAACTCATTGAGCGTCGGGCCGGAGAAGACATCCGCGCTTTCGACCGGCGTGCCCGCAAAGAGACCGGCGCTCCAGCATTCGGCAAGATCCAGCGCCTGATCGCCGATCGCGACACCGACACGCGGCGACTCGTCGGCGCCGCGCCGCGAGATCATCGCCAGCGGCAGGTTCTGAATTGGAAACTCACAGGCAGGATCATTGGCCGACTCGATCCAGCTCTTGAGTGAAGGGTCGTTGGTGGGAAGTGCGTGCGTGCTCATGTCGACGTTCTCGTCGCCTCGCTTGGAATGTTTATGAACTGGAAGGGAGCAGATCGAGGCTACTTAGATCGTCGCCCGGCTCGTCAAAGGAACAGGAGCCGAATGACGCGGCGAACTTCTGGCGCGTCTTGACGAGTTGATCTATCGAAAGTCTTCGATCGTGCCATGTGACGCCCGAATCATCGAACTGGAATGCCTTCGCATCCGTCTCGCCCAGAATCTCCTGAGCCTCGGCATCCGTCATCATGGCGCCGCGCGCAAAGGCCGCGCAGAGAAACACATTGAGAAATCCGTGCATGACGCCCGATGGGCTGTCCGCCTCATACGTCAGGCGATGACTTGCCCGCATCGGATGATGCAGCCCGGCCGTCGCCTTGAAAGGCACGTTGGCCGCGGCGCAGTGCAGGATGAACCGCGCAAGTGATTCGATCGAGGGGAACGCCTCCGGCGTCACGCCGCCGGTGCGCACCTTGGCGGCCACGCCTTCGGCGGCAAGCGATGCGATCAACCCACGTGGATCCTCTTCGATCGGAATCTCGATGAAGGCGAGCAGATCGTCACCGAGGCGCCGAAGAATCTGATCGACCTTCGCGCTGGAATCGGCGCGCGTCTCCAGCGCATCGATGAGCGCGAAGCCGTTCGCCGGATCCTCATGCTTGTCATTGAACGCCTCAATCGCACGAAGATCGGCGTCCAGGTCATCGCCGGTCAGAGCGCTGATCATCCACGGCGGATCCTCATCCGACGCGGGCAGCAGATCCGCGGCCTCGGATTCGAACTCCTCTAGCCTTCCCACCGGCACGATCAGCCGCCCGAGCATCCACGCTCGATCGCTGTCGATGTAGCTCGCGTAGTTGCGCACCACAGGCGCCATATCGAGCTTTGCGGGCGGAAAGAGCCCGGCGTAGTCAACGATCCCTGTCAGGAGAGCTTCCAGGCTCCCCTTCACATCTGCATCCGGCATCGGCAAACCTCTATGAAACGGGTCCGCGATGGTACGGCCTTCTCGAAGGCATCGCAGCGTCGCCACATCCCCCCTATTCCGATCGCTCCCATTCCCACGCCGGCCCCTCCTTCTCCTCGTGCTCCGTCCAGAGTTCCAGCCAGTAGCTGCGGAAGCGATGCTCGCCGTATTGCTCGTAATGCGCCTGAACCTGCTTCTCGACTTCGGCGGGCGATCCTTCCATCCCCAGGGATTCCCGTCCGTGGCGGATGGCTTCCGTGTCGATGGGAAGCATTGAGTAGCGGCCGAGAAGCTGCATCATGTTCGCCGCGGCGTACTTCCCGCAGCCGGGCAACTTCAGCAGCGCTTTGTAGACATCCTCATCAGGCGTGGCCGGATCTTCGAACCAGTCCACATCGATCTCGCCTCGGTTCATGAGCCGTGCAAGCTCGATGAGGCGAACGTCCCGATACCCGACGCCGCACCTGCTGCGAAGCGTCTGGGCGCGCCGGCGTGCGATCTGGCTCGGTCGCGGAAAGGCCGGGTTGATGACTTCGCACAGACGGCGATTCATGCGCCGCGTTCCCGGCCATGTGACATTGCAGCTTGTGATCGTCTTGACGACATCTTCGAAGAAAGATGGACTGCGGAAGATGCGCCCGCGCCCGCTCTTCTTCCAGCGCGGATCAATCCTGTGAAACTCCGTCAGATCCTCTTCGTAACGCAACATGCGCCGAATCATGCGCCGAGCTTCAGCCTGCTCACTGCGCGACAGCGTTCGATCGACCGTGACAGCTAACGGCGCGCCGGGGCGATTGGACGACTGTGCAATCACAAGCTCTGCAGGACCCTCGCCGGGATCGAGCACGCGCGTCAGCGTTCGACGATTGCGATCCCAGCGATTGGGCGCGAGGGAAAAGTAGCCGCAGGAACACACATCGCGCGTCAGCAGGTAATCCTCGCGCGGCCTGATCGTCAGTCGAGAGCCCACAGCGCAGGCGCCGCTAGACGGCCACGCGGCGAACAGGCGAAAGCATCAGCATTGCGAGATTCAGGCAGAGACGATTTGAAAGCCTTGCGAAGCCTTCGTAGTTGTCCTTGACCTCGGCCATGATCTCCTGCTCTGTCTTGCCCGCCTTGTGCATCGATTCGGGATTGGCATGCACGATGTCCAGCAGCAGATCGCGATCCACTTCCGGATGATGCTGGAATCCATACGTGCGAAGGCCGGCGCGCATGATGACGACGGGACAGCGCTCCGTGGAAGCAAGCACAACGGCGCCCGGCGGAGGCGTCGTCACATGATCACTGTGATGCATGAACTGCTTGCTGCGCCAGGCGATGCCGGCAAGGACGTTGTCCGTCTGTCCGGCGGGCCCGATGTTCATGTCATAGAAGCCGACTTCCGGCTGCTCCATGGCGCCGACTTCGCCACCGAGCGCTGCAGCCAGCATCTGATGGCCGAGGCATATGCCGACCACCGGCAGTTGGCGCGCATGCGCTTCAGCCAGAAACTCGATCTCAGGCGCCATCCATGCAGGCCGCTCACCTGAGGCAAGGCTCATGGCCCCGCCCATCGAGACGACGGCGTCGACATCGTCAAAGTCCGGCGGAATCGGGTCACCCTTGTCGGGTCTGAGAATCCGCATTCGATGTCCGTGATCGCGCAGGGTCACGCCGATGCGGCCCGGACGCCCGATGTCGCTGTGTTGAAAGACGATTGTCGCCATGGCCGGAGGATATCACGGCGCAGGCGAGTCCTCTCGATCGGGTCAAAAGAAGAACCGCCCGCTGTTGTGGGTAAGCGTCACAGCGGGCGGAAATGCGCGACGAGGAAGCTGTTGGTGGTGGTGGGCGCCTCGCCGCGTCGAGGGGTTCAACAGGTTGTGAATCGCCCGCCGAGCCGGTGGGCTCGGCGGACGTCCGAATCATGACCCGCGCACGCCAGTCTGGTCCTGAAGTGTCGCGACGTGGAGGCTGATGAGCGGCGCCGCCATCAGCTCACCGGCGATGCGTCCATGCATGCGCCTGTCGCGCCTCATGCTCCAAACGAGAATCCATTCAGCGTCAGGACGAGTCCGTTCGTCCTCTCGGGTCTACTGCGAAGAAGGCACAATGAATGCGCACCGATCGCGTCCGACGCCCGACCCCGTCCCTGAAGTCCGGCGCACTTCCTTGCGTTTCGATGACGATCGAGCGCGCAGGCGCGTATGTAGATGTGTCTAGGTTCCTTCTAGGAAACCCGAACGGAGCCGTTTCCAGCCACGTCGGGACACCGGACGAATCCGGTCACTCTCACTCTCCGCCGCGGGGTCGCAACGAGTCACTATCCCTCTTTGGATTCCCTCAACGCCCGCTTCCGTTCGGTGCGTGCCATGAGCTCGGGCATCTGCTCGAGCCGCTGGCGCCTGGTCTCTCGCCACGAATCCCGATCACGAATCTCCAGCCAGTCGCCCGCTCCGACGAGGGCGACTTCTGAACCCAATCCAACCAAATCCATGATGTCGTCCGGCACGCGAATCCTGCCGGCGGAGTCCATCTCCAGCCGGGCGCTGAGCCCGAACAACGTCGCATGCAATTCCGCTTCGTCCTGATCCGGCGTCAGACCCAGGGAGTACTCCCGAGCCCGAGCCTTGAAGTCCGCCTCCGTGTACAGGCGAACCATGCCCCCCACCCACGGCACGGCGTACCACGCCGCCCCATCCTCCTCGAGACGCCACTGCGACCTGATCTCCGCTGGTATCGCCAAACGATTCTTGGCGTCGATCCGGTGTTCGTGGCTGCCTGTGAAGAGCACTCATTGTCGCCTCAGCGGGTTATCGGGGGGTCCGCGAAAACTAACCCACTTGGCCCCACTCTGCAACACCTTGCCTCCTGATTTGACACTTTTGATCCCTTTCACCTCCCTCCGGCACATCGCCTGCCCCGCAGGACCTCGCGAACCATGCGGGATGCAGTTCGTTCTCCCCACGATTTCCACACGTGCGTCCACGTGAGTTTTCTTTGCGCGCAAGCACGTTCGATCCACGCGCAGCGTGTGCATTTGTGCGCAGCCGTCGCGGCCTATCATCGAATTATGCCTCAGAACGATCGTTCCACAACGACGCGCGAGCCGACACCGGCCAATCGACTCGGACTCGACTATCGGCGCGAAGCGCAGCGACTCGGCCCGCCTCCGGCGCCGATCATCGATGTGCATACGCACATCAATGGCGCCCGAGCCAGCGCGATCTACAACGAAGCGCGTACATGCTTCGGCGTGTCGCGCACGATCTCGATGACGCAGCTCGACGAAGTCGAAGCCGTGCAGGAGACGCTCGGCGACACGATCGAGTTCATCGCGGTGCCCAGTTATCACAATCCGACCGCGGACAACATTCTCGGCGATGGCTTCCTGCGCACGATCGAATCATTTCACGCGCTGGGCAGCCGCATCGTGAAGTTCTGGGTGGCGCCGCGCTCGTTGGATTTCGCGGAGGATCTCGGCGCGCCCGGCGACCATCGCCTTGATGCGCCGCCGCGGCTGCGCGCCATGGAGCTTGCGCAATCACTGGGCATGATGTTCATGACGCACGTGGCCGATCCGGACACGTGGTTCAACACCAAGTACAGCGACGCTTCGCGCTATGGAACGAAACGAGCGCAGTACGAGCCGCTTGAGCATGTGCTTGAACGATTCGATGCTCCCTGGATCGCTGCGCACATGGGCGGCTGGCCTGAGGATCTTGAGTTCCTTGACGGCCTGCTGACGCGGCATGAGAACCTTCATCTGGACACAAGCGCGACGAAATGGATGGTGCGGGAGCTGAGTCGGCACTCGATCGAAGACTTTCTTCGCTTTTTCACCAAATGGGAAGGTCGTCTGCTCTTCGGAACGGACATCGTCACGCTGGACGCCCATCTGGGCGACGATGCAGGTCCGCGCGGCATGGGCGGCCAGGCGTCCTCCGGCGACGAGGCGTTCG
This sequence comes from Sarcodiotheca gaudichaudii, assembly GCA_032355985.1. NCBI lineage: Eukaryota > Rhodophyta > Florideophyceae > Gigartinales > Solieriaceae > Sarcodiotheca > Sarcodiotheca gaudichaudii. The sequence continues at coordinate 69,994 of JAUKVZ010000003.1, forward strand.
ATCTCTATGCCAGCCGCATGTGGGCGCTGCGCACCTTGTTCGAAACCGACTACGACGGGGAATCCCCCATCGCCGATCCTGATCTCGCCATGGTTGAGCCTGAGGCGTTTGACGCGATGTCGGCGCCATCGCTTTCGGGCAAGGGTCTGTCGGCGGCGACTTTGCGGTCTCTTTATCATGACGCTGCGGTGAATCTGATTGACGCGTGGAAGGCCGCACACGCCTGAGGCCTTCGGGCCGCATCGACCGGGGACTGATGCCGACGCACGTCGCCGGCGCTCGACGACTGCATGCACATGTTGCTCCAATTCACCGGCATCGGGCTGGCGCTCGCTTCGCTCACGTGCGCGATCTTCTATCTGAGCGTTCTGATCGCTGTGCGCAGCGCCATGCGCGGCGCGCCGAGTCTTCGCCGTGCCGGCGCCCATCGTGAGTCGAACGAGCCTTCCCTTTGCGTGATCGTTCCGGCGCACAATGAAGAAGATGTGATTGAACGGGTCACGGTCTCGCTGCTTGCCCAGGAGTATCGAAACCTCAACATCGTCTTCGTGCTTGATCGCTGCACCGATGGAACGCTGGACCTGCTGCGACGAGCAACGTCTGATGACGCACGCGTCAGCATCATTGAGAATGACCTGTGTCCTGATGACTGGGCGGGCAAAACGAATGCGATGTGGCAGGGTGTGCAGCGCTCCAGTGCCGCCGGGGATGCGGAGCTTCTGCTTTTTCTCGACGCCGATACGGAGCTTGAGCCTGACTGTCTTCGTCGAGCCGTTTCCATTCTCAAGGAACACGATGCGGATCTGCTCAGCGCCCTGAGCACGCTCGAATCGCACACCTGGTGGGAGCACATCTGCCAGCCGGCGGCGGTCTTCGAGCTGATGAGCCACTTCAGCATCCGCAATGTGAATAAGGGCGATCGAAGTTTCGCCAACGGGCAGTTCATGCTGTGGAAGCGCAGCGCGTATGACCAGATCGGCGGGCACGCAGCCGTGAAGTCGGAACTGCTGGAAGACATCGCCATTGCCCGTGTCGTCCGTCGCGCAGGCCTGCGCACGTGTCTGGCGCTGGCGGATGGACAGCTTCATTGCAGGATGTACGACAGCCTGGAGCAGTTCACCCGTGGCTGGCGGCGCATCTTCACAGAGAGCGCCAAGCTTTCACCGGCAAGGCTCGCTCGCTGGCGCAATCGCGTGGTGGCGATGGAGATTGGTCTTCCCGTCGCCTCGCTTGCGGCCTGCGTCATGGCGGGGCCGACCATCGCGGCCGGCGAGACATGGCTCGGATGGACGCTGCTGGCGACCGGAATGCTTGGCTACGGATTCATGACGATCGCGTTCTTCACGATCCATCGGTTCCAGTCCGCCGCTCCGTGGACGGCGATTTTTCACCCGATCGGGGCGTGCGTCATTGCGCGGATTCTGGGTTCATCCGCTCGGGAACTGCGTAAGGGCACGGAGATCAGCTGGGCCGGCCGGTCGTACGTGCGTCCGGTCCGCTGAACGCCGAGGGTCATTGCACTTGGCCCGTCCGGCGCTGGAAGACGATCCCCCGCTCGGGCGGGAATCTCTTCATCCCATCTTCCCGGAGGGCCCGGGCCGGCCCGGCAACGTACGTTTCGAACGCCTGGCGGGTGGTGAAGAGGTATTGCGTCTCGATGCTGACGGTCGAGTCAGCGGGATCATCGTCGAGCACGACAACCTGGGCTCGCTGGGCGCCACCCTGGACCACATCCCGGACGTGCCCCCCCTTGAGCCAGGCAAGATACTCCGGGGCGATATCGCGCGGCAGGGTGGCGGTGACGGCATAGAAGAGCTGCGGCATGGCCCTAGAGGATACCGACCCCGGCCATCTTGCCGGAACGCCTCAGATTGGTACACTGCCCGGCTCGATCGCGGGCCCGCCGGGGTGGGATGCTCAGCCGGAGCCTGCGATCCTCATCAGGAATCAGCATTTTCAATCGTCCCCTTGGGCCGGCCCCAGACGCGATGGGCTCGGTTCGGAGCGAATACGCAATGGTCAGAATCAGGCTGAAGAGAATGGGACGTCGTCATCGTCCCTTTTATCGAGTCGCAGCAATCGAGAAGCGCAACCAGCGCGATGGCAAGGTCATCGAACGTCTCGGTTGGTACGACCCGTTGGAGAAGGATGAGTCCAAGTCGCTCTTCCTCAAGGAAGATCGCATCAAGCATTGGCTTGGTGAGGGCGCCCAGCCTTCGGACACCATGAAGGACATCCTCGCCAAGCGCGGCCTGATCGACGCCGAGAAGTGGAAGGCCGAGCGCCATTCGCGCGTCGCCCGCAAGATGAAGCTGATGGAAGAGGCCAAGGCCAAGGCGGATGCCGAAGCGAAGGCCGCTGCCGAAGCTGAGGCGAAGGCCAAGGCGGAAGCCGAAGCCAAGGCGAAGGCTGAAGCGGAAGCTTCGGCTGCCGAGTCGACCGAGGGCGCCGAAGGCGGCGAGTGATCGATCGTGAGCGTCAGCTCATGCGGTTAGACGTCCTGACAATATTCCCGGCGCTCTTTGAGCCGGTTCTTGCAGAGAGCATTCCAGGTCGCGCCCGTGCAGCCGGATTGGTTGACTGGCGCATCACAGACATCAGGAGCTATTCGGACAACAAGCACAACAAGGTTGATGACCGCCCCTTCGGCGGAGGCCCGGGCATGGTGATGATGTGCCAGCCGCTCTACGACGCCGTGATGGCCGTCGAGGCGGAGGACCCGACACCTGCGACACGCGTGCTCTTGACGCCGCAGGGTGAGCCGCTCACGCAGCGAATCGTCGAAGAGTTCGCGGCGAAGCCCAGGCTTCTGCTCATCGCCGGCCACTATGAAGGCGTCGATGAGCGAGTGATTGAGGAACTGGCGCCACGCGAGATCAGCGTTGGCGACTTCGTCCTCAGCGGAGGCGAGATTCCGGCACTGGCGTTGATGGACGCCGTGATCAGACTTCTGCCGGGCGCACTGGGGCATGCGGATTCATCAATCGAGGACAGCTTCTCGATACGAGACGAACAAGATCGCCCGATTCTGGATTGCCCGCACTACACGCGGCCGCGAGTCTGGAAAGGGCGAGAGGTTCCGGAGGTGCTGATCTCCGGCGACCATGCGAAGGTGGATGAATGGCGCGACCTTGAGCGCCGCGAACGAACACGAATCCGACGGCCTGACTTACTGAAGCCCTCGACCGACGAGGCGTCACCGGCCGACGACAGATAGACACCCTGACAGGGCAAGAGCAATGGGCAACCAGCAGATCATCGAGAGCATCAACGAGAGTCAGCTCAAGTCGGACCTTCCGCGCATGGATCCCGGCGACACGATCAACGTGCACTGCCGCATCATCGAAGGCGAGAAGGAACGCATCCAGGTCTACCAGGGTGTGCTGATCTCGCGTCGAGGCGGCGGCATCAACGAGATGATCATCGTCCGCCGCATCGTCGACGGCTCCGGCGTCGAGCGCATCTTCCCGCTGCACTCGCCCCGCATCTCCAAGTACGAAGTCGTCCGCCGTGGCGATGCGCGTCGCTCGAAGCTCTTCTTCCTGCGGGAGCGTGTCGGCAAGTCACGTCGCCTTCGCGATCGCCGGCGCGGTCTCAAGCACACCAAGGGCCTTCCCACCGTCCAGCGCTAAGCGGACGCATTCAACGATCAATCACGAACGCGTGGCCCCATCAGGTGTCACGCGTTTTCAATTGCGCATATCCTCAAGACAGGCGTCACCCTCGCCTGCCGACCTGATCAACGGAGGCTCGCCGTGTTTGTTTCCAATGTTCTGCTGTCAACGATCCTGTCATTGCATGCGCCGGCGGCGACACCCGATGACGCCGTCAAGGAGCCCTTTCCGGGCGTCCGCATCAATGAGGAAGAGCGATGGGTCGAGTTCGACGGCATCGTGCCGATCAGCGCCCACGATCCTGAAGCGCCGAATGTCTTTCTTGAGTTGATCGTCTGCACACTGGGAACGAAGGAGCACGAAGCGCTTGTGATGACGGAGACGCGGCCGTCTCACCTGCACGCCGCCCTGCTGCTGCTCGGCGCCGAGCCGGGCCATCCCGGCTCCTGGTCGTGGGATCAGGACATCCTCGTGCCCCACAATCCGGAGGGGCCGCAGTTCAACGTCGAGTTGATCTACGAAAACGAAGAGGGCAAGGAAGTGCGGTCCAACGCATCGACGTGGGTCAAGCACTTTCGAACCGGTGAAAAACTTCCAGAGCGTCCGTGGGTCTTCGCCGGATCCCGCCTCGTCGATCGCGGGCGCGGCGAGCGCTATGACGCCGATGGCGCCGGCGTCGTCGTCGGACTGACAACCTTTGGCAGCGAGGTGCTCGCCTGGCCGGAGACCTTCAGCCCGGATTCCGGCGTCGAAGAACCCGTGTGGATCGCCGATGCGCGTACGACGCCTCCCTATGAAACAGTAGTCCGCGTGCGTGCGACGCTGGTCGAGTGATCGATATTCAGAACGCCAGCTGAGAAGACTTAGCGCGAGCGTCGATCGTTGGGGATGGAATCGGCATCCACTTCCAGCAGCGTGCCAGTTGCTGTGATGCGAGCGGCGCCCAGTTTCACGACCTGCTCGATCTCATCGCCATTGCGCCAGACACCGAATCGGACGAACTCGTTCGGCTGCGCATTTGCGACTGCCGAGCGAAGAATCGCCATCGTGGGCGTCTCTCGACCATTGACGTGCGTAATCACATCGTTGACGCGAAGGCCGCCCATGCGTGCAGGGGAATCCTCGGAGGCGAATTCGTTGATGATCACGCATTCGCCGTAGGGATATCCAAGTTGATCCTCAGCGAGTTCAGCCGGCACGGGCTGCAGGCTGACGCCCAGATAGCCCTTGTAGACAACACCGACATCGATGAGTTGCCTTGCCACGGCTTCGATCGTCTCAAGCGGAATGGCAAAGCCGATGCCGCCGGAGACGCCGCTGAACTGGCGGCCAGGTGAGTCGGCGCTGTCGACATCCGTGATGATCGCGGTGTTCATACCGACAACGCGCCCATTGACGTCAACCAGCGGTCCGCCGGAGTTGCCGGGGTTCACGGCCGCATCCGTCTGAATGAAGTTCGTGTACGCCGCACGATTGGCTGAAGCGCGAGCCTCGCGGCCAAGACCGGAGACGATGCCCTTACTCATGGAGAACTTGAAGCCAAATGGGGATCCGAACGCAAAGACGGTGTCGCCCTGGTGCAGCGGCTGCGCCGTGGCGCGCCGGGCAGGCAAGAGCGTCACCTCGTCTGGGTCAACCTTGATGATCGCGATGTCCGTTGATGTATCGAGACCGACAAACTCTGCCGGCGCCGAGTGGCTGTCGTTGAACTGAACCTCGATCCCGTCAGATTCCTGCAGCACATGCGCGTTGGTGATGATGTGACCCTGATCGTCATACACCCAGCCGGAGCCGCTGGAGATCGTGCGGCCGCGGAATCGACCGGAACGCACTTCGATGAAGACGACCGAAGGCGCCACGGCGTCGGCGACATCGCGCGTCGCCTGATTCAGTCGCTCGAGCAGGTTGTCCCCATCGAGACGTTGCTGCGCAAGGGTGACCTGAGCCTCGATCCTCGCCCCATGAATCTGGCGCACGGCGGACGGACCGACCACCAATGTCAGCGCCACCGCAATGAAGACTGCGACGCTCGGACCAAAAACGACAATCTGACGCATACTGCGGACCTCCCGGAGAGATTCGCTGATCTCTATGCCGAAACGGATCGTCCCAGCTTCTCAACTTCACCCGGACGCATTTCGTAACGATGCTCTGTCGCTTTTCTTTCGGCGACACGCTGCACCCACTTCTTCGCTGCTCCGAGCACCTGTTCTCCTAGATGAGCTACCGGAGGCGCGAACCTTGGTTGCCAGTCCGTCAAGCCAAGCAGGTCCTGAACCACCAGGATCTGGCCATGACAGGCCGGGCCGGCGCCGATTCCGATAAGCGGCACATTCGTCGCTTCCAAGATCAGATCGGTCACTTCCGGAGGCGTCGCCTCGACGAGAAGTAATACGCATCCGGCTTTTTCGAGTTCTCGCGCGTCGTCGATGATCTTCGCCGCGACATCCGCGGTCTTTCCGGACGAGGCGTAGCCACCGCTCAGTCCCGCCTGCTGGGGCTTGGATCCAACGTGGCCACAGATGGGAATGCCGGCCCGCGTCATTCGCTCGACGAGTGATGCGTGCGAGGCGTCGGCCTCCAGCTTGACGACATCCGCCAGGCCTTCGGTCATGAAACGACCGGCATTTCGCAGAGCCTCGTTTTCATCCGTCTGGTAGCTCATGAAGGGCATGTCGGCCATCACGAGCGTATTCGGCGCCCCCCGCTTCACGGCAGCCGTGAGAGCGATCGAGACGTCCAGAGGCATGTGGATGGTGCTGTCGAAACCGAGGATGACTTCGGCGGCCGTGTCCCCGACGAGGAGGACGTGCACGCCGGCCCGCTCAAGCCATCGCGCCGTGGTCGCGTCGTACGCAGTCAGGCAGGCAAAGGGCCGTTCCTCGCGGGCCATGCGCCTCAGCGTCCGCATCGTGACGGGCGCCGAATCGGGTTTGAACTCGATTTCGGACACGCCCCGATTGTACCCCTGTCCGGGGAGCATCGCCCGCTCCGCCGCCTGAAGCCGAATCACGCCCGTGAGCGGACGATGCGCTCGATTCGCGCTGCACATCGAGCCGGGCTGGCCTTCACGTCATGCTCCCAGATTCGCACGACGCGCCAGCCCTGTGATCTCAGCTCCCGCGAAACGCGCTCGTCGCGCTCCATGTTGCGATCGATCTTCTTGTTCCAGTAGGCACGGTTCGATGACGGCCTGCGGCAATGCTTCGGGCACCCATGCCAGAAGCAGCCGTCGACGAAGACCGCCACACCTGTACGCACGAAGATGATGTCCGGCGAGCCTGGCAGTTTCTTTCGAAGGCTGTATCGAAGGCCCCGTCGATGCAGTTCGCTTCGCAGCGCGATCTCGCAGGATGTATCGCTGCCCTTGACGCGGCGCATCGTTTCTGAGCGGGACTGGCGAGAGCGATCATCAGCCATCGGTTTACTTCACGATCACGAACTTGCAGACGCCGCTCTCCCAGATGATGTCGAGCTTGCGAAGTTTGAGACGATGGTCTTCGACTTCAAGGCGATAGATGCCGCGGCCGCGAGGCTGCAGATAGAGACCGGGCGTGAACTCCCCCATGGGCATGCGCTGGAGCAGCTTCAGGATGTTCGCCCGGTTCTCACGAATGCTCTCGATGGACTCGTACGGATCCATGCCAGCGCGCTGATAATCGTTCTTGGCGACATCCGCGACGAGTTGCTCGTAAAAAAGTTCGTAGTCGTCTTCGAGCACCGCCTGGCGCAGGTGAATCACGACATGCCGCGGCGATCGCGAGACGAGGCGGATATTGCCATCCGCATCTTCGACGCGCAGTGAGCCGGGTTTGAAGTCCGGATCATTGGCGTCCACCTGGGCGCCGGCCAGGCCTGAGGGCGTCGGCCTGCGATGCGGCGGCGCATCAGCGCCGGTCTGGGCGCCTGGGAGAGAACGCAGCGGCCCTGACGCGCTGATGATGCGTTCTTCAGGCGCACAGGCGATCAGCATCGTCAACGAATAGCACGTGAGCAGGATGAATAACAGGCCGATCTTCATAGCGCCTGCGGCTCGGCCTCGAGGGGCAGCGTCTGCGGCGCGTCGCCGCCGGCGGCCCAGAGATCGTGCGCCAGAAACTTTGGATCCGGATCGGGAAAATCAGATCGGAAATGGCAGCCGCGGGATTCGGAGCGCCAGACCGCGCTCTGGGCGACGAGCGCCGCGACGAGCAGCATGTTCTGCGTCTCCCAACCTGAGGGCTCATCGAAGATCTTGTCCAATGTGTATCGCGCCCAGAAGTCGATCATTTCGACGACATCGCGCAGCTTTCCACCCGTGCGTTCCACACCGACGTTGCGCCACATGACGGAACGAAGGCTGGATCGCACATCGGAAAGATCCAGTTCGCCGTGATCGGAAATGGGAATCGAGGAAATGATCTGCACGGGCGCCGAAGATGGGGCGATCTCCCAGCCGTTGTCTGCACTGCGCATCTCCTGGCAGATTTCGCCTGATCGTCTGCCAAAGACAAGGCCTTCAAGTAGTGAGTTGCTCGCGAGTCGATTGGCGCCATGCAATCCGGTGCAGGAGATCTCTCCGATCGCATACAGGCCCGGCACATTCGTGCGGCCGAAATCATCCGTGTGCACGCCGCCGACGAGATAGTGCGCCGCAGGCTGCACCGGAATCAGATCCTTCGCAGGATCCAGATCGAATCGCGCCAGCAGTCGATGGATGCCGGGAAAGCGCGCAGCAAAGTGATCGATGTGCCGTGCGTCGAGCAGCACATTCGTATCGCCGGTGCGGGAAAGCTCCGCATGTATCGCGCGACTGACCACATCACGAGGCGCCAACTCGGCCATGTCGTGGGCGCCCTGCATGAATCGGCGGCCCGAACGATCGACCAGATGTGCGCCTTCACCACGCACGGCTTCGCTGATCAGCGCTCGCGTGGCGCCGGCGATGTAGAGCGTCGTCGGATGAAACTGCATGAAGCACATATCCGCGACGCGGGCGCCGGCGCGTACGGCCATGGCGACGCCGTCGCCTGTGGCCACAGGCGGATTCGTCGTCTCGCGCCACAGCATTCCGGCGCCGCCCGTGGCGAGGATGACGGCCTTCGCCCAGATCATCTGCAGTCCGTAGCGAGCATGATGCGTGACGGCGCCCATGACCGGCGCGCCGTGCGCTGAACCGGGCGTCAGCAGATCAAGCGCAAAGCAGTCTTCAAAGATGCGCACGCCGTCGGTGAGACGGGCGCGCTCCCACAGGCAGCGGATGATCTCCTCGCCCGTCGCATCGCCATCGGCGTGGATGATACGACTGGAGCGATGCCCTCCCTCGCGGCCGAGCTGAAGTTCGCCGGTTTCCGTGCGATCGAATCGCGCCCCCCACTCGACGAGCTGGCGCATGGCCTCCGGCGCTTCCTCGACGATGCCTTGCACAACGTGTGATGAGCACAGGCCAGCGCCCGCCTGCATCGTGTCTTCGATGTGCGAGTCGAACGAATCTTCCCGCGTGGACACCGATGCGACGCCCCCCTGCGCCCACGAGCTGGCGCTGTCGGGCACACCCTGTTTGCAGAGCATGATCACATCGCCGTGCGTCGCTGCCTCGATCGCGGCGCGAAGGCCCGCCACGCCGCCCCCGATCACGAGGGTGTCCGTGAAGACCTGCGGCAGGAGCGATCCTCGAAACGGGATCAGGTAACGGCGTGTATCAAAGAGGTCGAGCATGGGCAGTATTGATCCGGCCTGACCAGTCTAGGACTCGGCGCGGGAGGGCGCCCTGTCTGGGAGGCAGGATCAGCCTGATAGGATGCGAGCGATGCACGCAGACACGCACACCGATACAGGCGCCGCGACGAGGAATCTTGCGCTGCGCGTCCTGACCATGCCCCGGGACACGAATATCTACGGCACGATCTTCGGAGGCGTGATCCTCAGCTACATCGATCAGGCCGGGTTCGTCGAGGCTCGCCGCCATGGCGGCCATCGATGGGTCACGGTCGCGATGGATCGCGTCGAGTTTCACCATCCGGTGTATCTCGGGGATCAGGTGTGCTTTTACACGCACACGGTCCGCAAAGGCACGACAAGCGTGACGGTGCGCGTCGATGTCGAAGCCGAGCGTCTCGGGGGCGGGGCGCCGGTGAAGGTGACCAGCGCCGAACTCGTGATGGTCTCTGTCGGCCCTGATGGCAAGCCGATCCCATCTTCATCCCCACCGACGGTCAATCTTCCGGATGGATGCGCATGAGTTCGCCGAATCGTCTGGCGATTCTGATCTCCGGCGGCGGGCGCACGATGATCAATCTCGCCGACTGCATGGAACACGGCGAACTTGATGCGGAAGTCGCGCTGGTCATCGCCTCGCGCGAGTGCTCCGGCGCCGACAAGGCGCGTTCACGCGGCTTCCCGACAATCGTGCTCGAAGGCGACATGACGGTGGATCAGTTTTCCGGAATGCTGGCCGATCATGGCGCGGAGTGGGCGGCGCTTGCCGGTTTTCTTCGCCTCGTGCCGATTCCCGAGAACATGCGCGGGCGCGTGACGAACATTCACCCGGCGCTGCTGCCGCTTTTCGGCGGCCGCGGCATGTTCGGCAATCGCGTGCATCAGGCCGTGCTGGACTCTGGCATGAAGGTGTCCGGCTGCACGGTGCATCTGTGCGACGATCGATATGACACAGGACCCATACTCGTGCAGAAATGCTGTCCGGTGCTCGATGATGATGACGTAGCGTCGCTTGCCGCGCGTGTGTTTGAGCTCGAAACGCAGGCGTATCCCGAGGCGCTCTCACTTCTGCTGAGCGGTCGCATGCGCGTCATTGATCATCAGGCGAGGCTCGTGCGCTGATGAGCATGCGTGTGTTCATGCTTGCTCTTTGCATGCTGTTGTCGCCGTGCGCTCTTGCGCAGGATGTCGATGCAATCGAGGATCGCGCCACGGCCGCATTTGAGCGCAGGGACTTTGAAGACGCTCGCGACGCCCTGCTGCTCGTCGTTGAGGAAAAGCCACGCAATCCGGCCGTGCTCTACAACCTGGCATGTGCGCACGCGCAGGTCGGCGAGCTCGAGCAGGCTGAAACGCGTCTCGTCGAGGCGATTTCATTCGGCTTCGTCGACTTCTTTCACATGGATCGCGATGGACATCTCGCGCCGATCCGTGATCGCGATCGATATCAGTCCATTCTGCTTGGCTGGCGCGAACTGCTCGACGCGCGGGCGGATGCGACGGAGGAGGCGGCAAGGCGCACGCTCGGCGGGCGATACACATACACACGCGATCCGGAGTTGCGCCTGATCCTCGCCGGCGCATTTGACGAGCGCACGATGGCCGAGGGACAGGCGGAGATTGAAACGGTCGCCGACTGGGCGCTTGCGACGCTCTTTGATGATCTCGGGCGCGATGACGGCGCCGATGCCACGCCCGATCCGTGGGTGATGGTGATCCTGCCGACACCCGAGGACTTCGTGCGCATGGTGCGAAGCTCCAATATCGGCGGGTTTTACGATCACGATCGACGACGCCTGATCAGCCAGGACATCGGCCCGAGCTTCCGCCACGAGTTCCTGCATGTGCTTCACTGGCGCGACATGACGCGAAGGGATCAGAAGCATCCGGACTGGATCATGGAAGGACTCTGCTCCCTCGTCGAGGATCTCGACGTGACATCCGACGGGCAGATGGCGCCGGCGCCTTCGTGGCGGACGAATATCGCCAAGCGCCTGGAGCGAGGCGGGCGGCTGCTGCCGCTGGAGCGCCTGATGACGATGCCGCGCGATCAGTTCGTCGGGCGTCGACCCAGCGCCCACTACGCCCAGGCTCGCACGTTCATGCTCTTCCTTTTCGAGATGGACATGCTCGATGCGTGGTATGCGGCGTACGTCGCAGGATTCGATCAGGATGAATCAGGGGTGGCGGCGCTGGAGGCGACATTCGACGCGAACATCAAGGAGATCGAGCGGGACTATCGCCTGTGGCTTCGATCTCTGCCTGAGGCGCCGGAGGAGATTGAGCCGGGCATGGCGAGTCTGGGCGTCGCAGTGACGCCGGGGCGCGGCGATGGGCCGGCCATTCAGGAGGTCGAGCCGGGATCGGACGCCCGGCGAGCAGGCCTGCGGGCGGGCGATGTCATCATCGGCATCGATGGCCGCTCGACACGCACGATGGAGGATCTCGTGCGCATTCTGAGTGTGCGCGAGGTCGGGGATATGGTGGAAGTGGATGTGCGTCGAGGCAGCCGCAGGCTGACGATGAACGTGAAGCTCATCAGGAAGCAGGAGTGATCTGCGATAAAAGGGCCGCCTCGATGAGTCAGCGGAATACGGACGTTAGACTCCGGGAGCGGCCCGCAGGCGATATGCCAAGAAGGATCTCCCCAACAAGGGGCAATGACAGGCGTCGGGCGAAGCCAGGATGGCGAGAAGCATGATCAGGCGGCAGCGAACCACATTCTGGCACGACTTCAAGACGTTCTTCGTCCGAGGGCTGGCGATTCTGCTGCCATCGGTGCTGACGCTGTGGCTTCTGGTGCAGGGATATCGATTCGTCGAGACGAATGTCGCCGAGCCCATTAATGCGGGTATTCGTCAGGTCGTGATCTTCACTGCGCCCAAAGTATTTGACGACGACGAACTGCCGAGTTGGTTCACAGTCAACGAGACGCGCGTCCTCAGGCGACTGAGTCAACGAGAATCCGAAGGCCGGCGCGAGATTTCTCGTGAGATGGCGCGAAACCAGGTTCGTCAGGAGAACCTCGCGGAGTACTGGAACGATCACTGGTACCTGCGCCTCATCGGGCTGCTCGTCGCGATCGTGCTGATCTATCTGGCGGGCGTGCTGCTCGGCGGGTTCATCGGCCGGCGCATCTACTTGCGCATCGAGCGACTGCTTGCGCGGGTGCCGATCTTCAAGCAGGTGTATCCGCACGTGAAGCAGGTGGTCGACTTCCTCTTTGGCCAGGGTCAGTCGCCTCGAGAGAACTTCAAACGCGTCGTGCTCGTGGAGTACCCGCGCAAGGGGATCTGGACGATCGGGCTGATGACGGGTTCATCCCTTGCTGAGATTCATGAGGTCGCGGACTCTGAGTGTGTGGCGATCTTCATCCCCTCGAGCCCCACGCCATTTACGGGGTACACGATCACGGTGCCCAAGGGCGAGGTGCTCGATTTGCCGCTGACGATCGAGGAAGCGCTGCGATTCGTTGTTTCGGGCGGCGTGCTCGTGCCGGAGCGAGATCGCGCTGATCCGGCGGCGCTCGCCGAGCGAGCGCAAAAGGCCGCTGACACGCCCGCAGACGGATCCGGCGCCTCGTCAGACCAGAGCTAGTTAACTCCCACGGAGAGGTCCTGAGGTCGCTATCCTTGCTCATGAAGGGCGGAACACCCCTGCACTGGCAGAGGCGTCCCGCCATCGCGCCGCAAAGGGCGCCGGGCGCATGTAAGCGCGGAAGGATCGATTTTGGAAGCCGAGCAGGAGCGGCTATGCGAATTGAAGTGAGCGGACGAGGCCTGGACCTCACCGACGCAATTGCGACGTACGCGGACACCAAATGTCAGAAACTGCTTAAGTTCTTTGACGGCGTTATGGAGATCGATGTCGTGCTCGCTGAGGTGGAGCATGGCGACTTCAGCGCCGAGATCGTCGTCGATGTCGTGAAGCACGACCGGCTGGTCTCGCACGCAAAGGATTCGAGCATTTATGCGTGCATTGATCAGGCTGTCGAGAAGATGACGAGGCAGCTTGTCGACTTCAAGGAGAAGCTTCGAGCGCACTGATGCGCGAAGACGTGTTTTCTGAGCGCAAGACTGGAGATCGGGTCCATGAAATTGTCTGAGATCGTCGTCGAGAAGGCGATCGTTCCACAGTTGCAGCATTCGGAGCGTGACGAAGTCGTCAGCGAGTTGGTCGATGCGCTGGTTGAAGCCGGCGCCGCGCCTGCTGATATCCGGGACGAGTTGATCGCCTCCGTTCTGGAGCGTGAGCAGAAAGGCTCGACGGGATTCGGCAAGGGCGTCGCCGTGCCGCACGTCAAGCATCCGACCGTTAAGAAGATCAGCGCCGCCATCGGACTGAGCGATCGAGGCGTTGATTTCAATGCGCTTGATATGCAGCCTGTGTTCTCAGTGTTTCTCCTGCTGAGCCCCGCGGACAGCCCGGAGGAGCATCTTCAGGCGATGGAGATCATCTTCAAGAATCTGAGCATTGATACGTTCAGGCGGTTCCTTCGACAGTCATCGACCGTCGAGGAGATCCAGACGCTGCTCGAAGATGCGGACAGCAAGAAGCTCGTCGGGTAGCAGCCGCCGGGCGCAGCTGAGCCGCGCCGATTCGTACATCGCAATCCCTTCACCTGCCTTCGGGAGAACAGCACGTGTCGCAAAAGGCGACAGCCAGGGTGGTCGTTGCAAACCGGCTGGGACTTCACGCCCGGCCGGCGATGTCCTTCGTGGATCTCGCATCATCTTTCGATGCGGATGTCCTCGTGCGCCGCGACGACCAGGAAGTCGATGGCAAGTCCATCATGCAGATGCTGATGCTCGCCGCGACCAAGGGAACCACGCTCGAAATCACAGCCACCGGCTCAGACGCCGAAGACGCCGTCCGCGAACTCTCGGCGCTCGTCGAATCCCGTTTCGGCGAAGAATGAACGAAGCGGCTCAGGCGAGGCCCGCGCCCGCCTCAAATGCGCCAATCGGTGCACCGTCAAGTTGCAGCTCGCGATCATCCACGCGCTCGATCCGGCCGCCGATGCCCGAGACAACTTCCTCCATCGCCTCATACCCGCGATCCAGGTGATAGACGCGGCGGATGATGGTCGTGCCCTCGGCAGCCAGCCCTGCCATCACAAGGCTCGCTGAAGCACGCAGGTCGCTGGCCATCACCGGCGCTCCGACCAGCCGACGCACGCCGCTGATGACGACCGTCGGCCCCTGCCGGAAAATCTGAGCGCCCATGCGCGAAAGCTCGGCGACGTGAAGGTATCGCTCCGGATAGATCTTCTCGGTGATGACGCTGTTGCCTTCCGCCAGCGTCAGAAGCGCCAGCAGCTGAGCCTGAAGGTCGGTCGGGAATCCTGGATATGGCTGTGTCGTCATGCGAACTGGACGCGGCGGGCCGTCCATGGAGATCTCGCATGTCGCCCGCAGCGGATCAGTCGACTCCCCTTCCGTCTCGATCCGCACGCCGATCTCCGAGAGGCGATCAACGACGGCGAGCATGGCGTCCAGGGGACAGTTCTCGAGTGTGAGCCTGCCGCGCGTCATCGCGGCAGCCATCATGAACGTGCCCGCCTCGATGCGATCGGGCATGACGCGATGACGCCCCCCATCAAGCTCTTCAACACCGTCGACGACGATGCGAGGCGTGCCGGCGCCCTGGATGCGGGCGCCCATGCTGGTCAGCAGCGTGGCGAGATCGACGATCTCCGGCTCGCATGCGGCCGACTCGATGATGGTCTGCCCGCGCGCCAGCGTCGCGGCGCAGAGGATATTGGCGGTGCCGAGGACTGTGGAGCCAAATGGTCCACCCAGGAAGATCGTGGCGCCGCGCAGCCTTCCGGGGCGGCCCGGTGCATGCCCCGGCGCGGTGGCGATGATGTCGCCCGACTCAAGTGAGATATCGGCCCCGAGAGCCGCAAGCCCGCGCAGGTGCAGATCGACGGGACGATCTCCGATGGCGCATCCACCCGGCATGGATATCCGGGCCTGGCCACGCCTGGCGAGCATGGGTCCGAGTGCGCAGATGCTGGCGCGCATCGTGCGCACGATCTCGTATCGGGCGTGACTGGCGCTCCAGTCCGTGCTTTGAAATGTCAGCGTTCGCTCGGGTTCTCGACCCTGCGTGGGGTTGGGTCCGCCGGACACTTCTTCGGACGCGCTGCATCCCAGGTCTTCGAGCAGGCGACGCATGCTCGCGATATCAGCCAGCCGCGGAGCGCCCTCTATATGGATGGGCTGATCCGTCAGCAGTGCGGCGGCCATCAGGGGCAGCGATGCGTTCTTGGACCCGTTAACGGCGATGCGGCCGACAAGTCGCGGACCGCCGTGGATGACAAATGCGTCCATGTATGAGACCAGTCCTGATGAGGTGAAAAGGCGAGTGCACTGCAGACCGCGAGACGGGTCCGATCATACATCGACCTGCGCCCGGCCCGGCGCTCAGTCGGCGACGACGGCGCTCCAGACGGCACACATTCACGCGCGCAGCCCTGATTTCCCATGGCGCCGCTTTCACGCCAAGCGCTGAATCGTAACTTCTGACAGGCTGCAGTCGTCTGCACAGGACGGCTGCATTTTCGTTGCCGCTCCCTGGAGGAGGTCTGTCACATGAACCGCAAGTCAGTATGCAACAATACGTTGACCGCTCTCGGTCTTGTCGCCGCAGCGGGTCTCATCTACGTCGCCATGCCGGCCGGGGCTGATGCCTCAGATGTCGCGGGCGTCAGCGAGGATCGTGGATTCTCAGGATCTCAGACGATGGTCGGAGGCGATCCCTACGCCCATCTGCCGAATTCCATGACTCTCACGGGCACGGTCCGCGATTTCGCAGAACGATCCGATGAGGGTGGACACCCCGATTTCGAAAGACGCCCGGATGGTGGATTCGGCCATTTCGTGAACGTCGTCGCCGACGAGCTTGATGGCGATTCCAAGCCGGTGTTCCGCGGATACGGCGCCAAGGTCACCGGACAGTGGCGCGATGGCAATGGCCGCAATGTCATGCCGCCTCGCGAGTACATCGAGAGCCGCCCCGGCGATGTCGCCGGCTCCACGAGCGGCGCCTCCGGCTCCGTCTCAAGCGAGAACTCGATCCGCAACTGGTGGCGCAATGATCCGGGTGTGAACGCCTGGGCGCCGCTGGACATCACGCTGGTCCGCCAGGCCGGCTCGAACGTCTACACGTTTGATGATCGTCAGGATGAAAACTACGCCAACATGGGCGGCTTCTTCCCGATCAATGGCGAGCTGCTGGGCAACTCGTCGGGCAATAACCGGAACTTCCACTTCACGTACGAGCTCGCGACTGAGTTTGTGTATGAGGAAGGCGCCGGGCACATCTTCACCTTTACGGGCGACGATGATGTCTACGTCTTCATCGACGGCAAGCTGGTGATCGACATCGGCGGCGTCCACTCGCAGGTCTCCCAGACGATCGACCTTGATCGCCTCGGCTGGCTGCAGGATGGCCAGACCTATGACCTTCGATTCTTCTTCGCCGAACGTCACCGCACGCAGTCGAACTTCCGCATCGAGACCACGCTCTCCCTGCGTAATGCCGAGCTGCCGACCACCGCGGCGATGTACGACTGATGGAATCTGATCGCGCTTCCGGCTGAAGCGCGCTCGAAACGACCTCCAACCACGCCGGCGCCCGGACCGACTCGCTCGGTCCGGGTCGCTTTCTTTTTTGGGTCAGGCGTTTTCAGTCGCCGCGTTCGACGGCGAGGCCGGAGTCGCGCCAGGCGTCGAACCCCTGCTCATACAGGCGCACGTCGCCGACGCCCATCTCCATCATCCGCTTGGCCAGCGCGATCGCACTCGCCGAACCGGGATTCTGGCCGTAGACGATAATTGTGTTCGGCTTCTTGATCGCCTCTTCCCAGCGCTCCTCGCGCAGGTCGGGAAGTCGGATGTTCACGGCGCCGGGAATATGGCCGGCGGCGAACATGGTCGCGTTTCGCGAATCCACGATCATCACCTTGCTGCGATTTCCAGACTCGACCTTGGCGGCGACTTCCGTCGTCGGCGCTCTGAGGACCGATCGATCGGTGATGTTCGAACTGCAGGCCAAAGGCCCCGCCGTGAGCATCAAAACGGAGACGGCGCCGAGCAAAAGACCCCTGCGCAACGGCGATCGAAGATTCGAAGAATTCGCGTCCATGGCCCTATCATGCATGTCGGAGAGAATAATGCGACCGGCGTTCGAGTTCACAGGTAAGAACCACCAAGTGAGCGACGGGTTTCGCACTGACAGCACGGGAGAGTCTACACGTTCCGATGCGTTCATTCATTCATTCACGATTTGACGAGTGGCGATTGATCGGCGTCGCGTTCGGCGCGATGCTGATGGGCGCCTCGATTGCGTCGGGGCAGTCCCTATTTGATCTGTCCCGCAAGGACGCGCCGCCCGCTGCCGAAGAGTTGGTCAAAGTCTCTCTGATGGCCGAAGCTCAGCGTGTCACACCGGGTGAGACATTCCTGCTCGGTGTTCATTTCGCCATCGAGCCGAAGTGGCACCTGTATTGGAAAAACTCGGGCGACACCGGCGCTCCGCCGACGATCACGCTTGATCTTCCCGAAGGCGTCGAATCCGGCGAGATCCTGTGGCCGGCGCCTCTTCGATACGAACATTCCGGCGGCCTGGTCGATGCGATCCATGAAGAGGAGCTGACGCTTCTCATTCCGATCGTGACCACAGGGGATCTGAGCGACGCCGATGAACTGCACATCGGAGCGACAGTTGACTGGCTCGTCTGCCGCGAACTCTGCCTTCTGGGCGCCGGCGAACTGACTCTCACGCTTCCTGTGTCGGCTCGTCCGGATACTGAGAACGCGGCTCCGGAAGTCGCAGAGGCGTTCGCCAGCGCCAGAGCGCGCCTCCCTCGCCCCCTCACGTCTTCAGACGACGTTGCCCTTTCCTGGTCGGATGACTCGCTCCTGATCAATGCAGAGGGCGCCGATGAATTAACGTTTTTTCACGAGTCGCCCGCCGCGACCGGACCGTCGAGTCCGGTCACTGACACCCACGCCCGGGGCGACTCTTTGCATATTGCGTATCCTGTCGGACTGAGAAAGCACGACCTCCTGCGAGGCGTGCTTGAGATTCGTCGAGGCGGGAACGTGGAGCACCTCTCAATCGAAACCCCGACGCCGCAGTCGCGGTAATCGGATAGGGCGCATCGCCCGCCGCGCTGCGTTGTTCGGAGATGAGTGGAGACGATGCGCGTCTCACTTTGACACAAGGAGACTCGGATATGAAGAACTGGAAGACTGGAATCGTCGCTGGTGTTGTCGGCCTTGTCATCGCTGGAGCGGCGACAGTGGCGATGAGCCCCACGACGGCCGTCGCGGCGCCGCATGATCATGCCCACGCCAAGCTCGGCCATGAAGCGCCCAACTTCGCTCTCAAGAGCGTTGATGGCAAGAAGTACAAGCTGAGCGAATACATCGAGGAAGGCAAGATCGTCGTGCTGGAGTGGTTCAATCCGGACTGCCCCTACGTCAAGCGACATCATGCCAGCCATAAGACGATGTACGACACCGCCGAACTGTTCGCCGACGATGGCGTTGTGTGGCTGGCGATCAACTCCGGCGCTCCCGGCAAGCAGGGCGCAGGCGTGGATCGCAACAAGCGCGCCGTCACCGAGTTCGGCATGGATTATCCCGTGCTGATCGATGAGAACGGCGAAGTCGGTCACATGTATGGCGCGAAGACGACGCCGCACATGTACATCATCGATAAGGAAGGCGTGCTGGTGTACGAAGGCGCCATCGACAACGATCGCACCGGTCGAAATATCGACGGCGATGGTTACGTCAACTACGTCGAGCAGGCGCTCACGCAGTTGATCGCCGGCGAGACCGTGTCGACTTCACAGACCAAGCCCTACGGCTGCAGCGTGAAGTACGCTCACTGATCGAGCTTTCGTCTTGCGAATCGAATACGACCCGGTCTCTTCGGAGGCCGGGTCGTTTCATTTTTACATGACGGTGTGTCTCAGCTCTCAAGCGCCCTGCGCATCGCGGCGTCCACGAGAATCTCGACCGGATCAAAGGTAGGCATCTCTCCGACTCCGGCCCGAAGCAGAAGGGGCGTCTCCGTCGAGCCGAGGATGACGCCCTCACAGCCGTTGTCCTGCATCCGCGAGATCGCATCGGCGAAGAATCGCTGGGACTCCGGCTCAATCCTGCCCTCGACCAGTTCGTTGAAGATGATGCTGTCGATTCGATCCGCATCCTCTTCGCACGGCGGGTGCACGACGACGCCGCGCATGCCCAGCACGGTCTGATACACCGACCCGGTCATCAGAAGTTTGGTCCCGATGATGCCGACGGTCTTGATGTCGGCGCCGCAGACGGACTCGCCCACCAGATCGATCATGTTGATCCACGGGATGGGCGTCTGCCCTTCCACGAAGTGCATCGCGTAGTGAGCCACATTGTCCGGGAGGATGCAGAAGTCGGCGCCGGCGGCAGACAGCGTCTCCGAGGACCACCTGAGCATCTCGCCCACGCGCGGCCAGTCGCCTTCGTAGACCGCATCCAGATACGACGCAAAGGGAAGATTGTGCAGCGTGATGAGCGGACGGGAGTCCGCATCAGCGATCTCAGACGCCTTGCGGGCGATGCGCCTGTAGCACAATGCCGAGCCTTCGGGACTCAACGCGACGATTCCAATGTGTCTCGGCAAGGCGTTGCTCCATCTGGCTGCGTGGTCAAAGTCTAGCACACGCAAGCCACGCCTCGCCGCGAATGCCGCTCCCGCCCTTCTGGCGGCCGTTCGATAGGATCCAGTCCATGCGAGATCCCTTTGATCTGCTCGGAGTGCCGCCCCGATTCGATGTCGATGCGAAAGCCGTACGCGCCGCGTGGCTGCGGACTTCGAGTGCACTTCATCCGGATCGACTCGAAGGCGGCGCGGGCGACGAAGGTGAGAATGCGCGTCGGATCGCGGAGTTGAATGGAGCTCGGCGCGTCCTGGACGACCCGGAAAAGCGCGCCAATGCGCTGCTCGAGCGGCTCGGCGGCCCTTCGAAGGAGGAGGACACCTCGCTTCCGCCGACGTTTCTCATGGAGATCATGGAGACGCGCCAGGGGCTGGAGAAGGCTCAGGCGTCAGGCGGCGATGTGGGCGAGTATCGCGCGTGGGCCGAGGCGGAGCGCGCGGCGATCATCGAGCGGCTCAGTCCGCTCTTCGACAAGGCCGCCGGCGGCGATGCGGAAGAACTGGGCGCCATTCGGGAACTCCTCAACGTCTGGCGCTATCTGGAGCGCATGCTCGAACAGATCAATGAACACGAGTGAGCCGAACCAACGCGAAGTTGAACCGCTTCGTATGATCGTGCGGCGATGTCGACTGCGGATATTCCACTCCTTGCGACGCTGCCATTCCTGCTGATCGCCTCTGCGTTCTTCTCCGGCTCCGAGACAGCGCTCTTCGGGCTGCGGCATCAGGAGCTTGCGCTGCTGTCTCGCCGGGGCGGCATCGGCGCCAGTTCGACGCGCTCCCTTCTGAGCAATCGACGCCATCTGCTCATCACGCTGCTGCTCGGCAACATGATCGCCAACGTGCTGTACTTCGTGATCACGTCGGTGATCGTGCTGCGCGCCGACAGCGCGTTCATCGGTGCGCTTTTCAGCATCGGCTCGCTCCTGACGATCATTCTGTTGAGCGAAGTGGCGCCGAAGCTCATCGCGACGGCCAACCGGGTTCGCTGGTGCTCGATCTTCGCGCCGCCGATGTACATCGTGCATCAGGCGCTGACCGTCATCCGCAAGCCGCTCAGCAAATTCGTTGTCGAGCCGATCGCGCGCGTCATTCGGCCATCGACCGTCACGCCGCGCCTGAGCGTGGATGAACTTGGCGCCCTGCTGGCGCTCAGTTGCGAAGAGCGCGTGCTGGGCGATGACGAGGCCGAGCTGCTTCGAGCCGTGACGGATCTGGGCATCTGGCGCGTCGATGATGTGATGACGCCTCGTGTGGATGTGCAGTGGCTGCCGGAATCCGCAGGGCGTGATGAAGTGCTCGCCATCGTGAGCGAGAGCCGTGTGCCTGCAATTCCGATTTGCGCCGGAACACTGGACACCGGAGTCGAGGGTGTGGTTCAGATCGATTCCTATCTTCTCGCGGGTGAACTCGGTGAAGCGGGCCCGGTCGGCGGGCACATGAGCCCCCCGCTCTTCGTGCCGGAGCAGGCGACACTCGATCGATTGCTCGTGCTGATGAAAACGAGAGGCGAGAAGTTCGCTGTGGTTGTCGACGAGTTCGGCGGCGTCGCAGGTGTGATCACCTTCTCTGACATCGTTCGCCGACTTGTGGGCGGCGCTTCACTTCGATCAGATTCGGATCCTTCGGATATGCCCGCCCGGCTCGAAAAGGACATTCAGGAAATCAGCCGAGGTGTCTGGCGCGTCAGCGGTCGGCTCGCGGCCAATGACTGGCACAACACGTTCAGTGAAATCGGTCACACGCGCGCCGCCACGATTGCAGGCCTCGTCGCGCAGAAACTTGGCCGCATTCCGAAGGAAGGCGACGTCACCACATTCGGCAACGTACGTCTGGAGGTCGAAACGCTTCGCAATGGCGCCATCGCCACGATCATCGTCAGTCTCGTCACACCCGCCGACGCTGAGCCGGAGACGGATGCATGAACGATGTCTGGATCTGGTATGTCGTCGCATTCGCAGGCCTGTCGCTCTCGGCGCTTTTCAGTGGGCTTGAGACCGGCGCGTACTGTGTCGATCGCGTTCGCCTGTTCGTGCTGGCTCACTCCAGGGATGAGAGCCCTCGCACCCGGCGCGCCGTGATCCTTCGCAGGGAGCTACAGAATCCCGGACGCATGCTGGCCGCGCTGCTGGTCAGCAACAACATCGCGAACTACCTGGGATCCATGGGTGTCGCCGGCGTGCTTGAGTCGTACGGCCTGAGTGACTGGCAATCGATCGTGATCAATGCGGCCGTGCTGACGCCCATGCTCTTTCTCTTCGGAGAGACGCTGCCCAAGGATCTCTTCAGCGCCGAGGCGGATCGCCTGACCATGCGGCTGGCGCCTCTCTTTCCAACCATTCGCTTCCTGCTGAATATCACGCTGCTGCTGCCGATCGTGCGCGCGATCGGGGCGCTGCTGGAGCGGCTCGTGCGTGTTGACTCTGATTCACGCATCAGCGAAGCGCGCCGCAAGATCGCAAATCTGATGAAGGAAGGCGCGAGGCACGGCCTGCTCTCTGAAACGCAGACCTCCCTTGTCGATCGAGCCGTCGCTTTTCAGGAAGTCACGGTCGCTGAAGAAATGACGCCGCTCTCGCAAGCCTCACCAATCGGCAACGACTGGCCGCGCGATCAGGTGCTCAGGACGCTGCAGCGAGCGAAAGGGCAGTGGCGCCCCATCGTCGATCGACGCCGGCGCATCATCGGCGTGGTTCGGACGATCGACATCCTGCGATTCCCCGACACGCCGATTGCGCAGCTCATGCTGAAGCCGCCGGAGATCCTGCCGGACAGCCCGGCGCCGGAAGCGCTGGCCCAGCTTCGAGAGGGACGCGCTCACATGGGCGTCGTGAAACAGCATGGCCGCACGCTTGGCGTGCTGACCATCGACGATCTGATCGAGCCGCTGACTGAGGTCGTCGAAGGCGAACAGGCATAAGGGACGTAAACTGCCTGCATGAGTGATCGAAAAGTCGCCATCGTGACGGGCGCCGGGCGAGGTGTCGGCCGCGCCACGGCCATCAAACTTGCCGACGTCGGATTCAATCTCATCCTCGCAGGCCGAACGCGCCAGTCGCTCGACGAGACGGCAGCCCTCGCCGGCGAGCACGGCGCCGATTCGATCTGCACGCCCGTTGACATCACCAGCGATGATGCGGCGACCAAAGTTGTATCCGCCGCGCAGGAGCGCTTTGGCCGCGTCGATGCGCTCATCAACAACGCAGGTGTGGCGGAGTTGGCCTCGATCGAGGAATCCGGCGGCGACATCCTCACAAGATCCTTCGAGCTCAACGCCCTGGCGCCGGGCCGCCTCATCAGCGCCGTCTGGCCGATCATGAAGCGCCAGTCGTCAGGATGCATCGTCAATATCTCGACAATGGGTGTGAAGGATCCCTTCCCGGGCTTCTTCGCCTACGCCGCATCAAAAGCGCCGCTGACGCTCTTCACGCAGAGCTGCGCCAATGAAGGCGCCGAGCACAACATCCGCGCATTCTGCGTTGCGCCAGGCGCGATCGAAACGCCGATGCTTCGTCGTCTCTTTGACGAACAGGCGTTTCCAGCCAACCTGTGCCTGTCCCCGGAGGATGTCGCCAGCGTCATCGTTGAGTGTGTTCTCGCGAAGCGCGACGAAGACAACGGCGGCATCATCTGGCTGCCGAATCCTGAGGAATGAAAAAGGCCTTCCGCGTCATCTGCGCGCCGGACAGCCTGAAGGAATCGCTCTCTGCGATCGCCGCGGCAGATGCGATTGCCAAAGGCGCCATCGCAGCCGGGCAGACCCTCGGCAGGCATGTCGAAGCGATTCGCCGCCCCATTTCCGATGGCGGCGAGGGATTCGTCGATGCGCTCGCTGCCGCCCTGGATGGCGAACTGCGCTCGACAGAAATCCACGGCCCGCTGGGTGAGCCGGCGCGAGCAACCTGGGTTCGCGTCGATCATGCGCTGGAACTGGGCGAGCCTGACGTCACGATTGAACCTCCATTTGCCGCTCTGGAAACGGCGAGCGCCTGCGGGCTCGAACTCGTCCCGCACGATCGAAGAGATCCCACAAAGACTTCAACGCGCGGCGTCTGCGAACTGATTCTTCACGCAGTCAATGCTGGTTGCCGCACGATCATCCTCGGCGTCGGCGGCAGCAGCACATGCGACGGCGGCGTCGGCGCACTCGCAGCGCTGGACGCTCGGTTCGAAGACGAATCAGGCCGCGAGATCACCAATCCGACAGGCGCCGATCTTGCCAATATCGCGCGATGCGATCTCGTAGGCGCGCAGCAGGCGCTGGGCGACGTTCGACTGATCATCGCCTGCGATGTCTCCAACCCCCTGCTCGGCGAGAACGGCAGCGCTCGCGTCTTCGCGCCGCAGAAGGGAGCGACGCAGCCGCAGGTCGAGTCGCTGGAGATCGGCCTCACGCGACTCGCCGACGTTCTGAGACGGACCGGTTGTCGATTCGAACCGGATACACCCGGCGCCGGCGCCTCAGGCGGCCTGGCCTTCGGTCTCGCGGCGGCGGTTGGAGCACAACTCGTCGGCGGCTCCTCCCTGACGCTTCAGGCGCTGGGCATGCCCGAGCTCCTTCAAACCGCAGACCTCATCATCAGCGCCGAGGGACGGCTGGACGCACAATCAATCGACGGCAAGTGCTGCATTGAACTCGCGCGAATGGCCTCAGACATCGGACCAGGGATGATTGTGCTGGCGGGCGAAGTCTCACTACGCGAATCCGACATCCGGCGGCTTCGAGCGGTGGCGCCCGGCCTTCAGTGGCGAGCGATCGCTCCAGTCGACGCGGAGCCATCCGTCGCCAGAGCACAGGCGGCGACTTTCCTTGAGGCTGCGACTGAGCTGATCGTCAAAGAGGCGCTCGACGGGCGGAACTGATGATTCCCCAGACCGACCGGCCCCTTTGAGGCGCCGGAGGAAACGGCGTATCCTCCCCCTATGGCGATCCGTGAAGAAGACATCATCCACATCGACGCACCGCCCATGAACCGCCTCGAGGCCGTCTACGTGCCCGAGATCGTCCGGGGACTGGGCACGACGATGCGTCATTTCTTCACCAGCTTCGGCCAGGGACGCACCAGCCGCACGATCCAGTATCCCGAACAGCGCCGGGAGCATAAGGATCCGATCGACGGCGGCCAGAACGCATCAAACTTCCGTGGCGTCCATCGACTCAATCGCGATGAAGCTGGCCGCGTCAAGTGCGTCGCCTGCATGATGTGCCCGACGCTCTGCCCGGCCAACTGCATTCACATTCAGGCCGGCGAGTCACCCTGGGATGATCGCGAGAAGTATCCCGTCAAGTTTGAGATTGACGAGCTTCGCTGCATCTTCTGCGGCATGTGCGAAGAAGCCTGCCCGGTGGATGCGATTGAACTGACGACCGAGTACGACGTGGTCGGACTGTCGCGGCAGGAAATGATCTTCGACAAAGAGAAGCTCCTGAGCGTCTACGACGTCACGATCGATAAGAAGCCGATGTGATCCTCGATCCCACGGTCGACGCGCTGGAACCTGGAACGCACCATTGACCATGCTGCCCACGATGCTGATCGTGCTCGGGACCGTTGTCGTCGCAATCGGCGTCGTGTTCCTGATTGCGCGTCTGGTCAACGATTCTCCATTCAAGGAACTGGAGCGATCGTTCCTCACAATCGCCGATCAGTTCGGTGGCTCGCTGACGGACGAAGGCTGGTACAGCGGCCTGGCGTGTGAGTTCGACACCGAAGGCGCGCATGTTCTCGTGCATCCTGCGCCCAGCGGCGGCGGCATCCTGCAATCCCATTACAGGGTTGAGATTCGTGCATCTCGGCCGAACGAGCAGCACGCCGTCTCGCGTGTGCTGGCCATCGAAGACGCCATCGATTCTGAGAAACTCATCCGCGCCATCGAGGAAACAGCCGCGCTTGCGCGCGGTCTGGAATCCGTTGACTCGGAGCAGGACGCTTGACGCCGGTCCTGCTCGGCATCCTGCTTTCCATCGCCGGTTTCGCCCTGCTCTTCTTCGGCGCCGACTGGATGGTCACCGGCGCATCATCCATCGCGACACGTCTTGGCCTGTCCAAAGCATTCGCGGGGCTGGTGCTCGTCGCGCTTGGCACCAGCGCGCCGGAGCTCTTCGTCAATCTCATCGCCGCGGCCAACGACGAGACGGACTTTGCGCTCGCCAACGTCGCCGGCAGCAATCTGACGAATCTCTGCATTGGATTCGGTCTCATCGGACTCGTCACGACATTCACAATTCCGAGCAAGCACTTTCGTGCCGACGGCGTGCTTCTCGTGCTGACGCCGCTTGTCATCGTCGGCGGCCTCATCGTCGGCAGCGGCGACACGTTGCCCTTCGCCACGATCGCTCCCCTGCTCGCGCTCCTGGCGATCTACATCGTGTCCCTCGCGAAGCGCCGCACGGAGGCGATCGAAGGAGACATCCAGGCGGATCGACCGCTGGGCAAGGCGATTGCGCTCTTCATCATCGGCCTGCTGCTGCTCTTCGTCGGTGGTGAACTCGTCTTTCGCTCGGCGATCCGAATCGCCACCGCCGCAGGCATGTCCGATGCGCTCATCGGCTTCACGCTTGTCGCCATCGGCACGTCGATTCCTGATGTGGCGGCGAGCGTCGTCGCGGCCCGTCGGCGCGAGAATGAGATCGCCGTCGGAAACATCCTCGGAAGCAACATCTCAAATATTCTCGTGGTGCTCGTCGGAACGATGTTCGCCGCGGGATCTTCGCTTGAAGCCGATTCGTTCTCAGTCGAGGACTTCGCGGTCATCACCGGCGTGTCGCTCTTCACGCTGCTGCTGATCTTCAAAGTGCATCGGCTGAATAAGTGGACGAGCGCGCTGCTGCTTCCGACGATCGTGATCTTCCTGGGGATCCGCGTCATCTTCGGTGATGTGTCTGCAGAGGCCGCGCCTGAAGGCGCATCACCTCCTGCCGAAGTCGTGGAGACAGACGAGCCTACGAGCGAGTCAACTGACTGAGATCCTGCGCGAACTGCTGAGCCGCATCATGCACGCTGCGCTGCCAGTTATCGTCAGCCGACTCGAATGCATAGATGATCGAGCGGCTTGCCGTCACGATGGCGCCGGCGCCACCGGCGCGGAAGAGCTCGCGCACACTTTCGACATCACCGCCCTGAGCGCCGTATCCGGGAACGAGGAAGATCTGTGACTGCATGCGCTTCCGCATGGCCTGCGCATCCTCCGGCTTCGTCGCAGCCACAACGCTGCCGACACTCGAATACCCGCACTCACCGACCCGGCCCTCGCCGAGGCCTGCGATCAGATCCGCCATGAGTTCGGCGATGGAGCGTCCATCTTCGAGTCGTTCGCGCTGCACGGCGTCGCTTCCGGGATTGCTTGTTCGCACGAGCACAAAGAGCCCTCGCCCCCGGGCGCTGGTGTCCGACCATTCGAGATAAGGATCGAGCGTGTCCAGCCCGAGGTACGCGTTCACCGTCAATGCATCGGCGCCCATCTGGCCGAACGCATACTCGGCGTAGTGCGCAGCGGAGATGCCGATGTCGCCGCGCTTCGCGTCAAGAATCGTGATAAATCCGAGCCCCGAAGCGGTCGCCATCGTCTCCGTCAGCGCTTTGACGCCATCGGCGCCATATCGCTCGAAACAGGCGCTCTGCAGTTTCACAACGGGAGCGACGCCACGAACAGCCTCAAGAACGCCCTGGCAGAAGACGCTGATCGCGCCCGCCGGCGTTGAAGACTTTGCCCGCACAGCCTGCGGCAGGCGCTCCAGCACCGGATCCAGCCCGACGCAGATCGGCGCAGATGCGCCCTCGATCGCATGCGTCAATCGATCTGCGAAATGCGGGATCGCCTGAGCGCTCACTCTTCCGCCGACTCCTCTTGCATCCTGATGACGAACGTCTCGACGAGCATATCCAGATCATCCGGATTCGTGTACATCACAAAATGCCCTGCGCCTTCGAGATACTCGATCTCGAAATCCTGGGCTCGGCGTGTCTGCTTGCGCCATGTCCGCTGCAGCCCGCGCACCTGTCTCTCACCCTGCGCTTCCACGGTCTTCATCGGGACGATCGCCAGGCCCTTTGGCTCAAAGTCAGCCATGCGAGGCGTGAGATCGAGCTTGTACTGCTCGATCGTGTATTCGATGCCGACCGAAGGCAGCGTCTGCGTGAACATGCTCGCCATGCGATCCCGTTCGTCCTCGTCGAACTGGGTGGTGAGAAACTCGACCTGGAGCTTCCAGTCTTCATCGCTCGTCGCGCGAATGTCAGGCGCAATCGTCATCTCAATGATCGCGGCTCGCTGATCAGAAGGCGTGGGCCTCGGCAACACGATTGCCGGCAGGCCATCGATCGTGATCACACCCTCGATCAGCTCCGGATGATCCAGACCTGCCAGCAGCGCCACCTGCCCGCCGAGCCCATGCCCGACGAGGATCGCATCTTCAAGTTGCTCGCGTTCGATGAGTCGCGCGACGCCTGCGGCGGCCGCGTTGATCCACGGCGTGGCGTGAACATCGTCCACGCGCTCCGGTGAGGTTTCGCTTCCAAATCCCGGAAGCGTCACGATCCACATGTCGTAGCTGCCCGAGTTGCGCTCGGCGAACTCTTTCCACACGCGACCGTCCGACATCATGCCCGGAATGAGGATGAGCGTCTGATCGCCGGCGCCGACGCGCTCGACGACGCTCAGCCCTTCGACATGATCAACCGGCGCCGCCTCCGTCGATTCGGCCGGCCCGAGCGCCATCGAACACACAAGCGACAGCGCCGCCAGTATGAAGCGCGTTGACGCCCGGTCACTGCAGAACAACGTCAACCGTGCCTCCCGACGTGAATGTCTTCATCGCTTTGTCGAATCCCTCGGATCGATCGTACATGACCAGTTGCCGGGAGCCGACAGCCGTGACGATCTGCGCCCTCGTCGCCTTGCCAAGCGTCGACATGCAGATCTTCTTCGTCTCCGCCATCTGGCTCGTCATGTCGGTCGGCCAGGCGAAAATGCAGAGCAGCGGCGGCTCGAGACCATCGATCGTCGGACGAAGGTCCGTCTTCATCATTTCAATGAGATACGTCGTCAGCACCTCGCGAGGCGTGACGGCAAGCATCTCCTCGATCTCAGCAAGACTCTCGGGATCGGAAATCATGCCCTTGGCGTCCTGCAACTGGGCGCGAATCTCTTCCCACTTCGCATCCGGCACCTGGCCGAGGATCTGATCAAACATATTGATCGCGTCCATACGATCACTGCCTTCCGGGATGCTGTTGCCAATCGGCATCGCAGGCAGGTAGGCATCGACGATGATCACACCGGCGATTTTGTCGGGATGCTCCAGCGCCGTGCGCACGGCGAGGAAACCACCCATGGAGCCCTGACCCACCAGGTAGATCTTGTCTCCTTCGGCGCCATCCACGACGTCAGCAAGATCCTCCACAGCGACATCCATCCAGGGCGTCGAATCATCTTCAGCCGCAGGCGCATCAGGCGCTGCCGTGCCGCCAAAGCCGCGAATCGTCGGCGCGATGAGGACAAAGTCATCCTTGCTGCGCTCGATGTAGTCGTCCCAGATCTCGCCGCTCATTCCGAAGCCATGAATGAGGACGAGCGTCGTGTCGCCCTGCCCGACCGGCTCGGCCTTCAATCCATCAGCAAGGGCGCGCTGCGGCGCCAGCACGAGGACACAGACGCACATCGCCAGCCCGACGATCACATCGCGCATCGCGCGACGACGACCAGAGCGGACGCATCGTTCTTCTCTCTGAGGAATCATCAGTTCGGAGTCCTTCCTGTCCGACTATGCGCCGACACTGGCGCGTTGTCCTTGATACCGGCTCACCACACGGTTCGCTGCGTGGATCGCGGGCTTCTAGCCTACACCAGACGCGAGTCGATGCCGCACTTCCTCGCGGCCGCGCGTGAGGTCGGCCTCAAGAACCTCGCTCAGGTCCGAAAGCGCGCCGGCGACGGCGTCGACACCTGCGATCACGTCTTCATCCTGCAACCAGCCCATGTGCGAGCATCGCAGCACGCGCCCCTTCCAGGGGCCCTGCCCGCCCGCGAAAATCACTCCCGATTCGCGTTCGCAATGTGATCGGACGCGATCATCAAGCCCATCCGGATACCGCACGGCCGTCACCGCATCGCTGGGCGCGCTCGAACACAACGTCAGCCCCATGGCCGCAAAGGCCGATCGCACGGCGTCGGCGCGCGTACGCGTCCGTGCCCAGACATCTTCGATACCCGACTCTTCAAGTAGCTGCAGCGAGGCGCGCAGCGCGTACATCAGATTGATCGCCGGCGTAAAGGGGCAGCTTCGCGTCGGCCACGCATCAAGCGCGTGCGCAAGATCCAGATAATGCGGCGCCAGCGATTGATCCCGTAGCTCATTCAGCCGCTCGGCCGCCCGTGCGCTGATGCTGACGAATCCAAGCCCGGGCGGAAGCATCAGCGCTTTCTGACTGCCCGTCACCACGACATCGACGCCCCAACCATCTGTTTCGACCGGGATGGCCGCCAGTGCGCTGACGCAATCGGCGATCAGAATCGCCTCCGGCGCTCGCTCGCGCGCGATGGCGGCAAGCTGCTGCAGATCACTCGTCGTGGCCGTGCTCGTCTCGTTGTGAGCAAGCGTGATGACGCGCACATCAGGGTTCGCCTGCAGCGTCTGATCGAATCGCTGAAGATTGACGGGCCTGCCCCACTCTTCCTCGATGTCGCATACTTCGAGCCCGGCGCGCTCGACCCAGCGCTCGTAGATCGTGCGCCATCGCGCGGAGAACTTTCCGTTCACGCAGCACAGCGCCTTCTCACCCGGGCCGATCAGCGAGAGCTGCGCCGCCTCGAATGCCGCCGTGGACGAGCCTGCGATCGTCAGCACCGGATCCGCCGTGCGGAAGATGCGCTGCAGCCCGAAGTCACACTCCTCCTGCAGCGCGCGGAATGCGGGCGAGCGATGAGGCATGGCGGGCTTCGCCAGCGCCTCAGCGACCGTCGGCGGAATCGGGGTGGGTCCGGGAGTGAGGAGTATCATCCAAGTGCATCCTGTCGATCGCCCGCATTCGAGGGCGGGCAGTGCGATCCTACGCATCCTCATCGGAGGCCACAGAGCCGGAGTCCAGCCCAAGACCATGGAACCGCCCACCCGTATCGATCTCAAGAAGGACCGGGGACTCACCATCGAGTGGCCCGACGGCCACACGGCCTACTACTCCATCCCCTACCTGCGGAAGTTCTCCCCCTCCGCCGAGGCCAGGCAACTTCGGGAGGAGATGGAAAGCAATCCGCTGACCGTGCTGCCTTCGAGTTCCTCAGGCGCCTCCGGGCCACTCGTCGCGCTCGATGCCGAGCTCGTCGGCAACTACGCGATCCGGATCAACTTCTCCGATGGCCATTCCACGGGTCTCTACTCGTGGGAGTACCTGCGAAGCATCGATCCCACTCCTCCGGAGTCGGAAAGCGACTGATCTGCCTCGATGACGCCCGACGGACTGGCGGCGCCGCTCCGGTTCGGACGATATCCCCACTGCCTCCGGGTGGGGGCAGAGAGTCCAGAACATGAGCACAGATCCGCGTAACTCAGGCGCCCGGCGGCGCATCGTCGTCGTCGGGACTCCACAGACCATCCGGGCAGCCTCCGCCGCCCTTCCGGAAGACACCGGCGACGCCCCACTGGGCGCCTTTCTGGCTGACCCGGAATCCAAGCTACTCAGCGGCGCGACGATGTCCGTCCTGGGCTCGGTCGACGACCTGAAGCGCCTTCATGGCGAGCTGAACTTCGACACGGCGCTCGTCTCCCTTCCGCGATCCATGGACGCCGCCCTTCAAAAGGCGCAGGAGAGCCTCGCGGAACTTGGCGTCGCAGTGCGCCACTGGCCCGCACTGGATGACGTCCTCGCCGACGACGCCCCGGAAGTCGCCCGACCGGGCGGCTCGCGCACCGGCGCGTGGTCGCCTTCGATGTCAGATGAATCCGTGCTGCTCGTTGGCCGCAGGCCCCGTCCGGTCAATGAACCGCTCGTGCGCCGCGTGGTGTCCAATCGGCGCATTCTGATTACGGGCGCCGGCGGCAGCATCGGCAGCGAGCTGGCCCGTGTCGCCGCCCGATTCAATCCGGCTGAACTCGTCCTGATGGATCGCTCGGAGAACGCGCTCTTCGAGATCGATCGCCAGATCGCCGCCCGATTCCCGACCATCGCCCGCCGCGTCGTGTTTCACGATGTCACGGAAGAGGACTCGACACTTCGTCGCATGGTCGAGCTTCGGCCCCACGTGGTCTTCCACGCGGCCGCCCACAAGCACGTGCCCATGATGGAGGATCATCCATCGCAGGCCGTCAACAACAATGTCTTCGGCACGAAGTCCGTCGCGGATGCCGCGCTGGCCGTCGGCGCGGAGCGATTTGTGCTGATCTCCACGGATAAGGCCGTGCGGCCATCATCCGTCATGGGCGCCACCAAGCGCATGGCCGAGCAGTACGTGCGCAGCCTCAATGATCGAGGCGCCACGCGATTCTCCCTCGTGCGATTCGGAAACGTCCTCGGCTCCGCCTGCAGCGTGCTTCCCATCTGGGGTCGCCAGATTGAAGAAGGCGGGCCGGTCACCGTCACCGATCCGCGCATGACGCGCTACTTCATGACCATTCCCGAAGCCGCGGCTCTGGTCGTCCAGGCGGCTGCGCTGGATCGGGATCAGACCCTCGGCGCCGATGTCCTCGTGCTGGACATGGGCGATCCCGTTCGGATTCTCGAACTGGCGGAGCGATTCATTCGGTCGCACGGCTTCGAGCCGCAGGTGATCGATACGGAAGACGAACTGGGCGGCTTCGGCCCGGATCGGATGCCAATCGTCATCACGGGGGCTCGCCCGGGCGAGAAACTGCATGAGGAACTCGCTCACGACGGCGAGGAACTGATTCCCACGCCCTCAGGAGGCGTTCTGGCCTGGATAGGGCCTCAGATCGACCCCAGAGACGTCACAGCAATGATTGCGGAGCTCTCCAGCGTTCGGCGTGCAGCCGAGCCGGAGCGTGTCCATACGCTTCTGAGGCGATGGGCGCCGGAGCTTTCGCCACGGGGGGATGGCCCCCCGAATGTGGGGAAGATGACCGACGCCGCTTGAACTTGAGGCATCTTTCAGGTCAATTAGCCCCCTTGCGAGCCGAAGAATGGCAAGGCCGGGCGTCGCGCACCAGCGCGAACACGGATGCATCAGCCCGAATCATTTGGAAGAAGGCAACAGCCATGGCGCTCATGACGAAGCGACAACGAATCATGCTCGAAACAAACGCAGCGCGCGATCGCGCAGAAGCGCTGCTCAAGGGTCTTCTTGACGCGAAGTCGGTGACCGAGCGTGAGCTTGCCAGATTCAATCGTGAAGATCCCATGCAGATGGTGAAGGGGCAGTCAGCGATTGACAGCGCTATCGCTTCCACACGTCGCATGATCGAGACGCTGAACAAGTCGCTCGAAGAGGCGCGGCGGGAAATCGATGACGACGCCGTCCTCGCAGGCGTGCTCGATGAGCATTGACTTGACGGCGCGCCCGCGCGGGCCGATCGTCTGGCGATGAGCTCCATCGCAAGCGGCAGAAAACCCATCGAAGTTATGGCGCCCGAACAGGCAGCAGGGCCTGTGGTGCGCTTTCGCAGAATCAGGCCGGACGCCATCCTGCCGCAGTACCACTCTGAGCACGCGGCCGGCATGGATCTGGCGGCCTGCATTGCCGATGGCGGCGCCGTTGATATCCCGGTCGGAGAGATTCGGTTGTTCGATCTCGGGTTTGCGATGGCGATCCCGGAGGGATTCGAAGCTCAGGTGCGGCCGCGCTCCGGGCTGGGATCGAAGCACGGCATCACGCTTCCCAACGCGCCAGGCACCATCGACAGCGATTACAGGGGTGAGGTGAAGGTCCCGCTGATCAATCACGGGCAGGAGACCTTCCGCGTTGAGCACGGGATGCGCATCGCCCAGATGGTGATCGCCCCGGTCGCACGGGCGCGCGTCGTCGAAGTCGAATCGCTTGAGGAGACTGCTCGCGGCGAGGGTGGATTCGGCTCTACGGGCTCCTGCGGCCTGCCGGGCTGAATCTCCCGGCATCGGCCGAAACAGAACCAGCGCCAAAACGTGCCTGTGAACGGGTCCGCAGGCCGATATTGACGGTCTGTTATGGCGCGCAAATCAACGAAAAATAAGTCGGATTCGACCTCCACGAAGACCAAGGCGAAGGCTCGCAAGCCTGAGCCGGAAGCCGTCGAGGAGGAAGAGTGGGAATACTTCGAGTCGAACATCTGGGCGCGTGTCGCCTGGTGTGTGGGACTCGTCGCCTGTGCATTCATCCTGGCGAGTTTGATCAGCTTCCATCCGGCTGATCCTCCGGGACACAGCATCGCGCCTGCGAACGATCCCGTGCAGAACTGGTGCGGGCCCGTCGGCGCCAATGTGGCGCATTACGTCTTTCAGCTGCTCGGCTCCGGCGCGTGGATCATCGTGCTCAGCCTGGGCGCCGGCGCCCTGATGGCGATTCTCAAGAGGCCGGTTGATCAGCCGTGGATCCGGGCGCTAGGCGTTGTGCTCGTTGGCCTGGCGTTCTCAGGTTTTCATGCGCTGCTGACGCCATCTTCGGCATCAGCGCCGGAAGGCGGCGGCGGCCTGCTTGCGATCGTCGGCGTGGCGGAGCTGGAAGCGCGATTCAATACGTTCGGCGCCGGACTCGTGCTGGTGCTTGTTCTCGCGATCGGCGGCCTCTTCGCGTACGACCGATGGCTCGCAATGGTCCCCCCACTTGCGGCGCAGGCGTTTTCATTCCTCGGACAACATGGCGTCGAACGACTCTCCGGCGCTCGTGAACGTTTCGCCGAAGCGCGCGCAGCGCGACGCGTTCGCGCGAATGATGTTGATGACGATCGTCGGCCTCTACGCGGCAAGGCGCCCGTCCGGCGCAAGGAAGTCGCTGCCCCCATCGCAGAAGACGCCGGCGGCGTCGGCGGCACGACGACTTTCGATCCGGACGCCGAAGAAACACCGAAGCGCAAGAAGCCCGCCAAGGCCGCCGAGACCGTTGCGGAAGAGCCCGAAGCGGAATACGACGACGAAGTCGAGGACGAGTACGAAGAAGACGCCTACGAAGATGAGGATGTCGAAGACGCATACGAAGAAGGCGACGACGCGGAGTACGAGGATGAAGTTCCCGGCGCCCCGCAGGTCTTCGATGCGGATTCACTGAGACAGAAGATCTCGAAGCTGCCCGTGCGATTCAGCACCGGCGCTCGCGCCGTGGCGACCGATGAGGGCATGCGCGATCTTCAGTCCACGATGGATCTGGAGGGATACAAGTTCCCGAGTCTCGATCTGCTCGAAGATCCCGAAGACAACTACTCCGAGAAAATGGAAGTCTTCGTCCGCGAGCAGGCGACCGCCCTGGAAGAAGCGCTGCACGTCTACAAGATCCAGGGCGAAGTCGTCGGCATTGATTCCGGCCCGGTCATCACGCTGTATGAACTGAAGCTCGCGCCTGGCACCAAGGTCAGCACGCTGAACACGATCAGTTCGGATATCGCGCGCTCACTCAAGGCCGTGAACATCCGCATCGTGCCAAATATGCAGGGGCGCGACACCGTCGGCGTCGAGGTGCCCAACGCCGTCAAGGAAAAGGTGCGCCTCAAGGAGCTGATGAGTCACGAAGGCGACGATCGCGTCGTGAAGATGAAGCTTCCGATGTTCCTCGGCAAGGATGCGCACGGCGAGCCGATGATCGAAGATCTCACGAAGATGCCGCACATGCTCATCGCCGGCACCACCGGCTCGGGCAAGTCCGTGTGCCTGAACACGATCATCATCAGCTTCCTCTACACGAAGATGCCCAACGAGCTGAAGCTCGTGCTGATCGATCCCAAGATGGTCGAACTCAGTCAGTTCCGCGACATTCCGCATCTGATGTGCCCCGTCGTCACGGAGATGGGCAAGGCGGCCGCGATCATCGAGTGGGCCGTCACCAAGATGGACGAGCGCTACGAACTGCTCGCCGAAGCGGGCGTGCGCGACATCGCGACATACAACGCGCTGAGCTGGGAAGAGCTGCGCGAGCGCTTCAACCCGGCCAACGAGCGCGAAGAAGCGCGCATCCCCCGCAAGCTGCCGTACATCGTCTTCATCATCGACGAGCTTGCCGACCTGATGATGACGCACAAGGAAGTCGAGACATCCATCGTGCGCATCGCGCAGAAGGCGCGTGCCGTGGGCATTCACCTTGTGCTCGCGACGCAGCGCCCCCAGGCGAACGTCGTCACCGGCCTCATCAAGTCCAACATGCCGGGACGCATCGCGTTCAAGGTCGCCAGCGGCATGGACAGCCGCATCGTGCTCGATCAGAAGGGCGGCGAGTTGCTGCTCGGCGGCGGCGACATGCTCTTCCTCTCGCCGTCGTCGCACAAGCTCATGCGCGCCCAGGGCACGCTGGTGGAAGATCGCGAGACGCGCCGCGTCGTGCGCTTCCTCAAGGACATCGCAGCGCCATCGTTCGAGCGCCAGCTCGTCCAGCTTGGTGGCGATGGCGAAGCCGGCGAGGAAGCCATCGAACGCAGCCTGGAGTCCGCCCAGAAGGATCCCCTCTTCGACAAGGCCGTCGAGATTGTGCTGGAGACGAAGCGCGGATCCGTGTCACTGCTGCAGCGCCGGCTTTCGATCGGCTACACGCGAGCGTCGCGCCTGATCGATCTCATGGGTATGGCCGGCATCATCGGCGACTACAAGGGCACCGTGGCGCGCGAAGTGGCGATCACACCCGAAGAGTGGGAAGCCATGAAGGCGCAGGCGGCCGCGGATGCCAAGGCGTCTGAAGAATCAGACGAGTTCAATGCTGACGCCGCCCCCGACCAGGAGACGCACGGCCCGACTGTCTTCTCCGGCGCTCCGACGGTGCTCAAGCCGGCCACAGAGGAGAGCGCCGACCTCGATCTGGTCGTGCGGCCCGAGTCGCACTATCCGGAGGAAATCGACGCCGCCGAGTTTGAGGAAGCAGAGGAAACGGCGCCTGAGCCTGTCGAGATCCCCGCGCGCGTCGAAGTCGCTGAACCGACAGCAGTCACAGGCGCGGCCAGCGAAGAGGACACTCCCGCCGATACGCAGGACGCCATCGAAACGATCGAAGTCGAAGACGATATCGAACCGGAAGATGCGGAAGCGGAGGACGACGTCGAGCCCGAGTCGATCGAAGAGGATGAAGATGAGCTCGTCGAAGTCCTCGACGATGAGAGCGACGAGCAGGAGATCGACGAGGACGAAGGCGCGGAAGTGGAAGCTGAAACGGAAGCCGAAGCCGAAGCCGACGCAGACAGCGATGGCGACGACGAGTATGAGTACGTCTACGTCGACGACGAAGGCAACGAGATCACCGCAGAAGAAGCCGAAGCCGACGACGACAGCGACGATGAATGGGAATATGAAGACGCGGACGAAGACGCGGAGTACGAATACGTCGACGAAGAAGCTGAGGAAGATCCCGAAACGCAGCCCATCGACGAAGAGCCCGCGCCAAGCGCCGATGTGACAACCGCGCCCTTCAAGCCGGGCGCCCGTCAGCCGAGCTGAGGATTCAACTGCCTTATGGCGTCGTCAGGCCGAGCATGAGCGCCATCACGCCGTACCCGACCACCGCGAACCCGACTGCATAGTCATCGCATCGGCTTGCAAGTGAAGCGGACGCTGCCAGCGCCGTCCATCCGGCGAACATGGGCACGAGCCAGTGCCACCATCCCCAGCCGGCGCCCATGGCGGCAAGCGCGATGATCCCGCCCATCCAGATCCACGCGACGACGCACGATGCGGCGCGACCGAGTTTCGTGGCGCTCGTTTCAACGCCCACGCTCGTGTCCGTCGCGCGATCGCGAATCAGCGTCAGGAGAAGCAGCGTCGCCAGGAGTGCGCCGTCCAGCCAGCTCGCGGCCAGCGCCGGACGCGTGATGTATCCCGCCGTACCGCCCTCACCGGCCGCCGCACCGAACCAGGCGGGCATGCGCAGCAGCATGGCCGGACCAATGATGATCAGCAGCGGCAGAATCAACTCGATCGATCTCAGTTTGCGTTTGGCGTCCAGGCGACTCTGCCGAAGCGCAACGAGAACAATGACGGCTGCAAACACACCGATCCAGCGACCGGTGATGATCAGAGCCAGCGTCAGCAGCGCCGTCAGCAGCAAGAGCACCGGGTTGGCGATATCGAGCAACTCGCGATCCACGAACTCCCGGCCGCGCAATGCGCTCAGACGGGGCTCGTACCCCGCCACGAGCTCCGATCGGGACGAGCTGGCGACCCAGAGAAGCACGAGACAGGACTGCAGGACGACGAGGATGGCGCCCTCGGTCGCCGGAAGCGATCGCGACCACACCAGCGCCAGCGGGAGCGTGAAGACGAGCAGATACCAGCGGAGCGTTTCGAGGGCCCGAATCATCGGGGGCCAATGGTACAGATTCCCGCTCCTAACGGAGCAGGGCGTACACCAGGATATTGGCGTTGATGTACTTGGCGTTCCGCACTTCACTGCCGCCACAGCAGCAGCAGCCTCGAGCCGCCGCGGCCGTGTCATTGAGCCCATTGGGGCTGAACACGATCGTCAGGCGCCCATCGAGTGACAGCCCGAACACGGCCGCATCGGATCGATTGCTCGTCTGCAACTCATCGACGTCGTACAGCGTGCTGAACACCTCGTGATCGAGCGTCAACTCCTCGAGCTCGACATCAGGGAAGAGTCGATTGATCGTGCGCCCCATGGAGCGGCTCCATGTCTGGCTTGAACAACCGGCCGAGGCCAGGAGAAAGCCGCCCTGTTCGAGATAGCTTCGAAGGTTGTCAATTTCGCGTTCGGACAGTTCGAAAGCGCCTTCGCCGGACATGATGGCGAAGGGATGATCAAAGAGCGCTTCCGAATCGGCATCAACCGGCTTGAACTCGCCAGCCAGTTCGATGTCCGTCTCGTAGTTGATGATCTCAAGAAACTCACTGGCGAAGCAGCGGGCCACCTTCCCGCCGTCGTACTGCACGAGCCCGACGACCACCGCGGTGGGCGAAGCCTCTTCCAGCGGCCACTGGGACTGTGCATTCGTCGCGCTGATGGACGCCGGCGTCAGGAAGATCCCGGCGCCGGCGATCATCAGCGCACACAGTGAGATCAACTGTCGGGATCTAATCATCATGCGGCTCCTGATTGCCGGGTTCGATGTTGGGACCATCTGTCGCCCTTGCCGTGCGCGCGAGGCGTTCGAAGTAGGCGCTGACCAGTGAACGATAGCTCGGCGGAATGTCCGCCATGGACATCGGCGCTTCGCTGGTGAACTGAAACACATCGGCGCCATCAAACCCGCCCGCGCTGGACGGCATGATGGTGAATGCGCGAATCTCGTCCTCATGGCTCGTGGACATGCGCCCGGTGAATGCGGCGCTGCGACCCTCTTCACCCGGCGCCTGCGGGCCCAGACCCTGCGCTTCATCGCGCAGCCAACCTTCCTGCGGCTCATCGCCATCGGGAAGAATCTCGCCTTCATCACCGAAGAACCGCGCCTGCGGGGCGCCCTCGCCGCCGTTTTCCCCAGGCTTGGGCGCGCCAGGCGGGCCCTTGGTCGGGCCGCCGCAGAGATCGCATTCGCCATCGCCATCTTCATCGGACAAACCTGGGCAAAGGCCGGCCGCTTCGAGATCCTCATGTGAGAAGCGCCCGCTCGCTTCGAGCATCGCCCGCATCTGCTCGCGGCTGACGATGTGTACGCGAATCGGCTCGCTCTTCGCTCGCTGCGGACCGCCATACGCCGGCGTCATGCCATCACTGGCGCCGAATGTGATCTCAAGCGCATCGCCCTCGGCCAGCAGCATGTCGTCCAGGTCGATCTCGCGGCCGATGCGCCATCGACGGCCGGACGCTTCGTCGGAAGCCACGCTTGCCATGCCATATCGCTCATCATCCGCGGCCGCGGGATAGATCGTCGTCTCGACATCAGCACGGGCAAGCCCGATGTCATCGACAGCCAGCGCGCGCATCGGGATGCGCGCGCCTGCAAGAGCAAACACCATCGCGCCCTCAGGCGCCGGCGCCTCAACGCGCACTTCCGGCGGATCATCAGGTATGACCTCAATGTCGCACGCGATCGGCTGGTCAAGACGCGAGCCATCGTCTGCGTATAGCGACACACGGAGTGTGGTGATCCCCGGCGCCTTCAGGTGTGCCTCACCACTCAGTTGCATCCCCTCGATATTCACATCGTCAAAGCCCGTCGACTCGACGCCGGCAAGGGGCAGGTCACCCATGAACGTGATAACAGCGCGCGATCCGGCGAGCGCCTTGATCGGGCGCGATCGCGCGCGAAGCAGATCGACGCTTCTGCTTCTCCAGCCTGTGTATCCAGGAGGAATGATCTCCAGCCATGCTTCGCGCGCCAGCAGCCGCGGCTCGACCGGGATCTCGAAGATCCGGCTCTCTCCGGTTGAGCATCGCAACTTGATCCGCATTGGTTCAAGCACATCGCGCAGCGCGTATGTGAAGCGGCCAGTTGCGCTCGATTCGCTGTCTTCCATCTCGCGCACCTGTGACATCGGGATGCGATCGATCGGCGCCAGCGCCTCATCGAGGATGATCAGATCGACGGCTTGCGGCACGACGCCGGATAGCATCGCCTCGATGCGCACATCGTCACCGCGGCGGACGGGATCAGGCTCGATCGAAACATCAAAGATGGTCGGCGACCATGCCGGATGGGCGCCCATCGGATCGATGAATCGCATGGCTTCCATGGCAAAGAGGCGCGGCGCCAGGATGGCGAGCAGCGCGGTGGCGAATGCCGCCAGCAGCATCGATCGCACAGCGCGCCCGGAGTGCGAGACGTCGGGTAGCGATTGACCCTTCAGTGCCTGCGCCGTCTCTTCACTCTTGATGACGGCTCGCGTCGCCAGCAGGCGCTCGACGCCGCCATCAGAAGTTCGCACGCTCGCTGCGGGGGCGAAGTGCAGAGCATTGACAAGAGTGCTGGTGGGCTTTTCGAGCAGCGATTCAAGTCGGACTGCGCAGCTTGCTCTTGAAGCGCGAGATCGACGCCGGGGCGCGACGAGCGCGATGAACGCCCAGATCATGATCAACACGACGCCTGCAAGCGCCAGCGCACGAAATGGCGCAGGGATCGGCGCAAATGCGTCAATGAGAAAGGCGGCAGGCGCCAGCCAGAGGATCCACGTCAACTTCGGTGCGCTTGCGGCAAGTCGCTCCTGCAACGCCGCCTTGAGCCGGGCGCGGCGCACAAGCATCTCCACGGCGTCTCGGGCGCGCCTGACCTCAAGGATCGCATCGGGCGTCGACATGTCATAGTCGCTGTCTGCCATTTACAGAAGTCCCTGCCTCCTTCGAAGCAGCCACTCAGATCCTAGGAAACCGATCAGCAGCGCGAAGACCCACCAGCGATCCCATGCCGATGACCAGACAAGCTCCTCCGTCTGCTCGGACGTCGCCTGAATCGCATCGAGCAGGGCCTCCGGTTGATCAAACGGAATGAAGGCGCCGCCCGTCGTCTGTGAGACCTGCTCGAGCACATGTGGTCGAGCCGCGATATCCGTCAGCTCGATGCGGCTTTCATTCACGAAGAACCGGGTGGTCGCCACACTCGGATCCCGCGAGGGTGATGCCCAGCGCATCGTCGCGATCACCTCGTGTACGCCCTCGACGGTGGGTGTGAATGACGCGTGAAGCTCGCTCGATGTCGGATCGTCACGCCGCATGGTGAGTGTGATGCGCTCGCCACCTGGAGCGCGCACCTCGACCGTCGGATCTGTCAGCGATGGATCGAAGTAACGCATGCGCAACGCGATGCGCACGGGCTCGCCGGGCGGCGTGGATGTCGGCTCCACGGCGACACTGATCTGCTGCCCCGGCAGGAACTCGCCTCCGGTCGCCAGCCAGCTGAGCGCCCGGCCCCAGAAGGATCGGTAGAGATCTCGCCGCGGCTCGAACGATTCAGGCCTGAAGGCCCAGCGCCAGAAACCGTTTGAAAGGACCGCAAGCACACGTCCGCGGCCGACCTGCAAATGCGCGATCGCCGGGCTGCCGGCTATCAGTTCGGCGCCAGTGGGTTCGTCATCGGCCGCTCGCAGCCAGACGACGGCCAGCCCCTTCTCCGCATCAATGCGCGTCGCGCTGAGCATCTTCGGAAGACCATCCAGCGCCTCCGCAGATTCCCACACATCTTCGCCGAGCAGACCGCTCTGGGCGCCTTCTCTGGTTGCGACCAGCGCTCCGCCTTCGAGTTCCTGATCGCTCCACTCGACTGGCGCCAGTTCCCGAAGCACGGCGTCGAGCAGCATCGCCTCAGCCTGTGGTGCGCCCTCGGCATCAAGGTTCGCGGCCGGCCCGCGCAGGAGAATCAGCGCGCCGCCCCGATCGACGACGTAGCGCCGAAGCAGATCAGCGCGAAGGCCGCCAAACCAGCGCTCGCAGCCGCGTCCGAGGATGATCATGTCGTATTCGAAGAGTTCGGCATCCGTTTCGGGCGCCAGCGCGGGACGCTCTTCGCTGGCGCCGGCGACGCCGGGATCGTACCGATGGACGATCTGACGCCCTTGCCCGAGTCCGAACACCGTCGTCAGTTCAATCCGGCGATCGGCGCGGATCGACGCGATGAAAAAACGCGTCTCCCAGCTTGGCTCGTTCTCAAAGAGAACCACTCGAATGCGATCACGAATGACCTGCACATGCGCCGTCGCGCTGTTGTCATCATCGGTGGATTCGCCCTGTAGCGGCTCGATCCGGGCTTCATAGGTCACGATGGCGATGTCATCGGCGCCGGACCAGCGGCCTGCAGGCTGGACGCGGGTCGTGAACTCCTGCGCCCTGCCAAGTTGAAGATCCTCGGACAAAACGACCTCGCCGGAGTCCAACTCCCTGATCACGAGTCGCGCCGGCCAGCCGTCAAATCCCGTCTGTCCAACGCGCGCGCGGAGCATCGTCTGATCGCCATCGAGCACTGATGATGCGCCCATGTCCAGATAGACTTCGACATTCGCCGCATCCGATCGCTCACCGAACGAAACCGCGTGGATCCGCACCCCGGCGCTTGCCGCCAGTTCGGCCATTGCAAGCATGCGGGCGCCGGTCGGATCATCCGTATCGACGCCATCGGTCAGCAGAAGCACATCAGAGATTGGCGCCCCATCATCACCCTGCATATCCATGGCGCCGCCGATCGCCTCGGCGATGCGAGTGCGCATGTCCT
This sequence comes from Sarcodiotheca gaudichaudii, assembly GCA_032355985.1. NCBI lineage: Eukaryota > Rhodophyta > Florideophyceae > Gigartinales > Solieriaceae > Sarcodiotheca > Sarcodiotheca gaudichaudii. Next base: position 113,227 of record JAUKVZ010000003.1, read on the forward strand.
CCGGCTCGCCGCGATCGAGACGACGGATCGATGTCGGCCGCAGACGTTCGCCGAATCGCATCGAACGAACGTCCGCCTGCTCGCGCAGTTGCGCCAGGAAGTTCGGCTCCAGCCAGATCGTTCGCGCTGCGTCAATGCGCCTCTTCTCATCACCGGCGCCGCCAACATCGGGCACACACATGGAGTGTGAATCATCGAGCAGAAACGCCAGCCGCGGCTTCTCCGCCGCCCGCGTCCTGTGCATCCCGATCATCGGCCCCGCCAGCGCCACACCGATCAGCACCAGCGCACACAAGCGCATCGCACTGATCAACCACGTGCGCCGAGCCATACAACAACGAAACACGAGCAGCACGGACACCGCGACGAGCAGCGCCACGAGCCCGGGATGCATCGGCCAGTTGAAGTGGAGGTCGCTCATCGCCGACCCCCTGTTCTCGCCCGACGCGGGCGCCCGCCGGCGATCAACGTCTCGGCGCCGAGTATGACGAGACTCGCCATAAGCAGGTAAGGCCAGAGCTGTATCTCGATGACATTCGCTTCCACGACAGCAGCCGCGGGCTCGGCGCCGATGTTTTCGACATCCGCCCGCGCACCGACGAGAGCTTCAACTTCCGGCGGCGCCAGATCGCTTTCGCTCGGATCGACCTCAACACCGACGGTCGCAATCAGTTGTCCCTGCGCATCCTGCACGCTGATGAACCCCGGCGCATCGGGTGAATCGATAAACATAAGGATGTCATCGCCATCAAGTCGCGCCCCCACGCGCAGGCCGCGGCTGTCAGACATCGGAGGTGAGAAACCCTCAGGCGCCGGCGTCGAGAGACTGCGCGCCTGACCGACAACCATCGATTGAATGTTCCCGGCTGTCGCGAGGCCCGCACGCACCAGTTCCAGCATCAACACCGGAAAGATCGGCGAGCGCGCCAGATCAGATCGCGCCGGCGACACATCCGCATGCATCACGATCGTCGCGCTTCCAGGCGTTTCGGACATCGCGATCAGCGGCGAGCCGTCATCGAGAGTGAGCATGGCGACGCCCGTCGGCCGAAGTTCCGCCGGCGCAAGAGCGCTGAAACGGGACGCCTCCAGCGCTGCGCCCGCGCTGCCGGTCAGCGCCCGCGTCGCAAAGAGCGTCGGATTCAACGATCCCGCCTCGCGATGCGCGCCCGATGGTGACACACTGAAGGCGCCGGTCAATGTCGTGGGCGCGTGCGTCTGATGTTCTGAGTCTTGCGCGAAATCGCTATAGATGCGCGCGGCCGCTTCGGAATCGAGCATCCAGATCAACGTTCCGCCATCTGCCTGCCAACGCGCCAGCGCGCTCGCCGTCTCCGCAGGCGCAGTCTCCAGGCCAGAGATCACCAGCGTGTCGAATCCCGTCCACGCCGCCGGATCCACGACAGAAATCCGTCGCACATCAATCTCATCCGCCGCGTCAAGCGCAGCTTCGATGTAATGCGAAGCAGCCCGCCGATCGCCCGGTGAATCGGCCGTCAGCAGCCCGACGCGCCTTGCATCAGTCACGCGAACGACACCGAATGCCCGATCGTCGTACGACGCGTTGTCCGCATCGACCTTCGCGCCGACACGATGATCACCCACCGCATCGAACTGCGCCGTCAACGTAATGTTCATCTCTCCCCACGAAGGCACGAGCATCGGCTCGGCGAGGCCGCTCACGCCGTTCACCGTGAACTCAACGCCGATCATCCGCTCCACGTCAGATGCATTGCGAATGAGGAAGGTGATGTCGACATCTTCACCGACCGACGGCGCCGCAGGCGATGCCCCGGCGAAGTGGATGCTCACATTGCCCGTCGCCAGCGCCTTCCCGATGCGATGAAACTCCAGCCGCGCGCGCACCGATGGATCGATCGACTCCAGCGCGTCAGCATCAATCCCCTGCATATCCGAGATAACAACGATCCGGCGGGGCTGAATCCCCTCGACACCTTCCGCGCCGCGCCGGGAATCCGGCAACTCTGACGCCCGTTCGATCGCATCCACAAGATCAGCCGACTCGAGCGAGCACGCCGTATCCTGCAACGACTCGACCAACGCGCCCACATTCCCCGTCAGCGCCGGAAGCGCCGCTTCGGGCTCGCGCTGCGCGAAGACCAGCCCCGCCTGGTACGACCCCGGATCAACCGAACGCAGAACTTCGATCGCTTCCCGCTGCGCCCTTTCGAAAAGCGTCCTGCCGCGCAGCTCGCGAGACATCGAAGCGCTTCGATCGACAATCACAACAAGATCGCTGTTCGCATCAGCCCCCGCTGCCCACGTGGACATCCACACCGGCCGATCAAACGCCAGCGCCAGCAGCGCCACGGCAAGCAGACGCAGTAGAAGTAGCAACCACCTGCGAAGGCGACGCCCTGCATGTTCTCGAGCCATCGCCTGGGCCACGAAACGCATCGCCGGAAATCGAAGCGCGACTCGCGCTCGGCGAGATCGCATGTGCGCAAGGATCGGCAGGGCGCACGCAGCCCCGCCCGCGATCAACCACGCGGCGGAGAGGCCCGAGATGAAGGCCAGCATCTGCACCCGCTATTGATACGCCTCAAATCACACGAGGACTCACGGAAATCCCGCGAGGCCTGCCTGCTCAGTCAGACACTTCCCCGACAGCCTGAAGCAGATCCTTCAAACCCGCTTCCAGGGACATCATGGGCTCATACCCAAGCACCTGCCGAGCACGACTGAGATCCGCCCAGGAGTCCTTCACATCCCCCGGACGCTCCGGCTCGAATGCAAGTTCCGCCGTGCCCGCATCCATGATCGAAGCGAGACGCGAAGCAAGATCGACAACGCTCACGCCCTCGCCACAACCCACATTGATGGCTCGCCCGTCGGCCTCCATCTCGCGGCTGCCCGCCAGAAGAAGCGCCAGGATCGCATTCGAAATGTGCGTGAAGTCCCGCGTCTGCTTGCCGTCGCCATGAATGGGAATCGGCTCTCCCCTGGCGAGGCAGTCGACGAAGATCGGAATGACGGCTGCGTACGCGCTGCTGCTTGATTGCCGCGGCCCGAAGATATTGAAAAACCGCAGCGCCACGCTTGGAAGCTCGCGCGACTCGGACCAACTCGTAAGCACGTGCTCACCTGTCAGCTTGCTTGCGGCATAAGGCGAAAGCGCGATCGGCGTCTGCCCTTCGTGGTTCGGCGGCTGACTTCTCCCGTACGCGCTGCTCGACGCGGCGTACACCATCCGATCGACGCCTGCGAGCCGCGCAGACTCGGCGACGCGCAGAGTCCCGAGCGCATTGACGGCAAACGCTCGCTCCGGATCATCGAGGCTCTGCTCGACTGACGACATGGCCGCGAGATGAAAGACGACTGATGCGCCTTTCGTTGCCTGATCAATCGCGAGCGGATCGAGGATCGATCCATACATGAAATCGACGCGCTTTGGATCCTTGTCTACAAGTTCGCCGCAGAACGCGGCTTCACCCGTGGACAAGTCATCAATGACCGACACCGAGGCGCCGAGCGCGATGAGCGTCTCGGCAAGATGCCCGCCGATAAAGCCAGCTCCACCGGTCACACACACCCGCCGCCCCTCATAGGAGGAGCGAAACTTCTCTCTCAAATCGTCCCGCCATGCCATGGAGCGGCGATTCTAACGAAGTGGTGCGCGATGGATCCGCATGCGATTCATCAACAAACGCCCCCCCCGCGTCCGCCCGCCTTATGGACAGGGCCCCCAGCGGCCCAGAAGCTCAGCGAGATCGCCTGCGCCGATGATCCCGTTCTGGTCCAGATCCTCCGCCAGATTGGACGTTCCCCACACGCCGATCACATTCGCCAGATCTGCGGCGCCGACGACGCCGTCGCCATCGATATCTCCGGGACACTCGACGAGCGTCTGGCGAACATAGTCGGCCGCGGCCTGAATCTCAGCAGGCGAGACGTTCCACGGATACAGAAAGTAGAAGTCGTCAGACGCTTCCGCGACCTCCGAATCCGCGATGTCAAACCGCATCAGATACAGGCCGTCCTCAAGCTCCATGGGCAGGAACTGGCGCGGATGATGATGCATATCGCCAAGCTGCGTCACCGCCATCGCGATCGAGCCTGTCGATGTCTGCGGCGACGTGCTTGAGAAGAACGATTGGCTGCCGAACGTAAACTCAATCGACTCACCTGACAATGCATCGAAGTCATCACCATCCCAGACGCGCAGCGCATCGAGCGGCGTCCACTCGACGACGCTGAACGCCGGCAGCGCGCCGATCGGAGCATCGAAGCCGGGATCGTCGACGATGATGAAGACGCCGGCCAGATCAAAGACGTCAGCGATGAATACGCGCTCAAGGGCTGTCATGTCGCCACCCACAACGCGCGATGTTGTGACCTGCCCCCCCTCCTGACCGAGAATGACGTCAGCGTCATGCAGCGTGCCGCCGCCGAACGCGGCGCCGCAAAAAGCAGGAAGCGCAAGGGAGGTCCAGATCAACCTTTGCCTGTTCATGAGAATCTCCGATTCAAAGAGCTATCGATTCGCTTCGCAGGATGCTGACCGGCGCCAGCCCCTGCGCATTCCTGCCCGAGGAAAACACATTCAACGGATGAGATCAGTGGCGCCGACGCCGGCGAGAAAAGCCCAGCGCTGCGAACGCGAGAACGCCCGCCGCAGACGGCGCAGGCACGATCACATTGCTCACGTAGTCGACCGCCGCATCGTGAATCTCTTCATCAAGGCCGCGATTGAGCACGAAGTAGAACGGCTCCGAACTCTCGTATCCCGTGACGCGAGCATTCAGCGAAAGCAGATAGACGCCATCGTGAGCGGCGCTCTGATCAGGCGCATCGAGAAAGATCTCGAGATGATCATGGAATCCGCCCGCCGGGAGCGGCAGATCGAATCCAGGCGTGACGCCGCCGGCCATCGCCGGTGAAGTCGCGCTGAAGCCGAACTCGAGTGTGATCGTCAGAGGCGACACATCTTCGAAATCCGAGCCATCCCAGATGCGCACCGCGTCGACGATATCGAATCCCCAGTCAAGACCATCAAACGCAGGGTCAAATGACTGGAATCCGGGCTCGTCGGAAAAGTTCACATCAAAGGGATCCGCCTCGCCGAAATCAGCGCCGAAGACGCGCGCATCACCTGAGACGACCATCATCGAATCGTCGTCGTAGCCGCCGGTGACGATCTTCGTGCCGTCGCCCGACTGCTGAATAAGGACATCCATGTGCTGAGCCATCGCAGTCTGACTGACAGCGGCGCACACAAGCATTGAAACACACAAACGCATGGTGAGTTCTCTCTTTCCTTTGGAAACAGTGACGTAAGAAATCTGAAACAAACGTGGTTGACCTGCGCTCAATCGCGCAGGCGCGGATCGAAATGATTTCGATCCGGCGATTCATACACGTCACTGAACTTCAGCGTCTGAGCATGACCATCAAGGAATCCGTAGTTGGAGATGGAGCCCGGCGAATGCTCGCCGCCTCCTGCTGCGTCGATCGAAACATTCTGCGACGCCAGCAGCGGCGACAGATCAGGTCTCGATTCGACCCACCAGCTCTCCACATGCACGTGATCCGATCCCGCGAACCGGCCCTCTTCGACCATCAATAGAAACTGAATGGTTGAAGTCGGACTGGCGATCTTGTCCAGACGGTTGAAGAACTTCGACTGCACGTTCGAAGCGCTCTCACCCGGCTCGACTTCAATCGGGATGAAACGGGTCACGTAATTGTTGATGCCGTAGCTCGTGCGCCGGTACTGATCATCCGTCCCCTCGATGGGAACGCCCTGCCCGCCTTCGGATTCCGGCCAGTGCGGGCTCCGATCCAGCGGCGATTTGATGACCAGATCCGTCTCGTAGAAATCGCGCAGCGTGTTGATCCAGGAGACTTCTTCATTGGCGAGGCCGCCATGATCCAGGCCGGGCTCGATGAGCTGACCCTTGTTCTCCATGGACCACATGGTGCTTGCGATCTGCAACTGACGAACCTGACTCAGACAGGATGTCCGGCGCGCGGAGATCACGGCGCGCTGCAGTGCCGGAGCCAGAATGCCCAGCAGGAGCGCGATGATCGAAATCACCACGAGCAATTCGACAAGCGTGAACGCCTGACGACGCATACAACACCTCCCGTGTCACGGGGGCTTGATGTCAAGATGGAAATGGTTGCGGCGCTACGAGCGCACTGAAGTTCAGGACGGACTTCAGGCGGCAGGAGGCGCCCGACCCATCAGCACAATGGGCCGTGTGTCGATGCGAACGAAGCGCTCGACAGGGACCGTTTGAACGGTCGATTGGACCAGCGCCACATCGCTCGCCGCGCCGTCGAGAATCAGCTGCGACTTGGCGGCGTGCAGGAGCTGGCAAAATGGGCAATCTTCGGAATCATCCTCCGGCTCGGGAGTGACCGGCGTCGGCGCCTCATCCGAATCGGAGCACACGAGCGTCGAATCGGCGCCCGAGCATGCATGATGGTCGATCGAACCATGCAGCCACTGACCGGCGCCCGAACCGAGCAGGCCGATGACAAAGAGCAGCAGCATGAGAGTCGAACGACGATGCATGTCAGAGAGTGTACGCGCCTTTCGTAGCTTCAGCCGGGGTGAATCTCGAATTTGCCCCTCGGCATCACGTCCCCTTTACATCAGGGGCATGGTCCCCAGTAGCTCAGCAGTTCGGCGATGTCGATCGCCGTGATCTGACCATCCTGCGTGATATCCCAACTGCAGGGCGGGTTCGGGCAGGGCCCCCAGTTGCCGACAACGATCGCCAGATCCAGCGCGTCGACGGCGCCCGAGCCATTGACATCACCCGGACAGGCCGGCGCCTCGCACGCATCGGAGATGCCATTCTCATTTTCATCTTCGCCTGCGCTCAGGCTCAGTGAATACGGCCCGCCCCAGCCGGACTTGCGCTCGACATGAATGTGATAGATGCCCGCATCAAAGGATCCGCTGACGCTTCCATTGCCGCCGGAAAGCGCATCAAATCGAAGGGCCGCGCCGCTGGAGTTCCGCAGCGACAGATCGGCGTCCATGTCTGATGTGTCATAGGACATCAATGCCGTAATCACACCCGGCTCGCAAAGCTCGACCGTGTAGTAATCGTCGAAGTCCACCAGATGCAGATTGTGGTCGCCGATCGGCAGCACTGTGGAATCGACGATCGTGTCGTTGTCTTCGAAGTTGTCTTCGGCCGCCATCGAGTTCAGGTAGCTCTGAATAAGCGTTCCGCCCGACGTCGTGCGCGGCCCGAAATTGACCCAGTGTGACTGATCCGTACTGCACGTCGGCTGCGTGCACGCCTCATCAAGGCAGAACCAGCACGTGCCCGTCAGCGCGCCGATCACTTCAAAGTCTTCATTGAACAGCGGCGAGCCGCTCGAGCCGCCCTGGATCGTCCCGAGATCCCAGTCCCATGTGTAGATCTGGCTGCTCGGTCCACAGTGCGGCTCATCGCCCGTGTATGTGCCGCGCGAGTATCGCTTCCAGGAGCCCGCCGGATGGTGAATCATGTGCACCGTTTCGCCCGAACTCGGCGCGTCGAAACTCATCGGCGCAAAGCCCTGCCCGGCTGAGGGATCCTCATTCAGTCGAAAGAATGAATAGTCACTGTTTCCCGACTGGCCCAGCAGCAGCGCGCCCGAAGAAGTCGGCACGCTGTTCACATCCGGAATCGTCGATCCACAGAACGACGTTCCATAGTGCCAGTAGATCGTCATCGTGCTGGCGACGGTCTGGTTATCAACGCAGTGCGCGGCGCTGTAGAAATACCCCGCATACGTGTTCGGATCGTTGTCGTTGATCAGGCAGCCCGAACAAAGAAATCCGAAGCCGCCTTCGACAAAGGTGTACCGCCCCACCGCATCCCGCGCCGTCAGCTGCGCCGGATCGCTGAGTTCAAGATGACAATTCGGATCGGTCAGCGAGCACAAGCTCGTGCCGCGCTCGGCGCCATCGCCCTCAAGATCATCGTGCCCGCTCAGCCTGTAGAAGTGCGAGATGGCGTTGATCGTGATCGTCGGCGTCGTGGCGAATCCATCGTCCGACTGATATTCGATAAACACCGTGTCATCGAAGATCGGCTCCGACCAGAACTCGCCCGTGCCAATAGGACCGTCGCCGTCATAGACAAACGTGCGGCCGCCATCGGCGCCGCGCATCACCACGCGCCCGCCTTGGGGCAGATCAAAGCTCGAAAAATGCGTTCGAATCGCGCGGGCGCCCGCTGCTTCCAGAGCGATCCTCCACACGACATCGCCCGCAGGCGTCACGACAAGCTCGCCATCGATCGGCGCTCGCAGATCCCCCTGCGGCGTCTCACGATTGACCGCGACGCGTATGCGCCGCTCGCCCGTTCGCTCCAACTCCGCATCCTCAGCGCGCAGAAAATCGAGATCCACGGCGTCCCAGCGAACGATCGCGCCCGGATCGATCGACGCTGCCGCCCGAGCCCCGCTGAAGGTCAGCAGCGCGGCGTCAGGAGTCGTGTCCCGGATCGGGGCTCGATCGAAACGGGGAGTCTCCGCATAGGAACCTGCGGCGAATCCGACGGCGCCGAGGGCAGCAGCCGCACAGGTCCATGCGATGGTGGAATGACGAAATCCCATGTTTCAGGTCGCCTTTCGAATCTCAGATGTGATCGATCTGACTATCCCCGCCAGTGGGTGATACGCGAGCTGAGGGCTCGTGGATCTGCCAAATCAGCCGACATTGTGGGCCCCACATCAAGTGGTGTCGAGAGTTGAGTCAGGAAACTCCATCCACCGGCGGCAGATTTAAATGAAAAGCGGCCGAGCACGAACTCGACCGCTGAACATGTGTCTTGATTGAGGATCAGAGAATCCCGTGGCGTCAGGCGCCGGCGGCGACGGGCTCAGGCGCCGTCTTGGCCGAGGACTTCCACTGCTCCTTGAAGTTCGAGATTGCGTCCTTCAGCTTCTTTTCAACGTCATCGTTGAGAGCCTTGGCGCTGTCAAGCTCCGCCCGCACCGTCGAACCGGCGCCGGCGAAATACTCCAGCATGCCGCGCTCGAAGTCGGCGACCTCGCTAACTTCGATGTCATCCATGAAGCCCTTCGACGCCGAGTAAATCGAGATGACCTGATCGGTCACATCCATCGGCACGTACTGCGGCTGCTTGAGCAGCTCGACCATGCGCGAGCCGCGATCAAGCTGGCGCTGCGTCGCCTTATCCAGCTCGGTGCCGAGCTGCGCGAACGCTTCCAGTTCACGGAAGGCAGCAAGATCGAGTCGCAGGGAACCGGCGATCTTCTTCATCGCCTTGATCTGTGCGTTGCCACCCACGCGCGACACCGAAATGCCGACGTTAATGGCGGGACGCTGACCGGCGAAGAAGAGCTCCGGCTCGAGGTAGATCTGACCATCCGTAATCGAAATCACGTTCGTCGGAATGTACGCCGACACGTCGCCTTCCTGCGTCTCGATGATGGGCAGCGCCGTGAGCGATCCGCCGCCATTGGCGTCGGAGAGCTTCGTCGCACGCTCCAGCAGGCGAGAGTGCAGGTAGAACACGTCGCCGGGGTACGCCTCGCGACCGGGCGGGCGGCGAAGCAGCAGCGAAAGCTGGCGATACGCCACGGCCTGCTTGGAAAGATCGTCATAGATGCACAGGGCATGCTTCGGCGTCTTGCCATTCTTGCCCTGCCACATGAAGTACTCACCCATCGCACAACCCGCGTAGGGAGCGATGTACTGCAGCGGCGCCGGATCGGATGAACCCGCGTTCACGACGATCGTGTAGTCCATCGCGCCATTCTGCTTCAGCGTTTCGACAACGCCCGCGACCGTGGACTCCTTCTGACCAACTGCCACATAGATGCAGACAACTGCATCGGGCGTTCCCCAGAGTCGTTTCTGGTTGATGATTGTGTCGAGCGCAACGGCCGTCTTACCCGTCTTGCGATCGCCGATGATCAGCTCGCGCTGGCCGCGGCCGATCGGGATCATCGAGTCAACGGCTTTGATGCCCGTCTGCAGTGGCTCGGTCACCGGCTGACGAGCAGCGATGCCCGGCGCGATGATGTCGACCTTGCGCGACTCCGTCGCCTGGATGGGCGGGCCGCCGTCGATCGCCTGACCAAGCGGATTGACGACGCGGCCAAGCAGCGCTTCACCAACCGGCACTTCAAGCAGACGACCGGTCGAGCGGACCTGATCGCCTTCTTTCACGTGCAGATAGTCGCCGAAGATGACCGCGCCGACGGTGTCCGTCTCGAGGTTCATCACCTGGCCCATCACTGCGCCCTTCTCGGTCTGAAACTCAAGAAGCTCGGACGCCATCGCCTTCGAAAGGCCGTAGATACGCGCGATGCCGTCGCCGACCTGCACCACTCGTCCGACCTCGGAAACCTCGAGTTCGGCGGAGTACTGATCGATCTCCTGCTTGATGACGGACGCGATTTCGTCAGTTCTGATCTTCATCTCAGGTCTGCTCTCTCGGCCTGGCCGGATGGCTCGGGCCTGGGGGGACGATCCTCGTGGGCAGATTCGCGAGACAAAGGCGAATCGACCCCTCGGGAAGGACTATTCCGACAAACGGGGAGCGGCACAGGGTAGCGAAATTCGCCGCCCATGTCCGCTCCCACGCTGGTCAATTGCAGGGGATGTCACAAGGTGTTCAGCGAAGCGCTCGACGCTCAGCCGCTCGTCTCGTAGACGATCGTCACGCTCGCCCGAAGTGTGACGCTGCCCGGGTTCAGCGGGGGCGCCGCGGATGAGTCAGACGCAACTTCCGCACGCGCCGCCATACGCATCACCGGCTGCGGCGTGCTCATCTGCGGCTGGTCCAGATCCACTCGAAGCATCCGAACCAGCTTCACTCCCGCCGCTCCGGCGAGGGCCTGGGCGTCTGATCGAGCGTTAGCCGTCGCCTTGGCGATCGTCTCTGCCCGGGCCGTCCGCTCATCGCTGAGGCCGAAGGAGACGCCCTGCACCCGATTGGCCCCGGCCTCGACGGCCTCTTCGATGATCGAGCCCGCCAGCTCAAGCTGCGTTGTCTTTATTCGAACCTCGTTTTCGACGGTGTATCCGACGATCGTGGGATTTCCCCCGTGCTTGGGGTACTGATAGCGCGGCTGCACGCTGAATCGGCCCGTCTCCAGGTCCTTCTGATCCAGCCCCAGCTTCATCAGACGGTCGAGGACGCGATTGACCTTCTGGCTGTTGTCCCGCGTGATCGACTTCAGGGCGTCGTTCTCGCCTCCCTGCGTCAGCACGCTCAGCACGATCTGGACCTCATCGGGATCGACCTCCATCACACCCACGCCCGTCACAGTCAGGACAGGCACGGCCGGATCGACGCCGGATGCATCAGCAGCCCGACTCATGGGGGCCAATGCGATGATGGCGGCCAGGACACTCAGGACGGCGGACATTCTCATATTCATGGTGAAACTCCCTCTGGTGTGCTTCTGGAACAAATCTGACTCGTTTCCGCCCTATGCAGCGCATAGAGAGGGTAGGTGGTTCAATGATTCCGGATCACCCCTGTTCAGATGAGATCCTGCATTGAGCTTATGGGACCAGCCGGATCGCCGGGCGTCCGGATCGACCCGGCATCCGCCCCGGTCGATCGCTTCCGGTGAATCGGTGTGAGCGCCCCGGGACCGGAAATAGCCGGATTCCGGGAACTCACACGGGCTCTGAGGCGGATCGGCGAGTAGTCTCGCTGCAATCATCGCCTTCGCGTGGGGCGAATGTGCAGCGACCTTGGAAGGAGAACATCAGGCATGGCGCAGTTCCTTCGTGGCTTGTCCGTGTTCGCAGGTCTCGTGATCGCCGCCGGCGCATCAACCGGTCAGCCCATTCCCTTTCAGGAGCATCCGATCGACGATGAGGCCAATGGCGCTCACTCGATCGCGATCACTGACATTGATCTCGACACCGATCCTGACATCGTGGCCGCGACGCGTTTCGGCCATGAGATCATTCTCTACACGAAGACTTCGCTCGATCCGGCGCCGGTCGTTTTCGCGGATCGGATTCTCTCCGCCAATGTCATGGGCGTGCGTCGATGCATCGCCGTCGACATCAACGGCACCGGACGAAGCGACATCGTCACGACATCAGGCGATGACAACAAAGTCGCGTGGTTTCCAAATCAGGGCGGCCCCATGCCGGAGTTCATCGAGATTCCCGTCTCGCTGATCATTCCCGAGGCGTGGGGTCTTGATTCGGGCGATCTTGATGGCGACAAGGATCGAGACATTCTCGTCGCCGCCGTCGGCAACGGAAACATCACCTGGTTCGAAAATGAAGGCGGCATTGTGCCATCCTGGGATCTGCACACCGTGACGACGATGGCGCTAGGCGCCGTCGCTGTGTCGATCGCCGATCTCGATGGCGATGGCGATCAGGACTTCGCCGCGGCTTCATTCGATGATGACACCATCGCCTGGTACGAAAACGATGGCCAGGCCGAGCCGACCTTCACCAAAGTTCCGCTCACCGCAGGCCTGTACATATCTCCAAATCATGTGCACACCGCGGATCTCGATGATGACGATGACATGGACATCCTCGCCTCCGCATTCGAGTCAGACACACTGCTGTGGCTGGAAAATGACGGCGCCGCGGAGCCGAGTTTCACGATTCGAGTGATCTCGACGCTTCCCAGCGGCCCGACGGGCATTTCCACCTTTGATCTCAATCAGGATGGATATGTCGATGTGCTAGCAGCCGCGTACGGTCAACTCGGGGCAGGCGGCGAGTTCGCGTGGTATCAGAGTGACGGCGGCTCTCCCCCGACATTCACTCGCCGCGTGATCGCGAATACAAATGTCAACGGCGCTCAGGAGATTCGCGCCGGGTTCATCGACGGCGACGAATATCCCGATCTCGTCACGGCGTGCGTGCTGACCGACACAGTCAGTTGGTGGGAGAACAAGCTTGAACCGGATCCGTGCGATGCGGATCTGAACCTCAATGAAGTCGTCGACGCCGCAGACATCGCAGTGCTGCTGGGCTCGTGGGGCGTGCCGACATCCGAGATTTCCATGCGGGCGGATATCGACGGGAGCGGCATGGTCAATGCGCTGGATCTCGCCATTCTGCTCAGCTTCTGGGGCCCCTGCCCGTAAGTCTGCCGCCGTCATGGGTGCAATTGAAAACCGGCTCGGCGCTGACGCCGAACCGGTGCTTCAAATCGTTTCTATGTGATCAATCCGCCGGTCGGCGAACGTCACTCACCGAGCAGTTCCTGTGCGCGTGAGCGAATCTCCGCCAGGCCTTCGGTCGACAGCTTGCGCTGCAGATTGCGAAGCTGCGTGGACAGGCTCGCGTCGATCAACTGATCTCCGACACGAAGCTTGAGACCGCCGACCATCTCCGGCTCGACATACGCGTGCATCACCGGCTCGCGCCCAAGCTGAGTTCGAAGGCTCTCGGCGATCCGATCAAGCTGCTGCTGATCGATCGGCGTCGCCGTCATCACATCGACCTCGATGCGACCCAGCCGTTCCTGCACAAGCTCATCGAATGCGGCCGTGATCGCCGGAATGTGACCGAGTCGCAGCTTCTCATTCAGCACGAGCAGGAAACGAAGCGTCAGATCGCTGATGCGATCCTTGAATATCTTCTCGACGGACTTGGCGCGATCCTCAACCGGAAGGATCTCCGATCGCAGGAACTCAAGGAACGCCGGAATCTCAAGCGTGAGCTCGATGATCGCGTCCAGCTCCCCGGCCACCTCTTCCACGCGCGCCGATCCGCCGTCGGCTTCGGCAAGCTCGTAGAGGCTCTTGGCATAGACGCGTCCAAGCGCATCGCTCTGTCTATCAGTCGCGGGCATGCGTCACTCGCTTCCGGATCAAATCAGTTGGCGCCGACCGCCTGCATCTCGCCGAGCGACTGCTCGACAAGCGCCTGCTGATCATTGGCATTGAGTTCACGCTGCAGAATCTTGCTGGCGATCGCCGTCGATGTCGACGCCATCTCGCTGTAGATCTCGCTGATGGCGGCCCGCTTGGCGGCGTCGATGTCTCGCGCCGCGGCGTCCTTCATCGCAACGATCTCAGCCTCGGTCTGCGACTTCAGTTGAGCCGCGACCTTCTGCTGATCCTGCTTCGCCTGCTCGAGAATCTTGCCAGCTTCGGTGCGAGCCTCGGCAAGCGCCTTCTCGTACTCCTGAAGCGCGGCGTTGGCCTGCTTGCGCGCGGCCTCCGCCTCGTCGATCTCAGAGCGAATCTTCTGCTCACGAGCGTCCAGCGCCTTGTTGATGACGGGCCAGACTTTCGCGTGCAGAATGAAGTAGACGACCCCGAACGCGATCAGTGTCGACACGAACGGAACCATATCGAAGGTCATCGGATTGCCCGAGCCATGGCCTTCCGCGGCGTGATCTTCGGCGGCCTGCGCCGCCCCTGCGATCAGGGCGACGCCAAGTGCGCTGAGCATCCGAATCGGCGTGTTGTTGCGAATCATGAGAAGTGTCTCTGCTCGAAAAGAAGATGAATCGCGTGAGACCCGCGACGAAGCTCGATCAGATGAGGATCATCGCGAGGAAGCCGACGACGACAGCAAAGAGCGTCGCGCCTTCGACGAGCGCCGCCGTCAGAATCATGTTCGTGCTGATGGAGCCGGCCGCCTCGGGCTGACGCGCGATGGCCTCAACCGCCGAGCCGCCGATGCGGCCGATGCCCGGTCCGCCACCGACAACCGCAAGGCCGGACGCGAGGCCGACACCGATGCCCTTGCCGATCGCCTTGAGGCCTTCGGCGCCTGACTCGGCGATCAGAACGGCATCAGAGGCCTGATCCTGGGCCAGCGCCATGTCGGCGCCGAAGATGCTGATCGCTGCGCCGGCGGCGGCGCAAATCATGATCGTCTTGCTGGTGATCTTCATAGCTGTTTCGAGACTCCGAAAGTGATGAGCCGCTATGCGGCGTGGTCCTTGGGTTGGTTCAACTCAGCCGCGAGGCCTTCAGGCCACGCGCTGATACGAAATGGCAAACTTACAAATCAGTGCGCCGGCGCCGCGTGAGCTTCGTGCTCATGCTCGTCGTCGTGATGGTGCATCAGCTGCGAGATGAAGATGATCGTCAGGAACATGAAGACAAACGCCTGAACAAAGGCGACAAAGAGCTCGAGGAAGAACAGCACGATGCCCGCGCCGATCGAGACGATCAACACCGGCGTTCCAACGACGTACGACAGGACGCCGTCAGCCGCCGCGAATCCCATCGCGGTGAACGCCATCACCGTCGCCAGCAGCATGTGCCCGGCGATCATGTTGGCGAAGAGTCGCACGGCCAGCGCACAGGGCTTGATGATCATGCCCATAATTTCAACGGGCACCATGATGAACGCCAGCGCGACCGGGGCGCCGCCGAGGAAGTGCGCCGCCCAGCCCTTGAAACCGCTGGAACGCAGGCCATTGACCTGAATCACGATAAAGGCGATGAGGGCGAGCGCGCCGGTGACGGCGATATTGCCCGTCGCCGTGCCGCCGATGATCGCCCAGTGCGAATCGTTGAAGAAAATGCCGCCTGCCAGATGCTGCAGATCCAGCAGCGGAAGCAGACCGAGCACATTGTTGAACAGAATGAAGAAGAAGAGCGTCCACAGGTAGGGCATAAACTTGTCGGTCGCGTCGCCAAGCTGCGGGCGCGCCACCTGATCACGCAGGTACATGCAGATCGTCTCGATCGTCTGCGCGAAACGACCTCTGGGGATGTACTTGCCCGAGCCCTCTTCAGCGGAGCCGCGAGCCACGTTGCGCGCCACGATCATCAGCACGAACAACGTGAGGAACGACGCGACGATCAGCGTTCCCGAGTGCAGCGTGAGCCCGTTGGGAAACTTCACGTCCAGAACGTGTCCGAGCGGATTGATTTCCTGGGCGAGCGTGGTGGGAAGGGACGACAGCATCGGCGAACTCTCTTGCCTCGAATCGAATGGAAGCCACTTCAGACTGCGCGGGACGGTCGCTGGCCCGGGCGCCAGAACGCATCAAACGCGATACGGTTTGAGGCACCCCGCGATCACGATGGCTTCAGCCATCAGAACGACGAAATGCGCTCCCGCGACAACGAGACCGACAGCCGCGTGCTCGCCAGCGGACGCGGAGTATAGCAATCCCCCGGCCACTGCGAGGGTGCCCAGAAAGCACACGCTGAGCTGCGCCAGATACGCCATCGGCCAGCGCCCGAGATGACGCGCCCGCCAGGGTTGAAGGATCAGAAGTCCCGCAAAAAAGGCGAGCGCCACGCCCCCCGCCGGCGCCCAGACCGCCGAAGCCGCAGCGGGACTGATGGCCTTCGTGATCACCCAGCCGACTCCCCCTGCCGCGGCGCTGCCGATCAGGATCGCCAGCGACAGACGCAGCGTGGACAGCGTGATCACGGGGCCGACATCCAGTCGATGGACCGGCCGCTCCGGGATGAACTCCTGCTCGCCAGCGTCCATCGCGGGCGCCTGTTCAAGGCCCATCTGTGATGTCTCGTTTCCGTTCATTGGTCGTGTTCACCCGGCGGCTCAACCGGACCGCCTCCTGGTAGAAATTCCATATTCCGCCGACGAGGCCGATTCCCATCCCTGCGACCAGAAACCAGGGCGCCGTGCCCAGCCAGCGATCCAGCAGCCACCCCAGAAGCAGGCCCGCGGCGATGGAGCTGACAAACTCCATGCCCAGCCCTGCAGCCCTGCGAATCTCCCGAAGTGCCGGGTCCGGGGGCTTTCTTTCCATGCGAATCCCCGATTCAGCCAGCCTGTGGCTGGGTCCCATTGCCGGGCACTCGCCGGCGTCATGCCGCTTCCCGACAAAACAGGGGACTCCACCAATCCTCGACTCGATAAACAAATGCACCCGACCGATCGTAGAACATAGCGGAGGACATCCGCACCGGGCCAATCCATGCCAGGCAAGATCGCACAGGACCATCAACGTTTCCGTCAGATCGTCAAAGGACGAATCAGGCGCGATCTGCGCCGATTTCTCAGCCGAGGCGAGCTCATCGGCCGCGAAGGCAAGCGACTCGTCTCCATCCCCGTCCACGACATCGACATTCCCACGTTCCGCTACGGCGACAACGCGGGCGGCGTCGGCATGGGCGAGGGCGAGGAAGGCGACAGCGTCGGCCAGCAGCAAGGCGGCTCCGGCGACAACTCCGGCGGCGAGCAGGAAGGGCGGCACATCTGCGAAGTCGATGTCTCGCTCGAAGAGCTTGCCGACATTCTCGCCGAAGAACTCGAGCTTCCGCGCATCCAGCCCAAGGGCGCCCATCACATCACGTCGCAGAAGGACAAGTACTCCGGCATCCGACCGACCGGCCCTGAGTCCTTGCGCCACTTCAAGCGCACCTATCGCGAGGCGCTGCGTCGCCAACTCGCCATGGGCGATTACGACCCGGACAATCCCGTGGTCATTCCAATCCGAGGCGACCTGCGCTATCGAAGCTGGAAAGAAATCAAATCACCGCAGTCCAACGCCGTGATCATCTACATGATGGATGTCTCCGGCTCGATGGGCGGCGAGCAGAAGGAGCTTGTTCGCCTCGAGGCGTTCTGGATCGACACATGGCTTCGGCGCAACTACGAAGGCATCGAGTCGCGCTACATCGTCCATGATGTCGGCGCCAAGGAAGTGGACAAGGAGACGTTCTTCTCCGTACGCGAAGATGGCGGCACGCGCATCTCAAGCGCCCTCAACTGCGCCAAGCAGATCCTTGACGACAGCTACGATCCTGACGACTGGAATATCTATCTCTTCCACTTCTCCGATGGCGACAACTCCAGCGAGGCGGACAACCGTCTGTGCGCCAAGCTGCTCGATGACACACTGTTGCCCGCGTGCAACATGTTCGGCTACTGCCAGGTCGCCAGCGCCTATGGCAGCGGCAACTTCATCAACGTGCTGCACGAAGCGTTTCCCAAGGGCCGCCCCGCCAAGCCTGCCCGCTGGCAGGAGGAGGGCCCTGTGCTCATCACCAGCCGCGTCAACGGCCGGGATGACATCATGGATTCGCTCCGCACGTTCTTCACGCCGGGTCTCTGAGACAAACGTGGAAGCCGCCATCAACCGGCGGCTAGGATGACTCGCAAAGCATCTGATTCTTCAAGGACGCCCCACGTGGTCTTTCTGCTGGCATATGCCGTGCTGATCTGGTTTCTCGCCGTGCGATATCGGCGGACATGGCGCGCCTTCGTCATCCCCCTGCTCTCGCTGGCGCCGATCTTCATCGTGACATGGTTCTCAGTGCAGGACTGGGCCCGTCAGCCCGATGGCCCGCCGGCGAACTGGGTGTATGTGCCATCGGGGGCGTATGCGGCGCTGATCGTCGGCGTGAGTTACATGATTGCGTGCATGCCGCGCAAGATCTACGAGAAGCGGTGCCACTTCTGTAACTACGAGTTGCAAGGTCTGCCGACGGAGCGCTGTCCGGAGTGCGGCCAGATCGCGACCGCCCATCGGCGCAGCGCGCTGCCCGCGAACTATCAGCTCCCGCCTTCAGAGATCTCGCTCGCCGGTCAGCTCATGCTGGCGCGTGATTCGCGACCGGACTTCAGTCGGGATTCGACAAAAGCCAGCGAAGCGACCAGCAGCGCCCCTACGACGCCCGCGCCCAGGATCAGGAAGAGCAAACGCGGCTGGCTCTCTCCCATCGATTGATCGTTGAGCGCCTTGAGCGCTTCACGCCCCGGCTGGCGCAGCGCGCCGATCATCAGCCCCGTCAGCGCCGCCATCGTCACATCGTGCCGATGTTCAAAGAGCCATGTCACGACGCGGCTGAAGAGCGCCACGCCGACGAGCACACCAGCCAGAAAGACACCGAGAAACGCCGCATCGCTCCACCAGACATGCCCGGCCAGCGATGAAAGAGCGCCCGGCTCGCGACCCAGCAGCGACAGCGCGCCATCGATGGCGCCATGAATGGCGCTGAGCACGGCGTGATACTGCCCGAGGAACAGCAGCAGAAACGACCCGCTCAGTCCGGGCAGGATCATCGCGGAGATGGCGATGGCGCCGCAGGCGAAGATCCAGAGATAACTCGCCCGACTCTCCTGCATGACGAGCAGGTTCGGCGGATCGGCGAGAAACCACTCGACTTCCTCATCCGTCCGCATGACGAACACATGGGCGAATAACGCCTCAGCTTCCGGCGTCAGCACGTCCTTCTCATCGAAGAATGCGAATCGAACATCATCTCGCTGCGCCTCGGGTGTCGCGGCAAGCGCTGCGCTTCGAATAACTTCAACATCCGCCGGATCACGAAGCTTCGCCGGATAAAACACCGTCATGCCGGCCGCGGATACCTGCGCCGGGCGAAGCGACAGCCCATCCGGCGTCAGCCCGACGAACAGGAATGCAAGGATGGCGAACACGATCGCGGCGACGAAATCGCTGATCGTCCGCTGCTTCATGCGCGCAAAGGGCATCCATGCGGACGCGAGAATCAGACCGAAAAAGAATGCGTACGTCGGGCCCGGATGATCCTCCATCAGGCCGGGAATCAAGCGACTCATCGCAAGGATGGCGATGACGATGCCAAGACCCAGCGGAGCAAGCACCGCCCAGTGAATCGAGAAGAGTGCGGCTCGCGATCTGCTGAAGCTTCCGCGAATCGCCTCGAACAGGAATTTCGGACTGATCGATTTCAGCGCAACGACGAATCGCTCGTAGACGCCAGTGATGAAGGCGATCGTCCCCCCGCTGACGCCGGGCACGATATCGGCGGCGCCCATGGCCAGACCGCGCAGAAACAGCCCGAGCGCATCAGCTGGTGCGAACCTCGGCGTCTCCAATTCAAGCTGGCGAACCTGGGCTTCGTCCACGCGTACTCCCTTTATCGGCCTTGCCCGTCGGGCGGGCACTATAGATGGGCGCGGTCTGAGCGTCCCCTCGTCACTTCCTTGGCGAGAACGCCTTCTCTGCCCGATACATACCGTGCGGAGCAGGCAACTTCACAGAGGAGGCGCAGGACTATGAGCGTGATGGTCACCGGGGGCGCGGGCTACATCGGATCCCATGCCGTCAAGGCATTGCTTGAGCAGGGGCACGAAGTCGTCGTCGTGGACAATCTCTCACGCGGCCACATGGAGGCCATCGATCGGCTGCGCTCACTGGCGCCGGATCGCTTCCAGTTTGTGCGATCCAATGTCGGCGAAACAGTTCACATGGAGTCCGTGCTGCGTGAGCATGCTGTGAAGTCTGTGCTTCACTTCGCCGCGCTGGCGTATGTGGGCGAGAGTGTCGACGAGCCGCTGCTCTACCATCGCAACAACTCATCCGCAGCCCTGGAGTTGCTTGAGGCCTGCGATCGCGCCGGTGTCGAACGATTCGTCTTCTCATCCACCTGCGCGACCTACGGCGAACCGGATCAGGATTCGATCCCGATCTCCGAAGACTGCCGCCAGCAGCCCATCAATCCGTACGGCTGGTCCAAGCTGCACGTCGAGCGCATCCTCGCTGACTACGCGCATCGCTGCGCCGTGATCGGCCGCCCCTTCTCATATGCCGCCCTTCGATACTTCAATGTCGCCGGCTCCGATCGCGACGGACTCATCGGCGAGCATCATGATCCCGAAACGCATCTGATCCCGGTCGTCCTGCAGGCTGCCTGCGGCGTTCGAGATCACATCTCCATCCACGGCACGGATTACCCGACGCCTGATGGCACATGCATTCGCGACTACATCCACGTCGAAGATCTCGTCGATGCGCATCTTGTCGCGCTCAAGGCCCTCGAGCCGGCGAAGCCCGGCGGTGATCATCGCCGCTACAACCTCGGCATCGGCAAGGGATACAGCGTGCGCGAGGTGATCGAATGCGCCCGCAATGTGACCGGCCGGGATATCAAGGTGATTGAAGGTCCGCGCCGACCGGGCGATCCACCCGTGCTCTTCAGCGATCCCTCGCGCATCAACAAGGAACTCGGCTGGTCCGCGAAGACGACGGATCTCGAGTCGATGATCAACAGCGCCTGGCAGTGGATGCTCGAGCATCCGAAGGGCTACGCCACGCAGAGTCCCGCCCGCGCCTAGAACGGAAACGTCACGCCCAGATACAACATGACGGTGTCCGTGCCCGGATTGCGATCCGAGCCGCCCTGATTGGCGTTGGAGAAGTGCTGCCAGCGGACGCCGCCGACGAGACGCTGCGGACCCTCACCGAGCACATGCGTGAATCCGATCCCCGCGCGCGGCGAGAAATCAAACTCCGATCCATCATCCGGCACCGGATGCGTCGCGCCGAGCAGGCCGATCCCCACCGACGCAAAGATGGAATAGTCCTCTTCCTGCACGAAGTGGTATCGGAACATGACGTTTAGATTGCCGCCCAGCGCATCATCGTCGTCCTGATCGAAGTACCAGCCGCTGAGTTCCAGCGAAAGCTGAAAGTCCTTCGCAAGGAAGGTGTCCAGCGAGCCGTACGCGTTGTAGTACAGCTCAGCATGCCTCCCGCCGGCCGCCAGACCGCCGCCGGCTGACCACCACCACGCGCCTGGCTCTCCGAAGCGCTTGGACTGCACCTCCGGAGCGATGTCCTCTCTGGTGGTTTCGTCATCCGCTGCGATCGCCTCCGACGGCTGATAGCGCACTGCCACATCGTCCAGCGTGAACTCCGTGTCCGCCTGTGCGGACGCACACATCGCCGACAGGGCGATCAACGTCATAAGAGATCGAGACAGGCGGCGAGCGTTCATGGGCGGGAGCGTACCCGATGACTCCGGTTCACGTCCCGATTGCGGCCACATCGGCGCTGTCGATTATCATCCGCCTCCATCCGTATGAGAGCATCCACACCATGAATGAAACGCGGGATCAAATCCTCAAGCTCAGCGAATCACAGATGTTCGCAGAGCGCGCCATCGAGGATCTACAGGAGCAGGTCGATCGCCTGCGCTCCAGACAGCTCGAACTCGAGCGACGGCTGCTCGCACTGGAAGGCCACGTCGATGCGCTGGCCAAACCGGATGATGAAGAAGAGTCCGAAGACGACGAAGACCTAGCTTGAAGCCGTCCGCGGATCGATCCAGATCAGCAGCAGATCGACGATCAGATTCATCGAGATCAGCAGTGTCGAATAAATCATCACGACGCCCATGATCAGAAACAGATCCTTCGTCAGCACGGCGTTGACGAAGTGCTGACCCACACCCGGCACATTGAAAACCATCTCCACGACAAACGAGCCGGTCATCGCGAAAGAAGCCGCCGGCCCGAGATAGCTCAACACCGGAAGAAACGCGTTCTTCAGCGCATGCCGCAAAATGACCGTGCGCTCCGGCGCGCCCTTGGCTCGCGCCGTGCGAATGTAATCAGCGCTGAGCACATCGATCATGCCCATCCGTGTCAGCCGCGCGATGTATGCCGCAAAGGGCAGACTCAGCGTAAACGCCGGCAGCAGCATGTCCGAGATCTGCCCCCAGCCACCGACACGTCCCCAGCCGAGCCACACCGGGAAGATGAGCAGCAATGCCGCTCCTGTCACAAATGAAGGCAGACTGACTCCAATCAGCGCCAGCCCAAGAGACAACATGTCCAGCAGCGAGTTGGGCTTGAGCGCCCCGATGACTCCAGCGACCATGCCGATGAGCAGGGCGAAGAAGATCGCCGCAAGTCCGAGCGCCACCGACACAGGCAGCGTGCTGGCGATGATCTCGTTGACGGTCCAGTCCTGATGCCGAAGCGAAGGGCCGAAGTCGAAGATCGGCGCATCCGTGCGGCGCTGCGTCCAGCCCAGTCGCGCCCGCGCATATTCAACACCACTCGCCTTCTCCAGGTACTCCCAGTAGAAGACCCACGGATCATGAAGGTTGTATTGACGCTCCATCGCCTCCAGCACAGCCGCGGGTGGCTGGCGGCCTTCTTCATTGATCACCGCCGAGCCCGGCAGCGCCCACGCCAGCAGAAAGGTGATCGTGTACACGATCATCACGATCAATGGCGCCTGCAGCAGTCGACTGAACGCCATGCGGATCATGGGATGGGCTCGATCTTGTACAGGTACTGCATCAAACGCGGGTGCATTGACACGCCGCGCAGCTCATCGGGATCAAACTGGTAGTAGCGCACATACGTAAAGATCGGCAGCAGCGGCACGGTCTCCGTCAGCGTCATCTGCTCAGCCTCGGCGAGCAGTTCCAGACGCCGCGCCGGATCCCGCTCCTGATCCGCCCGCTTCATCAGTTCATCAAACTTTGGATCGACATAGCCTCGATCATTGTTGCCATCGCCCGTGCGATGAATATCGAGAAACGTCGTCGGATCGCCATAATCTCCAAACCATCCGCCGCGAGCGATCATGAAGTCGCCGCTCTTCAGATCATCCTTGTAGATCTTGCTTTCCTTCGGCACGACGCGCGTGCGAACGCCCAGCGCCTCTTCCCACATCACGCTCATCGCCTGCGCGATCTTGTCGTGATAGCTGTTTGTGCTGTACAGCAACTCAACCACCGGGAAGGGCTGACCCTCGGCATTCTCCGGCACGCCGTCGCCATTGCGATCGACCCAGCCGGCCGCCTCCAGTTCTTCCCGGGCGCGCTGCGGCGAAAATGGCAGCCCGGCAATCTCCTCCGCCTCGTCGTAACCCCGGATGCTGCCGCGCGGAATCAGCGTCTCCGCGACAGGCTCCCCCTGCCGGCGCACTTTGTCGACGATGTCATTCTTGTTCACCGCCAGAGCGAAGGCGCGGCGAACACCCGCGTCGGCAAATGGATTTGCGCGCCCGCCGGGAAGCTCCGGCCTGCAGTTGAAGCTCCAGAAGTATGTGCCGAACGCCGGCGCCTTGTGCAGATCGTTGCGCTCCCCCCGCTCCTGCTGTTCGATCATCTCCGGCAGGTAATCGACGAGCACATCCTCGACCCAGCGAACCGCCCCCGTTTGAAAGGCGAGCTGCGCCGTATTTGGATCGCTCACGATCAACATCGTCACGGAGTCCGAGTTGATGGCGTCCTGATTCCAATAGAGAGGATTCCGCTCGAGCCGCGCATCGCGCTTGAATCGCCATCGCTTGAGCAGGTACGGACCATTGGTGACGATGTGATCCGGCTTCGTCCATCCATGCCGCTGTTCAATGCGGCCGGAATCCGGATCGACGCTCGTCCATCGTTCAACAGTCTCCTCGTGCACCGGAGCAAAGGTCGAAAACGCGAGCAGATCGAGAAAGT
The DNA here is from genome assembly GCA_032355985.1 of Sarcodiotheca gaudichaudii. NCBI lineage: Eukaryota > Rhodophyta > Florideophyceae > Gigartinales > Solieriaceae > Sarcodiotheca > Sarcodiotheca gaudichaudii. Next base: position 137,332 of record JAUKVZ010000003.1, read on the forward strand.
AAGGCGTCGGCCGCTCCAGCACGATGCGCAGCGTGTGATCATCGGGCGCCGCCAGCCCGACACTGCGTCGGAACCGATCCTTCGATCGCTGCCGCAGCGCGAGAGCCTCATCGACGGACTTCTCACTGCTGGGCCTGGCCGCATACCTGGCAAGCTCCTCCGAACGCCAGTTGAAATACTCCTCGCCACCGGCGATGTGGAAGAGCATCTGCGTGTAATCCGCGGCCGTATCCGGACGAAGCGCGCGCTCCCAACTGTACATGAAATCCGCGGCGCGCACGGGATCGCCATTGCTCCATCGCGCATCCTCGCGAAGGTGGAATGTGTACACATGGCCGTCGTCGGAAACTTCCCAGCGCTCAGCGACGCCGGGCAGAATCTCATACGTCTCATTGTCCCAGCGGACGAGCCCCTCAAAGAGCGCGAAGGACATGCGAATATCCTGCTGGTAGCTGATGCGCTGCGGATCCAGCGTGAAGAGATCCGTCGCCTGAGCGAACGTGTAGTCCGATGGCGGCAGCGGCCTGTCCGAGACAATCACCGCGCCGATCGCTCCAAGCAGGAGCATCATGGGCGCCAGCAGCTTCAGCATGACCAAACGATAGGAAGAGAGAGAGCGCGGCGCCTACTGCTGGAATTCGCTCGAAGGCACATTGAACGGAGGCTTGGTGAAGACACCGTCGCGTCCGATCCATGCCTGCACCGCTGTGCGAACGCTTGAGGACTCACCCTGCTGCATCGCGGGACGAACAATCGTCTCCAGCCGCGGCGGAGGAACTTCGTCCACATTCCGGAAGAGCGCCTGCGCCGAAAGCGCCGCCACCACCTCGGAGGCGATCGCAAGCTCGTCCAGACTCGAGCTGTCCGGCTCGATGGGTTCGCCCTGCCGAGCCGAGAGCGTGCGTTCGATGAACGCCATGGCGCTTCCGCCCAGAATGCCCGCCTGACGCGCAAACTCCGGATCCAGCGAGTTGCTGCCGATGCCGGTGCGAACCTCATCACGCACAGCCACCATTGCATTGAGAAACGCCGTGTTCATGAACTCATCCGCGGCAGCGCCATTGCGCTGCGCCATCTGAGCGCTCAGGCCGCGGCACATCGCCGAGACAGCGTGATTGCGATGAGCGCCCGTCGGCGCCAGCAAAGCGCGAGATAGGCCATCAACGAGAATCCCGTCCGATTCAGTCCCGAGATGATCCTCAAGAAGGCTGATCGCTTCGTTGATGTTCTGATCCGTCAATGCGGCGCGCTGCTCATCGACTGCCGCCAGCACATCGCCGAGGCCCCGGGCCGCCGAATAGCGCACGCCAACCGAAGGGTCTTCAAGCGCCTGAGCAAGCAGCTCGTACACCTGATCCGTCGCGACGGCCGCGCTGACATCCAGCGCCGCAATGGAAGGCCCGACCTGGGCGCCGCCAAGGCAAGTCGCCAGTTCGGGTCGAATTCGTCGCCCGTATTCGATGCGGAATCGCCGTGAAGCGAGGTACTCCGCATTGTCGCCCGGCTGCCCGTTCGTGCGGAACACCGGCTCGATCAATGCGTCGCGAGCCATTTCCCGCGTGTCGACGTCGTCTGAGCGAAGCTTGGGAGCAAGCTCGCCGATGAACTGTTGTATAGAGGCCTCTTCAGCCTGACCGATGCTTTCAGAGGAAATCAGTTGATCCGGCAGTGTCTGAGCGCGCAGCGTCACCGAGCTTAGAGCGACGGCAAGAGCCGCAGTGACCCCAATTCGGAGCCATCGGGAGTTGATTCCCATGTTGAGCGCTCTCAAGAAGACGAGCCGAGTGATCAGGAAGCCCCCAGGGGCAAACATCCTGCCGCTTCGCGTCGTCTCGGAAGAAAGTTCTCCGGGACGCGGAATTGACAGGCCGAGGAAGGTATCAGTGGCCTCAGGAAGCGTCAATCCGGCGGGTGTTTGACCCTTGGCCCCCTTTCGGGACGACGCTATCCTCGCCCCCCGCCCCACTCGATCGGAGTGGAAGCACATGCGCAACGCCATCATGATCGTACGACGACTCAACTTTCTGGCTCTCCTGGCGCTCGGCGCGACGTGGGCCGGCGCGCTGACCGTGATCGGCGCTCTGCTGCTCACGCGAGACATCATCAACTGGCCGGGGCTGGACTCGCTGGGTCGCTCCATCGGCCTGACGTTTATCGCCGCCGGGCAGTTCGTTTTCCTTGTGGTTGTGGCGGATCGCATGTTTCCTCGCGCCAATCCGCGCGTCACCATGGCCTGCGAGGCAGGGCTAGGATTGGCATTGCTCTTGGGCGTCGGCGTGTGTTCCATCCTGCTCATCGCCGGGGCCGGGGGATCCTGATGCCGAAGCGCTTCCGACGCCTGCTCTACTGTCTCCACACATTCCTCCTGCTCGCCCTGGTGCTGATCGCCGGTCCCGCGGCTCTGGCGCAGGACGGTGAGGCGCCTGTCGATGACGCCGAGTTCATTCAAACTGACTCGGTGCTGAGCGCCTCCACACCCGTGCCCGAGGGGGAACTCGCGCTGATGACGGCCAGGCGCATGGCTCGCGCCGGCCTGCTCTTTATTCGTTCGATTCCCGAGCCCCGGTTCCCGGAGTATCGGGTTGCAGCGCTGATTCTTCGTGAGGCATATCGACTCGCCCCGCAGGATCCGGACATCCTCAGGCTCTATATCGAGTCTCTGCACGCGACCGGCGATATCGATGAAGAACTCCGTCTGTCGGCGGAGTTGCTCAAGCTCGACCCGGATGACGTGGTGCTCCAGCTCCGCATCATCACGGCGCGCATCAATCGTCTGCAGACTGCCGAAGAACGTCTCCGACTCTACGACCGCCTGCTTGGCCGGCAAGGTGAATCCCTCGACAACTCGCTTCGAAGCAGACTGGCGTTTGACGCCGCAATCCTCGCACGAGAAATGGGACGCGACGAACAATTCGTCGACTACCTCACGCTCGCGACACAGCTCGACATCACCAACAAGTCCGCGGCCGGACTTGCCGCCAGCTACTACATGGATCAAACGGAAGATCCGCTGGGCCGTGTTGAACTTCTGGTAAACGTCCTGCTTGCCGATCCTGTGGATCCCACGGCGATGATCAATCTCGCCCGTGAGTTGATGTCTCACGGCGCCACACGCGGCGCCCAGCGTTTCTACGAAAATGCGAGCTACGTGCTCGCGGCCGTCGGCGTCGACATGGACGATTCCGTTCGTGATGAATATCTGCTGACGCGATGGGACATCGAAGGCGCCGAGCCACTTCTCGAGTTCTTCCGGGAGCAGGAGGCCATCGCGAAGTATTCCATTGAACAGGCCAAACTGGCCGCCGAAGAGGAAGGCCTGGATCCGGACGAGATCGCGCCCTGGAGACCGACGCTCTCTCAGTCGCGCATCCGACTGGCCACGGCTTCGGCGCTGGGTCGTGATGATCAAGCGTTCATCGCGCTGCAGCATTTGCAACAGTCCACGGATGAAGCGCTTCAAAGCGTGCAGGATGCGCGGACGCGTCTGGATGAAGGCGTCGAAGAGGGCGACTTTGACCCGGACGATGCCGCCGAAACCTACGCCGAACTCGACGATCTTCAGCGAAAGACGCGATCCGAAATTCTCTGGCTCCGTGCCTGGTCCGGGTTCGAACTCGATAAAGCGAAAGAGGCGTTCGCCGAGATTCGCGACAGCCTGACCGAAGGCGCCCGCCACCGATTCGAAGGAATCATGGCGATTCAGGAAGGGCGCATCGAAGAAGGTCGCGCGATTCTTGCGAGCCTCGCCGAGACCGACGCGAGAGCCCTCGTCGGACTGGGGCTGGCGTACGAGATCCAGGGAGACACGAAGGCTGCGGCGAGCTACTACGCCCGTGCCGCACTCCGTCAGCCGGGCACGATCGTCAGTGAGTGGTGCAAGACCGTCATCGAGCGCATGCATGGCGTTCAACTGGAGCAATCGCCGATCGCGCGGTCGCTTGAGGAGTACGCCGCCGAGTTGCCTCGCAGCCTCGACGAAATCGTCAGGCAACCTCGATCTTTCCAGTACCTCTCCGTCGAGCAGGATCGCGCCACAGCCCACCCGCTGGATCCCTGTTACGTCACCGTCACCCTTCGCAATGTCAATCGAACACTGCCCCTCGCTCTTGGGGAACGTCGCCCGCTCAACTCCTCGATCATGCTCGCTGCGAAGATCGATGTGCGAGGCCAGCTCTACCACGAGCGCTCGCGCCCGGAGATCATCAGACTCGATCGCCGTCTCAGACTCCTTCCGGGAGAATCGCTGACCATGCGCATCTGGGCAGGCCGAGGCGAGACGGGCCTGGTGCTCGACGATCTGGCGAGCCATCGCATCGGCCTTCGCTGGAGAGCGATTCAGGGCTTCCGCCTCGTCGATGAAACGGCCGCCGTCGCCGCACACTATGGGCCCGGCCCCTTGTGCATCGATGCGGTCTCCGAACGTCAATCGCGGTCCCCGCTGGGCGGCGCAGGCGCCAGCCCCGAACTTGTGAAACGTCGGCTTACGCTTGCCGAAGGAAACGCGCTGCTTGAATCGCTCATCGTGGCGCGCAGCGCGCTGGTGCCGCTGGAGCGCCTGTCGGGCGCCGCCGCAGTCGCGTTCCAGGAGCGCATTTCAGAGATCGCGCAGATCGTCGCAGATCGACTGCCCACCTTCTCGCCTCTGATGCGCGCCTACGTTCTGCTGCTGATGCCGCCGGCTCGCGCGTCACAGGAGTTTCAGTCCGTCGACGATGTGGCTCTGGAAGACTCGGATCGGCTTGTGCGATTCATAAACCTGTTCTCGCGCACAAGCAACGCGGATGATCCGATCGTCGTGGCGGCGCTGGAATCAGAAGATCCCGAGTTGAGAGAAATGGCCGAGTTGCTCGTCGAGCTTCGCGGACCCGGCGAAGATGCCCGGGAAGAAGAGGCGGCCTCCGACGCGGAGGAAGTCAACGCGCCTGGTTTGTCGAACTGATTTCAACGCAGCCGGACGCGACCTTCGCCCTCGACAATCTCTCCGAGCATGAATGCGTCCTCACCTGAGCGGCGCAGTTTGTCGAGGATCGACGCGGCGAACGAGGGACGCACCACGAGGCAGTAGCCGACGCCCATATTGAAAACGCGCTGCATCTCCTCATCCGAGACGCCGCCTTTTTCCTGAAGGAAACCGAAGATCGGCAGCGGCGACCAACTGCCGGTGTCAATCATCGCATCCACCTGCGAATGCAACGCTCGCTGCAGATTTCCGGCCAGCCCGCCGCCGGTGATGTGCGCCATGCCGGTGATGACCTTCTTGACGCGATAGCCGCGCTGCACCTTGACGATCGAGCGAGCATAAATGCGCGTCGGCGTCAGCAGCACGTCGCCAAGGCGTTGCTGCTCATCGAGTTCGGGATACACCCTGTTGAGATCGAGTTCGGCATGTTCAACGACGCGTCGAGCCAGGGAGAACCCATTGCTGTGCACACCCGAGGAGGCGATGCCGATCACGAGGTCGCCCGGTTCGATGCGCTCTGAATCAGTGGCTCGAGCCAGTTCGACGACGCCGACGGAGAAACCAGCCAGGTCGAACTCGCCGGGCGGATAGACATCCGGCATCTCCGCCGTCTCACCGCCGAGCAGCGCGGCGTCCGCCTGCCGGCATCCTTCGACGACGCCTTTGACGAGTTCCGCCTGCGCCTCCGGATCGAGCGAACTGACTGCGATGTAATCCAGAAAGAACAGCGGCTCGGCGCCCTGCACGATCAGATCGTTGACGTTCATCGCGACAAGATCGATGCCGACCGTGTCGAAACGATGCATCGCCGTCGCGATCTTCACCTTGGTTCCTACGCCATCGGCGCAGGCGACGAGCACAGGATCCTTGTAGTTCCGCTTGAACAGCTTCTCGTTGTAGTCCAGCCGGAACATGCCCGCGAAGCCGCCCGGATTCTCGATCACGCGCGGGCCGAACGTACGGCGCATCAGGGGCTGGATGAGATCGACGAACCGATCGCCTTCTGCGATGGATACACCCGCCGCGGCGTAGGACAGCCCTTCGCTCGACTTCTCTCCCGCCCGATTGTCTGGTGCGCCGGCGCTCATGCCGCAAGCATACACACCCCGGCCCGAACATCGGGTTGGCGGGCGTCCACGCCGCTATCCTGTGGCGATGCACTTCGATCTGATCGACTCCGTGATCGAACTCAAGGCGGACACCATCGTCACACTGAAACAGGTGACGGCCGCCGAGGAGTATCTGCAGGATCACTTTCCGACGTTTCCCATCCTTCCCGGCGTGCTCATGATTGAGGCCATGGCGCAGGCGGCCCGAAGGCTCCTGCGCGAGCGGGATCCTGCGCTGGAAACGCATGTGCTGGGCGAGGTTCGCGCCGTCAAATACGGCGCCATGGTCAAGCCCGGCCAGGCGCTGCAGGTGACCGTTACGCTCGCCGGCGAATCCGATGGCGTCTACTCGTTCAAGGGCGCCGGCGTCGTCAGGAACGGATCTGAGGGTGAAGAGCGAACTGCGGTCTCCGGTCGATTCACCATGAGGCCATTGCGAATCGGTGTGCGCGAGCCGGAAGCGGCGGGCGTTGCCCCCCCTCGCTAGCCTTCACGGGCGACTTCGGCCATACTGTCGATCCGGATCTGAGCGGCGACGATTCGCCCCGGATTCAGACGCCAATTGTTCGATTTCATCCATTGTGCACGGAGCCCCTTTCGGGATCAGTTATGAGTCGCGACGAGGTATTCGAGAAGGTGCAGGAGGTTCTCGTCGACGCCCTGGGTGTCGACGATGACGAAGTGACCCCGCAGGCGAGCCTGACGAAGGATCTCGAGGCGGAGTCCATCGACTTCCTCGACATCGTCTTCAAGCTGGAGCAGGCGTTCGGGTTCAAGATTGAACAGGGCGAGCTCTTTCCGGAGAATGTGGCCCAGGATCCCGAGTTCGTGCAGGACGGCCGTTTGACCGACCAGGGTCTGGCCGCTCTGAAAGAGCGCTTGCCGCACCTCGACCTGACGGACTTCGAGCAGAACCCCGAGATCACGAAGGTGGCCGAGGTCTTCACGGTGGACTCGCTGGTCAACTTCGTCGAGCGCAAGCTCGCGGCGAGCGTCTGAACGCATCGCGCCGCCCGGCGCGTCGGAATCGACTCCCATGCGCTGGATGTGGATTGACCGAATCATCAGCCTCGATCCCGGCAAACGTCTCGTTGCCGTCAAGCAGATAAGCATGGCTGAGGAGCATCTGCACGATCATTTCGCCGCCGACCCTGCACTGGGCCGCCCCGCCATCCCGGTGATGCCGGCGTCGCTGATCCTTGAGGGCATGGCGCAGACGGCCGGCGTCCTCGTGGGACACGCACGATCATTCAGGGAAAAGGTCGTGCTGGCGAAGATTGGCAAAGCACAGCTCTCCTGCGATGCGACGCCGGGCGACACGCTTCGCTATGACGCGACGCTGACGCGGATCGATGAGGCGGGCGCCGCCACCACAGGCGTCGTTGAGCTGCGCGGGCCCGCCGATGATGACTTCACGCCGATCGGATCCATCGATCTCATGTTCGGCCATGCCGACAGGAATATGGCGGGCGTGGAGTTCCCGGAGCACAACTTCGTCTTCAGCGACGCCTTCCGGACGCTGCTGGAGTCCAGCGGCATCCCCGCGGACTTCTAAGCCGTCCCCACTCCCGCACAAGCGCATGAAAAACGCCGACGGGCTGAAGACCCGCCGGCGCTCGTTGTCCGATCAATGGCGTCACGCGCCGCCTGACTCAGCGGCGTGCGACGTTCCCAGATTCCTTTATGCCCGACGACGACGCGTCGCGGCGAGACCGGCCAGGCCGATCAGTCCTGCGGCGCCCGGCGTGGGCACCTGGACGAAGCTCAGCGTTGTCGGCGTCGCGCCGCTTTCGCTGTCCGTGAAGATGGTCAGCTCACCCTCGACTACGTTGTTTTCGAGCGTGGTGCCGAGCATCAGACCGCCCTGCACCGCCGCGTCGAAGTCGCGGATCGTCAGCTGGGCGAGGAAGACCTCATAGTTGGCAGAGGATGAGTTGAAGATCGGCTCACCCTGAACGTTCGCCGGATTGCTGTTGAACCAGCCGCCCTGGACGAATCGCTGATTGCCGACCTGGCTGCCCGCCTGTTCGGTGAGGAACGCGAACGCCGGATCGGTTGAGGTTGTGTCAGGATTGAGACCGGGCGACTGCGATGTGCGCCCGATGCTCACGAATGTGTCCCATTCGGCGCTGGGCGCGAAGCCGCCGGCGCCGAAGAGGCCTGCGTTCGGAGACGTGTTGCCTCCAAACGGATCCTGGTAGAAGTAAGCGGACTGATTCTGCAGGCCGAAACCGAGATCGGTTCCGCCGGACGAAGCGTGTCCGGCGCTGAGAATCGTGTCCTCAGTCGCATTGTCATCGAAGACAGCAAACATGCGAACGACTGTGTAATCGGCGATGTCGCCGGGGTTGAGATCATTGATGGCCGTGGTTGCGGCGGCATCCCATGCTGCGTCGGTGCGCAGCTCAATGCCGATCAATGATGCGGAAGCGATCGAGCATGCCATTGCGGCGCCCGTCGCCGCCAGAAGCGTACGAATCATCTCTTTGACTCCTCTCCCTGGTGCGTCGCGCATCGCCCTTGTGCTTAAGCGATTGGACGCCACTATCGGATCAACAAAACTCCCTGTGCAGGCGGATCATGTGCATGGATCCACCACATATCTGTGCATACGGAGATTACCACGCGGGACACGTCAGTCCAGACCAAAACCACTGTATTTGTAGCACTTTTTGAACAACGCGCCGGTTTCATATGCGCGCAGAAAAACCGGCGGGCCGGTCGCGGCCCGCCGGTGAAAGTCGGCAGATTCCAAAGTGAATCTTGTTGTGATGCGTCGCAATAAACTGCGACGTTGTCAGTCGTGCTTACGCGTTGCGACGACGACGTGACGCGGCGAAGCCGGCCAGGCCGAAGGCAGCAAGCGTGCCCGGCGCAGGAACCTTCTCGAACACGATCTTCTGCACGGTGGCGCCGCCGCCTTCCGTCTGCGTGAAGACATTGAACTCACCGTCCCAGATGTTGCTCTGGAACACGAACTCGCCGCCGTTCTCGCCCTGGAAGCTGCCGAGCTGAGCGCCGGCATCGAGACCGAGCACGGTGAACTGGCCGAGGAAGACGAGGAAGTCGCCACCGACGTCGCTCGCAACATTCTGACCGTTGTCACCACCACCGTTGAACCAACCGCCGAACACGCGGGACGGCATGACGGCGAAATCAGGATCGGTCGCCGTTGTGTCGGTGATGCCGTTGAGGTTGGTCTTGTCACCGAGACCGACATACGTGTCGATGCCGATGCCCGGAACCAGACCAATCAGCGTGGAGTTGGGCGGAAGATTACCGTTGGCGACGTTCTGATAGAACAACGCGCCATCGTTCGTCCCGTCGCTCATGTTGATGCCAAAGCTATCCATGTTGTTGTCCTGGCCGACGGAAAGGACCTTGTTCACACCGTTGCCGGTGCTGCCCGTCTCGCCTGGACCATCAAACTGAGCGTAGAAGTTGAAGACACGGAGGCCCACGCCACCCGGATCCGCCGCCGCTTCATCTGCGGGGGAGATCTCTTTGTCTTCACGAATGTCAATACCAATGAACGCCGCGGACGCGGAGCCCGCAACCAAAGCAATGCCGATACCGGCAGACAGCATACGAATCATGCCTGACTCTCCTCTTGCATTGAGATTTCTGACTACACCCGTGCCCTGTGCTGAGACGGATGCTATTCCCCTGCTTGCGGCAGGGAACCCTGTGCGACCGCTAGAGCATACATGACATTGCCAGCGCGTCTACCCCCAATCTGACCGTTTTTCAGACAATTCTGAGGGCCTCAGACAGCCACTTACCGGGCCCGACATCACAGACAACTCCCTGCGCTCCCCCGACTCGACGACCGAGAACAGGGCGGAACACCTTGTGCCACAAGACGTTGGTCCGCGTTAGGAGTGACGCGCGCAGCGCAAGCGGCAATGAAGGCGCACCTCGCACAACCCATGCGATTGAATCTCAGAAGTGACGGGAATTCCAGGCGAATTGCTTATCGGCGGCGCCGACCGGGCATGGCGACAGTTGCGCTCATGAGAACCGCGACCGCAGGCCCTGGCCCCGGGATGTTGCCGAATTGGATCAAGTGCGGCGTGGCTCCTCCACCCGGTGTTTGCGTAAACACCGTGAAGCTGCCGGTGAAGATGTCGTTGTACCAGAATGTCTGAGCGTTCCCGTTCAGCGCAATTCCTTCTCCCGATGACACATTCTCATCCAGTCCGAGAACTGAGAGCTGCATCAGAAAGACGTCGTACGTGCCCTTCTCGGGATTGAAATTGGAGCCTGACGCGGCGCCCTGGAAATTGCTGCCGCCGCTGTTGAACCAGCCGCCGAGGACACCCGACGGGAGCATTTGAAAATCCGGGTCAGTGCCCGTCGTATCGGACGTGCCGTTGACATTCACCTTGTTGCCGATGCCCACATAGCTGTCGAGACCAAGCGCCGGTACGAGACCGATCAGGATGCTGTTGGGCGGCAAGTTGCCGTTGCCCGCGTTCTGGTACAGCTCAGCTTCCTGGTTCTGCCCGTCGATCGTCTTGATGAACAGTCCGCTGACGGCGTCCGGCTGCCCCACGGAGATCACCGTGTTTTGGGATGCCGGATCCTGCACGTCGAAGACCGCCTCCTCATCGAACTTCGCATAGAAGTTGAAGACCCGCAGACCGACTCCACCGGGATCCGCGATCGCGACATCCGCAGGATCGAGCGTCTTGTCCTCGCGCACCTCGATGCCGAGGAAGGCCGCATGCACTGATCCAGCCGCGGCCACAAGAGCCGCACACGAAGCGATCGCAAACCTGTTCATTGAGTTCCCTCCTCAGAGCGCGGCGCCTCCCGGATCAGCGGGCGGCATTCATCGACGTGTTCTGCAAGCCCAATTCTAAGGCCTGAATGCGGAGGCCCCAAGCCATTTCTTCTGCCGCCGGGGTAAAGAAGGGGAAGCGACTGTGGGCTGCCGACAGGAGGCTGTTCCCCAATGACCCAAAAACAACACCGGCGAGCAGAAGCTCGCCGGTGTTGTCGTGCCTGTAGAGACCGGAGAGGCGGTCTCGTAGTTACTTGTCAAACCCACAAGGCATCAGGCGCGGCGTCGGCGCCCGGCAGCCAGACCCGCAATGCCGAAGACAGCGATCGCACCAGGAGCGGGGACTTTCTCGAAGTTCACGAATTGGGGTATAGCGCCGCCACCGTCTTGCTGGGTGAAAATAATGAAGGAGCCATCGAATACTTCGCTCTCATATGTCCAGATACCGCCGCCGCCGCCCACGAAGCTCCCAAGGTCGGCGCCGGCGTCGAGCCCCAGTGTCGTGAACTGACCGATGAATACGGAGAAACCATCCGGGTCAGGCGTGGCGACGTTCTGACCATTGTCACCACCTCCATTGAACCAGCCTCCCTGAACTCGGCTCGGAAGGAACGCGAAAAGCGGATTGGTGGAGGTCGTGTCATTGACGCCATTGAGATTGGTCTTGTTGCCCAGACCGACATACGTATCGACGCTGAGTCCAGGAACGAGGCCGATGAGCGTTGTGCTCGGAGGCCGATCGCCGTTGACGGCATTCTGGTAGAAGGTCGCGCCCTGGTTCTTGCCATCGGCCATATTGATGCCGAATGTATCAGTTTCGTTGAACTGCCCAACCGACAGAACCTTGTTGACGGCGTTGCCGGTATTCCCTGTTTCACCAACATTATCGAAGCGCGCGTAGAAGTTGAAGACGCGCAGTCCCTGCCCGCCTGGATCCGCCGCGGCCTCATCGGCAGGATCAATGATCTTATCTTCCTTGATGTCAAAACCGACGAAATCAGCATGCGCCGAGGCGGCCAGAACAACGGAACCGACCAGTGTGATCAAGAGTGAACGTCTCATGGTTTCCCTCCAGGTAAAAACGAAAGATCTGCTCTGCGCGTGGCATGTCCAGTGTGCACATGCGCTCGGCAAACATCCAGATTCGATACAGTTGGTGTCGCACACATCGGAGAGCGCGCTTGCGGCGCCATCAGGACGCTGTGAGCCAGGCCTACCGAGATTCCGATTGCGCCATTGAGCTAGCCGCGCCGCCAGCGGTCACGAGCTCCAGTCGCTGCCTCAAGAACCAGCGCGATGCGTGAATTCCCTGAGGTTGAATGCGGTGAATCCTGCGCAAGCGCGCATTACGACGGCTCCGATGAACGGAGCGGACGGGCAAGAACGACTTGTCATGGTGACCCTCCAGACCTTGCGCGGCGATGCGCCTTGGATTGCGCATCTCCATTGATGAGCAAGGCCCCCAAGCACTGATCCGCGAACGTGTCCCCAGCGGTCATGCTAGCGAACAGCTGATCCCGGTATGGATCGTTCAGGACTCCCAATCGGACATGCGAGCCGCGAATCCAGTCATGTGCGTAGTTGACGTGAAGGTGGTGATTCGGGCGGCGCTTGAAGGCGCATTGTGTCAGCCGACTGTTCGGCTGTCAGAGGGTCGGAGCCAGGAGTTGCATGCCGCCCCCGCGCGCAAAAACAACACCGGCGAGCATGAAGCTCGCCGGTGTCGTTGTCTCATATGAGGCCGGAGAGGCGGCCTCTTAGTGACTTATCAAACCCTCACGGGCATTAGGCGCGACGTCGGCGCCCAGCGGCCAGACCAGCAACGCCGAACAGAGCCAGCGTACCGGGCGTGGGGATCTTGGCGAAGGTGATGTTGTGCGGGGTCGCACCACCACCCGGCGTCTGCGTGAACAGCGTGAAGCTGCCCTTGAAGACGTCGTTGTGCCAGGTTGTGTCAGCATTGCCATTGAGGCCATCGCCTTCACCGGACGAAACGCCGGCATCCAGACCGAGGATACCGAACTGGCCGATGAACACGTCCCACGTGCCCTTGGCAGCGTTGAACGTACCAGCGTTGGCGCCACCCTGGAAGTTGGAACCACCGGAGTTGAACCAGCCGCCGAAGACCGCGTCAGCAGTGATGCCGAAGTCGGGGTCGGTGCCGGTCGTGTCGGAGATACCATTCAGGTTGGCTTTGTTGCCGATGCCGACGTAGGTGTCCTCGGCGAGGCCGGGGACGAGGTCGACGAGAACGGAGTTCGGAGGCAGGTTGCCATTGCCGGCGTTCTGGTAGAACGAGGCGCCGGCGTTACCGGTCTCCTTGTTGATGCGGAAGTTCGAAACCGCGTCCGGCTGACCGATCGAAATGACGGTGTTCGCCGAAGCCGGGTCCTGAACGTCCTCAACAACCTGCTCATCAAACTTGGCATAGAAGTTGAAAACACGGAAGCCCATACCACCCGGATCGATGACCGCGAGGTCAGCCGGGTCGAGGGTCTTGTCCTCACGGACTTCGATGCCAATGAAGGCCGCCGAAGCGGAGCCCGCCACGAAGGCAGCGCCCGCCACAGCAATAAGGTTACGGATCATTTGGGAAACTCTCCTTTTTTTCTTCCTCTCCCGAAGGGGAGATCGCACCGGTGTTGCGGACCGGTACATGTTTCCCGACGCCACATCACACAATCCATCCATAAACTACCTGAACCCAGGGCCCCACGGAAGTCGAGTTTTCCGAATTTGCGGCCTTTTTGCGTCAGGCTGACCGCACCAACACCCCTTCTTCAACCCGCACAAGTTCTCCCGAAACCCGGGCTTTCCCAGATTAACACTCCGGGTGGTTCAGCCCGTCACCGGCGCGATCCAATCGCCGCTCGAGGCTCCGGCATCCCGTCCCCGACCGGGGTATCTTTCCGCGCATGAGTCACTTCCTCGACGAGCTCCGCTGGCGGGGGCTGCTGCATCAGACCACCGACGACAAGGCCATCGAAACGCATCTCGCCCCGGGAGCGCCCGTCAGGCGGGCGTACGCCGGCTTCGATCCAACGGCTGATTCCCTCACCATCGGGAATCTGATCCCCATCAAGCTGCTCATGCACCTTCAACAGGCCGGGCACGCGCCGGTCGTCCTCATGGGAGGCGGGACCGGGCTTATCGGCGACCCCTCCGGAAAGTCCGCCGAGCGCCAGCTCATGACCCGCGAGGTCGTCGAGGCCAATGTCCGAGCCCAGCGCGCCATTTTCGAGCGCCTTCTGGACTTTGAGGGCCCCGCGGCCGCACGGATCGTCAACAACGCCGACTGGCTCTGCGACCTGGGCTACATCGAGGCGCTTCGCGATATCGGCAAGCACTTCTCAGTCAACATGATGATCCAGAAGGACTCGGTGCGCGATCGCCTGCACGCGCGCGAACAGGGCATCAGCTACACCGAGTTCAGCTACATGATCCTGCAGTCCTACGACTTCCTGCATCTTCGCAGATCCATGGATGTCAGCGTGCAGCTCGGAGGCTCCGATCAATGGGGCAACATCGTCGGCGGCGTCGATCTGACCCGTCGTGTCATGCAAAAGGAAGTATTCGGACTTACCGCGCCGCTCGTCACCAAATCCGACGGCGGTAAGTTCGGCAAGACCGAAGAGGGCGCCATCTGGCTCACTGCAGAACGCACATCGCCCTACGCCTTCTATCAGTTCTGGCTGAATACGGATGATGCGGATATCGCACGGTTCCTGCGGTTTTTCAGTGTCATGCCGCAGGACGAGGTCGAGTCACTCATTGCCTCACACGAGAAGAATCCCGGCGCGCGCGAAGCGCATCGGGCGCTGGCCAGTCACATGACGGGTCTTCTGCACGGAGACGCCGCGGCCAAGCATGCCCAGGCCGCGGCCAGCGCCTTGTTCAGCGGCGAGGTCGCCCAGCTTGATGAGAAGACGCTCGATGAGGTCTTTGCGAATGTGCCTTCGAGCGACCATCCGCGCAGCGATCTTGATGGCGAAGGCGCCCTGCTCATCGATCTCATCGCCGAGACGACGCTGGCGAAAAGCCGGCGGGAGGCGAAGGAGTTCCTCGCCAATGGATCTGTGAGTGTCAATGGCGAAAAGGTCGCCGCGAACAAGCGGCTGACCACCGAAGATCTGCTGCATGGTCGCGTGGCGCTGCTGCGGCGCGGCAAGAAAACGTGGCATGTGACCCGCTGGCGCTAGGCTGAGCGAGCGCAGGGCGGGATCGCGGGCTATTTGCCCCATTTCGTTCTCGCATCTCGCCTTGATTCGGGGAATAATGCTCTGCAGAGAGCAAAGGGCCAGGTCGCACGCGGCCTCTGCGCAGTGCGCAGCTATTGGCCGCGCTTTGAGTGAAAGGAGTTCGCTCATGCCTCGAGTCGAGAATCTTCTCTCCAGCAAGCATGCAACGAATCGATCGGACGTGGTCAGCGTCTCGGGTGAGACGACGGTGTTCGACGCCGCCCGCCTCATGAACGAGCATCACATCGGCGCCGTGGTCGTGACGGAGGATAAAGATCGCCTGATCGGGATCTTCACGGAGCGCGATGTGATGACGCGCGTCGTGGCCGGTCGGAAGGATCCGGCGACCACGAAGGTCGGCGACGTGATGACGACGGAAGTCGCGGTGTGCGATCGGTTGGC
The DNA here is from genome assembly GCA_032355985.1 of Sarcodiotheca gaudichaudii. Taxonomy (NCBI): domain Eukaryota; phylum Rhodophyta; class Florideophyceae; order Gigartinales; family Solieriaceae; genus Sarcodiotheca; species Sarcodiotheca gaudichaudii. The sequence continues at coordinate 152,827 of JAUKVZ010000003.1, forward strand.
GCCGCTTGATGATCTGCGCGCTCTGATGCGCGAAAAGCGGATTCGACATGTGCCTGTCGTGGAGGAAGATCGTGTCATCGGCATGATCTCGATCGGCGATCTGAACACCGCCGAAGTCAAGGTCATGTCCGAGACCATCAGCTATCTCGAACAGTTCATGTACAAGGGCTAAGCGCTTTGGCGCTTACTTGAGTTCGACAGACCAGTAGGCGTTGTCCAGGAACGCCTTCCATGTCGAATATCGCTCTTGCCCCAGGCGAAGGCTGATCAGCGGATTGCGCCGTGGCTCAATCGGCTTGCGAATCAGCTTCATGGAAGCCTGTGATGGCGTGCGCCCGCCCTTGCGAGCATTGCATCGCACGCACGCGCACACAAGATTGCGCCATGATTCGCCGCCGCCCTGTGAGCGCGGTGTCACATGATCAAGCGTCAGTTCGCTCGTCGGGAAGTGATGGCCACAATACTGACAGCGGTTGCGATCACGAGCGAACAGATTGCGCCGGTTCAGCTTCACCTGCTGCCTGGGCATGCGGTCGTATCCGAGAAGCCTGATGACGCGCGGCACGGCGATCTCTGAACTGACGGTGCTGACCCAGTCCTGCCCCCCCGGCTCCAGCTGACGCTGCAGCTCGCTGATCTCGGCCCAGGATTCAAAGTCGTAGTTGAAGTACTTCCCGTCTTCGACGTGGATGACTTCGGCCATGTCGCGGAAAAGCATGGTGAATGCGCGTCTTGCTGAGATGACGCGCAGCGCGACATAAAGCTTGTTGAGAACGAGAACTTTGCAGTCGAGCCCGGAAGCGACGGCGGCGATCGTCTGCGCTGAAGCCATGGGCTCCAACGCTGGATGCCTCTTTCGGCCGCGTCTTGCAGGACCGGCTGACACGTCAACGCCTCCTTCTCATGGAGCGCCGGATGGCGCCCTCGATCCGGCGGACGCAGCCTCGGAGCACGGCGTTCGCCGGTTGATCGCACAAACAGTACCCGAGCAATTGGGGTCGATCAATCGGATCTTCGGCCCTTCGAGCCCCTTCTGTTGACCGGTTCACACTTCGCTTGCGCTTCGCTGACGCCTTCTTCTCAGGTTGTGACGGTGATCGGGCGTTCACGGGCGCTGCGCACAGGGACGTTACCGGTCGCTCTCATCGGAGGCCGGTGCGCACAAAAAAAACGACCCGGCGCATGGCCGGGTCGCGAAGAATCACATCCGATATTCGGCGATCAAACGCGTAGCGCGAAGATCCCGAACAGTCTTACGGGCACGGGCCCCAGGTGCCGATCAGGTCCGCCAGTTCCGCGGCGCCGTAGGGATTGCCCCACTGACCGATGAGCACAGCAAGATCCGCCGAGCCGACGGAACCGTCGAAGTTCAGGTCATACGGGCAGGGCGGGCCATCGCATTCATCCGGCACGCCATTGCCGTCCATGTCGTTGTTCGAGCCGGCGTTGATGGTCAGCGTGTAGTCGCCGCCCCAGCCGCTCGTCTTATAGAAGCGGATGTAGTAGGTGCCGGGAGCGACATTCGCCGAGACACTGCCGGAGCCGCCGGACAGGAAGTCCGTATCGAGCGGCACGCCGGCGTCATTGACAAGCTGCATATCCGCGTTCATGTCGCCGGTGTCGAATGAAGCGCTGGCGCTGACAACGCCCGGAGCGCACGTCTGGAACTCGAACCAGTCGTCGAAGTCCACCATGATCAGGTTCTGCGCGGCGCCGATCTGCAGCGGAGGCGCTTCAGGCCTGCTGTCGTTGTCTTCGTAGCTGTCATCCGGCGTGATCTGGCTGAGGAATCCATTGATCGTCGTCCACGGGCCGGACATCTTCGGGCCGTAGTGATTCCAGCTCGAAATCGGTGTGGTGCAGTTGGGCGTCGCGCCATTCCAGCAGATGCCGGTGAGGGCGCCGATCGTCTGATAGTTGGAGTTGAGCAGCGGAGCGCCGGATGAACCACCCGTGACCTCGCCTGTGGCGACATCCCACAGATGCGCGACGGCGGTCGAGTTGCAGATCGGGCTGCTTGAGGTCGTCGTGCCGCTGGAGTAACGCTTCCAGCTGCCGCCCGGATGATGAATCATGTGGACGGTGCTGCCGATCGAGGGATTGGCGTTCGTCGCGGCGTTGAAGCCCTGGCCGTCATCCGGATCGCTGTTGAGCCGCATGAAGGAATAGTCACTGAATCCCGAGCCGGCGAGGAACTGAGCGCCGGCGATGGAGGGACGCGAGCCGAGCGACGGCACGCTGCCGTTGCAGGTCGTCGTGCCGTAGAACCAGCTTGTGACGACGGTGTTCGCCACGGTCTGATTGCTGACGCAGTGATTCGCCGTCCAGAACCAGCCGGCGAACGTGTTGGGGTCGGCGTCATTGAGCAGCGAACCGGTGCAGAGGAACGATCCGCCGTCGACGAAGGTGTAGCGACCGACCGAGTCACGCGCGATGATCTGATCGTTATCCATCAGATCGATGAAGCAGTTGACGTCGACAAAGCCGCAGGGCCCGCCGCGTTCGGTGGCGCCGCCGCCAAGGCCCGGCGCGTCCTCGAAGATGTCGACGTAGATCTCGGAGATCTCATCAATCTTGAAGGTGGGCAGGCCGTTCTTCGGGTTGTTCGTCTGATACTCGATGAAGACGCGATCACCGGCCATCGGCGGCGCCCAGAACTCGCCATCGCCGATCGGGCCGCGGCCTTCGACGTAGACCGCCGACTCATTCTCGCTGCCGCGAATCAGCAGATACGAATCGAGCGGCAGGTCGATATCCGTCACGTGCAGTCGAGCGCCGAAGCTGCCGTCAAGCTCGATCATCATGCGCCAGACGAGGCCGCCATCCTCAGTCTTGAGCCACTGACCGTGGCGCGCCGTATCAATGACGCCGGAAGGCATCGCGCGATTGACGCCGACGCGAAGGGACATCCGTCCGTTCTGCGCCGCCGCATGATCCTCCTGCCAGAGCGCGTTCATGTCGAGAGCGCCGAAACGCACGACCGCGCGATCAGGAAGCAGATCACCGCTGCGAAGGTTTGTGAATGTCTTCATGGCCGGGGCAGGCACGGCCGAGCGATCGACGATCGGCCCGCGTTCACTCGGGTAGGTCACAACCTGAGCGAGCGCCGAATGCGCAGTCAGCGCGAAGCCCGCCGTAAGGACGACGGAAGTCAGACAACGAGTTCCCATTTGCATTTCTCCTGACACCGCCCGGCTCCACACCGATTTCTCGCGCTAGACGATGCTCATGCTTTGATGAACGATTTTTCTGTCCCAATCACGGCCCGGGGCTGCACGAACCGCGCCCCGCTGCACAGTCCGATACCCAGCGCGCAGCGGGCCCAACCCGAGGATAAACGATGAAGGGGCCGATTCAAGATGTTTTGGGAGCGTCGAGGATGATCGGCGCGTCGGATAACCCGATTCCGTCGCGTGCGGCATCCCTCAAGGTGGCGGAATGTGGCCGTCTTGCGCGAGGCCTCGCCTCAACTAATGGCGAAAATGCCGGACGCCCGTGACCAGACAGGTCACGCCTCGCGACTCGCAGAGCTCGAACGTCTCCTTGTCGCGCTTGCTGCCCCCCGGATGGACGATCAGGGACACCCCCGCGTCAATCAGAAGCTCCGGCCCGTCAGGGAATGGGAAGAAGGCGTCGCTTGCGGCGATCGCCCCCCGCGCCCGATCCCCAGCTTTCGTGACCGCGATGCGGCAGGCGCCCACGCGATCCACCTGGCCGACGCCGGCGCCGAACAGACGGACCCTGCCCGAATCTCCATCCGGCCCTCCGATGGCGATCGCATTACTCGTCTGATGCTTGGCCATGGTCCAGATCATCGACGCCTGGCGAATGGCGTCGTCGCCGGGCTTCGGACCGGCTGCGTGCTCCCACTGCTCAATCGCCGCGGTGCGCGTGTCACGATCCTGGACGAGCATGCCGCCGGGAACGGACTTGTAATCAAGTTTGCGTGCGCTCGAGCCCGTGCGCTCACCCGTGGCCAGCAAGCGCACATTGACCCATTTGTCCTTGAGTAGCGCCAGCGCGTCGTCATCGAATGAGGCCGCGATCACGACTTCAAGAAACGCGCCATCGGAGCAAATGGCCTTGGCCGCATCCAGATCAATCGCGCGATTCACGGCCATGATGCCGCCATACGCCGCGATTGGATCGCCTGCCAGCGCCGCCTCGACTGCGCCGGCGCCTGTCGGCGCCACTCCGGCGCCGCATGGGTTGTTGTGCTTGATCACCGCGGCGCCGACCTGTGAATCGTCGAGCCTTCGCAGATCCTTGACCAGCTCCAGAGCGCTGGCGGCGTCTGCGATGTTGTTGTAGCTGAGCACTTTGCCGTGCAGTTGACGCGCCCCGACGACTGTGGGTCCGGTCGAAGATGGATCGCGATACAGCGCCGCATCCTGATGGGGATTCTCTCCATACCGCAGATCGGACGCTTTGAGATAGTTGATGCGGAGCGTGTCGGGGAAGGCCGCGGGACTGCGTCGATTCAGGTAGGTCGCGATGGCCGCGTCGTACTCCGCCGTGCGCGCGAATGCGGCGCCGGCGAACTGCGCACGGATTTGACGCGATGTGGCGCCGTCATTCTTGTTCAACTCATTGATGACACGGTCGTACTGACGCGGCGCGGTGACGACGGTGACGTATTCAAAGTTCTTGGCGCCAGAGCGAATCATGCTCGGCCCGCCGATATCGATCTGCTCGATCGCCTCGCGCTGCTCAACACCCGGCGCTGACACCGTGCTTTCGAATGGATACAGATTCACGCAGATCAGATCGATCGGAACGATGTCATGATCCGTCAGCGCCTTGGCGTGTTCCGGCTCATCGCGGACGGCAAGCAGTGCGCCATGGACGCGCGGGTGCAGCGTTTTGACGCGCCCCCCCATCATCTCCGGATACTCGGTGACGCTGTCGATCGGAATGACCTCGACGCCCGCTTCCTGCAGGACGCGAGCCGTGCCGCCGGTTGAGACGATCTGGGCGCCGCGCGACGCCAGCGCCCGGGCGAAGGGCACCAGATCGGTCTTGTCGGACACCGAAAGCAGCGCGCGTTTGATGGGAATCAGATCTGGCATATGTCAGTGAGCCTTGCTCGCCTGTTCGGCGCAACGCTTAGATGCGCGGGACGAATTTGGCGACAACGCCGCGGCGGGTGATGGTGTAGAGATCGCCGTCGACGAACGAGTCCATACGCAGTTGATCGACATCCGGCAGCCAGATGCGCTCCAGCACGTCGCCGCGATCAGGATCCAGCAGTACGGCCGTGCTGCCATCCCAGGCAATGAGTTTGCCGTCGCGCAGACCGATCACTTCGCCATACACATCCGGCGTCACCCAGATCTCGTCGCCGGTCAGCGCGTTGAAGGCGATCATGCCTCGATCAGGCGTCGCGACATAGAGCACGTTGTCATGCACGGAAGGCTGATCCGTCAGCGGACGCTCGCCTCGATATCGCCACAGCATGTCAAAGCCGACGGCGGAAAACGCGTACACCGACTGATCCATACTGGCGATGTACAGCGCATCAGACGTGCCCACCGGACGATTTCGCAGACCCGCGAAGGTGCGCCCGCGATTCGTCGATGCGCCCGTCACAGGGTCGAGAATGATCACGTCGCCCTGGCTGCTCACCACTCCGACCAGGTCGCCCACGGGCGCCGGATCGGCGTCAATCGCCGAATCAAGCAGATAGCCCCAGCGGCGGAATCCGGTGTGAATGCTGTGGCCCAAGACCTCGCCGGAAGTCGATCCGAAGACTGCCACCTGGCTTCTCACGACCGGCCTCGTGTTGACGACCATGTCGAGAGCCTGTCGATCAAGCAGCTCGCCGGTGCGAACATCGAGAATGAAGAGCTCCGTATCACTGGCGCTGATGATGCGATCATCGACGCGCACATTGCCGAGGGTTCTCGTCAGCTTGCTGGCGACTGAGTTTGACCAGCGATTGGCGCCGGTCGCGCCCTCGATGAGCGTCAGCATGTTGCCCGAATCCTGCACGAGCACGACATTGCCGGCGATGTCGAAATGCTCAGGCCGCTGCCCGCGCGTGATGACGGGGAACCCGCGCCACACGAGGTTGTAGCCGAGCTTGCGATACGCCTCGTGATCAATATCCGTCGAGATCTGCTGCGACGAGGATGATGAGGCCTGAGTGACGGTCCTCCCGCCGCTCGAGCATGCCGCCAGAACGGCGAGCGAAGCGAGCGCGAGGGCTCCTGAGAATCTGATGACTGCATTCACGCTGACACGCACCTGACCCGCCGAAGCGGATGGGAATCGAGAATCAAGAAATCGCTGGACATCGCCAGGGCCTCCGCACGCAGGCGGCGAGCGGTTCCCGCGATGTGGACGGAGTATCCGGCCCTCCTGCAGCGCGGTCAACCGAGCCGATCCTGCACGCTACCCTTGCCCCAATGTTCACGGGAATCGTGCAGACAACTGGCCGTATCCTGAGTTTCGACCCCGCGCCTGGCGGTCGACGCCTCGTCATCGACGCCGGCGACTGGCCCGCCGAGCCGCAGTCGGGAGAGTCCATCTCCGTCAGCGGCGTCTGCCTGACGCTGGTGGTTGGGCCCTCGCCAGCCCGAGGCGCACCGCTGGCCTTTGATGTCATCGAAGAGACGCTTCGGCGAAGTGCGCTCTCCGATCTTTATCCGGGGGACGCGGTCAATCTCGAGCGCTCCGTCACGCCCGCCACGCTCATGGGAGGCCACGTCGTGCAGGGGCACGTCGATGGCGTCGGCGAGATTGTGGCCGTCGCCAATGATCCGACCGATTGGCGCGTGCGCATCCGGCCTCCTGCCGAGCTGCTCGACTGCATCGCGCCCAAGGGTTCGATCGCCATTGATGGCGTCTCTTTGACCGTTGCGAATGTCGATGATGACTCGCTGGAGATCGCGCTGATTCCCACCACGCTCGAAGAGACGACGCTCGCGGCCCTCAATCCCGGCGCGCGATGCAACATCGAGACGGACATCCTCGCGCGCACCATCGTCCACTGGCTGAAGCGCCAGACGATGAGTGAAGGCGATCAATAATCGAATCAGTCTTCGGGTCCGCCACAGATGCCGCGGCGGTACGGCGGATCCATGACCATCGCATCATCGATGAACTGAAGCAGGCGATTGCCGCCCGAGCCCCAGTCCTGATCGTGCGCGGCTTTGACCGCATCGCCAAACGTCAACTGCGATCGATACAGGAATCGATAGAGTTCGCGCGTGCGCTTGATTTCGTCATTTGTGAACTTTCCGGATCGGCGCATGCCCACGACGTTCACGCCGACGACCGCGTTGCGCTTGCTGGCGATGAGAAATGGTGGCACATGCTGCGACACACCGGAAAGCCCCTGGAACATGACGTATTCGCCCAGATGGACGAACTGATGCACAACCGTGCAGGAAGACATGTTCACGCCATCGCCGATGACTGTGTGAGCGCCGATGCCTGCATTGTTGACGAGCGTGACGCCACTGCCGACGCGCGCGTTGTGCGCAACGTGCGCTCCGGCCATCAGGAAGTTGCCGTTGCCGATGCTCGTCGGCCGCTCGGAGCCGACGCTTCGATGCACCGTGACATGCTCGCGAATGATGTTGTCATCGCCGATGAAAAGCACACCGGGATCGTCGGGATCATCTTTTCGATCCTGCGGGCTGCCGCCAATCACGGAGTAGGGATGCAGTTCGTTGCGCTCGCCGATCGTCGTATGCGACATGATCATGGAGCCGCGATACAGCTTCGTGCCCGCGCCGATCGTCACGTGCGGCCCGACGTAGCAGTTCGGGCCGATCTCGACGCCTTCGGCGATGTTCGCCGTCGTGTCGATCTCTGCTCTTGGATCGATGCTTGTTTCGAGTTCAATCACTGGTGAGTCGCTCCAGCCCATGGGCCGGTGAGTGTCCTGTTCTATCAGCGGCCATCGGCCGCCGATTTGGGCAGAAAGTGTAGCCAGCCCCCGGCTCTGCTGAGCAATCCGGCCTCAGGCGAACCTTGAAACCCCCAGGAACGAGGCAGGCAGATCCGTCGAGCCCTTCAGCGCCATATCGGCCAGAGCCTCCCCGATGACCGGACCAAATTTGAAGCCATGCCCGCTGAAGCCGCAGGCGACGATCAGTTCCGTCGTTCCCGGGGCGTAATCGAGGATGAAGTGAGAATCCGGAGATGAGGTATAGCGGCAGGTGCGAATCGAAAGCAGCGGCCCGGCCGCCTCCGGCGCGTATTGCTCCAATGCCCGTCGCAGCTCCACCTCGTCTTCAGCGCGGGGCTGCTCGGCAGGGTCTTCTGCTGAGATGACATCGCCGAGTTTGTGATGACCGATCTTCACGCCGGGACATCCGGGCAGCAGCGGGAAGGCGTGAAACAACGAGCCGTCGTCCTGCCCAACCGCCCAGACAGGCAGACGACCCACATCAAACTTCGGCGGCTCCTTCGGCCAGAACCATCCGAGAGTCTGACGCGTCACGCGAAGCTCGACACCGGCGTCCTTCATGATGCCTGCCGCCCAGGGCCCTGCGCAGATGATCAGCTTCCGCGCTCGATACGTGGCGCGATCGGTCCTGACCGAAACACCATCGCCCGTGACATCCCACGAAAGCGCCGCTTCATGGCCGTGCGTTTCAGCGCCGTGGCGCATCGCCATCTCAGCGAATGTTGAAACCGCGAGATCCGCAAGCACAAAGCCCGCAGCAGGCTCGTGCAGCGCGACATGATCGGCAGGAAACGTCAGCTGCGGGTAGCGCGCGCTCAACTCGTCATGGCTGAGCATTTCGTGCGGCAGGCCGTGCTCCTGCGCCGAAGCGAGCGCGCCGGAGATGAACTCATGGTCCGGACGGCCGGCGTACACACCGCCCGTCGCGTACATCATCTTGCGCCCGCTCTCCTGCTCAAACTCTTCCCACAGCGTGTAAGCGCGGCGAAGCAGCGGCACGTAATCAGGATGCTCGTAGTAGCACAGTCGGATCATGCGCGACTGACCGTGCGAACTGCCGCGCGTGTTTGGAATGCCGAACTGCTCCAGCCCCAGCACGCGCACGCCCCGTCTTGCAAGCTGCCACGTCGCAGCCGCGCCCATCACGCCCTGACCGATCACGATCACGTCGAAATTGAGCGCCACTTCGATGATCCCTTCTGTGGCTGAACTTCAGGCGAATCCGTTTGATGCGCTAGCGCGACGAAGCGCCGACCATCGCGGCGTTCGTCGGGAATCGGCTCAGTGCGGCGAGCAACTGCTCAACCTGCTGAGGCGGGGGCATATTCAAAAGCCTGCGGCGGAGGGCCGTGATCGTGTTCAGTTCCTCGGGTCCGAGCAGCAGATCTTCCTTGCGTGTGCCGCTGGCCGCGAGATTGATCGCCGGGAACAGGCGGCGCTCTGCGATCTTGCGATCGAGGATGAGCTCCATATTGCCCGTGCCCTTGAACTCTTCGAAAATCACCTGATCGCCCTGACTGCCTGTATCCACGAGGCACGTGGCGATCACCGTCAGCGATCCCCCCTCCTCCGTGTTGCGCGCAGCGCCGAAGAGTTGCTTGGGAACCGTCAGCGCCTTGGAGTCGAGACCGCCTGAAAGTGTGCGGCCCGAGTTGGCATGCTTGCGCGAGTTGTTGAACGCGCGACCGATACGCGTCAGCGAGTCGAGCAGGATCACAACATCCTTGCCCGCCTCCACCATGCGCTTGGCCCGATCCAGCGTGATCATCGCAAGCGCGATGTGATCCTCAACGCCTTGATCGTTGCTTGAAGCAATCACTTCGCACGGCACGTTGCGCCGAAAGTCCGTGACTTCCTCGGGGCGCTCGTCGATGAGCAGCGCGAAGACATTCAGATCCGTGTGGTTGGTCTGCAGACCATTGGCGATGTTCTTCAGGAGAGTGGTCTTGCCCGCCTTGGGAGGCGAGACGATCAGGCCGCGCTGCCCCTTGCCGATGGGGCAGAAAAGATCGATCAACCTGCAGGCCGCAGGGCAGTCAGGATGCTCGAGCGTCAAACGTGGCTGAGGATCGATGACCGTGAGATCTTCGAACGCCGGTCGATCCGCCAGCGCACCGGGCTCCATGCCTTCGATGGAGAGCACCTGATCGACCACCGGTCGCGCCGGCCTGCTGCCGCCACCTCCGGCGCCTCCATTGCGGCTTCGCCCGCGTCTGCGGCGACGGGAACGCTTCTCGATCACCTCGACGGTGATCTCCTGCCCGTTGCGCAATGGATAGCGATCCCCGAACTGAACGGGTACGAATGGGTCGTCGGCGCTTTGGATCAAACCTCCGGCGAACTGCCGGACTCGTCCCTCGGCGCGCTCAGGCCACTCAAGAATGCCTGTCACTGTCACCATGTGTGCTCTGTTGTCGTTCGATCTTCGCCCGCCGGCGGGTCTATGCCGGAGCTTCCGACCTCTCCCCGAAAGTCATTCGCCAGCGGTGCGTCGCAATTGGAGCAGCCCGGGCGGGGTACGTCAACTCGGGCCGCCTCTGTGGAACGATGGCCCCCCGATCCATGGGATCCTCAGCGCCCTGGAGGGCCCCTGCGTCGATCCGCTTCCGGGCACGGGAGTCGCTAGCATGGCGAGCCGCGCTTCGGAGCGCATGGAGTGATCGTGTGCCCGGACGTCGCCTCTTATCGGATCGGGTCTCGCGCCCGCCGCTGATCAGAAGCACTGAGCCGGTTCACCAAGGATGGAAGTCTTCAAGGGCATCCCGGTCTCCGCTGGAGTCGTCATCGGCTCCGTCTTTGTGCTGGACGACGCTCGCCGCCGCATCCCCAGACGCCATATTGGGAAGGCTCAGGTCGCCCGCGAGCACGAACGGCTCGACGAGGCGCTTGCCGGCTCCATCGCGGAACTCGAGGAAATCCGCGATCGCGCCGAGGAGGAACTGGGGACCGAAGCCGCGAAGATTTTCGCCTTCCACCTGGGCGTCCTTCGCGATCCCTCATTGACCAAACCCATTCATGACCGGATCGATGAAGAGCTGGTCATGGCCGAACACGCCGTCTCGATCGAGTTCAGCCGAGTCGCGCAGATGTTCGCCGGGATGACGGACGCCTCATTCCAGACCAAGGTCGACGATGTCTGGGATCTGGATCGTCGCGTCCTCAAGCATCTCATCGGCGAGCACATGTCCGAGCTCGATCGCCTCGATCACAAGGCGATCATCGTCGCTCGTGATCTGACGCCCAGCCAGGCCGCCAGCTTCGAACGCGACAAGGTCATCGGCTTCGCCACCGACGCCGGCGGGCGCACAAGCCACACCGCGATCGTCGCCCGCGCCCTCGGCATTCCTGCTGTCGTCGGACTCGAAACGCTCACCGAGCGGGCGCCGGACAACGCCGCGGTCATCGTCGATGGAGATCGAGGCGTCGTCATCCTGAATCCGGATGAAGAGACGCTCGAACAGCATCGCACCTACATCGAACGCATGCGGAAGTTTCGCCTGGCGCTCAGCGAGCAGGCCACGCTTCCCAGCGTCACGAAAGATGGCGTCGAGATCGCACTGCACGGCAACATCGAGTTCCCGGAGGAAGCATCGGCAGTCGTCGAAAATGGCGGCGACGGCGTCGGTCTCTTCCGCACGGAGTTCATGTATCTCACCAATCCGCATGAGCCCACGGAAGACGAGCAGTACGAAGCGTACAAGACCTGCCTCGAACGCCTCGACGGCAGGCCGCTCACGATCCGGACGTTTGACCTGGGCTCAGACAAGCAGACGCAGGAGCGTTCAGAGATTCCCGAACGCAACCCGGCGCTGGGCTGCCGCAGCATCCGCTACTGCCTTCAGAATCTGCCCATGTTCAAGCGCCAGCTCAGTGCGGCGTTGCGCGCCTCAGCGCTGGGCAAGGTGAAGATCATGTTCCCCCTGGTGACCAATCCTCTGGAGCTGCGTCAGGCGAAGATGATCATGGAGGATGTGAAGGAGGATCTCGAAGAGGCGGGGCTTCCCTTCGATCGGGAGATCGAGGTGGGGATCATGGTCGAAACGCCGGCCGCGGCCGTCATGGCCTCCACATTCGCCCGCGAGGTCGAGTTCTTCTCCATCGGAACCAACGATCTGGTGCAGTACGCACTGGCCGTGGATCGCACGAATGAGCGGGTCGCAAACCTGTATTCGGCGGCCCATCCGGCGATCCACCGGCTGATTAAGGACGTAGTACGGGCGGGCAGGCGTCATCACGTCCCCGTGTCGGTATGCGGCGAGGTCGCCGCCGAGGTGGAGTACACGATGTTGCTGCTGGGCCTCGGCCTGCGTAGTCTCTCTGTAACTCCGTCGGCCATCCCCGCGATCAAGCGGGTGGTCCGATCAGTCGATATTCCGCAATGCGAGCGGCTCGCCCGAAAGGTCGGCTCGTTCGATTCCGAGCGTCAAGTCGCGGCTTTGCTTCGCGATGAGACACGAACAGTCATCCCCGAGGCGTTCGACGGTCGTTCCGTCGATTAGTCCCGCCGGCAACGGCGAGACGCGCCAAAAGGACAGAAACAACCACCGGCGGAGCGCCAGCAGGCGTCCTGTTCGGTGAGCCGGCACTCGACGCGAACGAAGGCGACTCTCGCCTGCCGATCGCGAAGAACGATGGGTCTTCGGACCCGGGATTGGTTCGAGCCTCGCTCGAGCAGGCAGCGCCCTGATTGGAAGGCGTCGCCGGCGAGCGGGAGGCGCCCCCGGATACGCTCTGCCTCAGGCAGGCGTAAACCGGAACCGGGCGATGGGGCTCAGGGACGAATCCGGCTCTCCAGCAGCAGGAGCACGCGAGCGAGCCCGCCATCACAGTTCAGGCGACGCGTGCGCGACTCGCAGCCCAACCCGACAACCAACGCATCCGACGAAGGCGCTTTACGCGCCGATGGTGATCGGTCCGGCCACACGGGCAGAGCGCAGCGCGTCCATCATTCCCTCAAGAGGACATCGTGGCCCACACACAAATGCTCATCAATTACGTCCCCGGCGAAGAATGCCGGGTGGCGCTTGTCGTCGATGGCAAACTCGAAGATCTCAATGAAGAACGCGCCAACAACGTAAGCCACGTCGGCGATATCTACGTCGGGCGCGTCGTCAACGTCGAGCCCAGCATCCAGGCGGCCTTCATCGACTTCGGCCTGGAGCACAACGGCTTTCTGCACATCTCCGACCTGCATCCGCAGTACTTCCCGGGTGAAGGCTCCAACAAGACCGAGATGGTCGGCAAGAAGACGCCCAGGCGCGATCGGCCGCCGATTCAGCAGTGTCTCAAGCGCGGCCAGGAGATCGCCGTTCAGGTGCTCAAGGAGGGAATCGGCACCAAAGGCCCGACGCTCACCTCCTACCTCTCCATCCCCGGCCGCTACCTCGTGATGATGCCCGACATGGATCATGTCGGCCTCTCGCGCAAGGTCGAAAATGATGACCAGCGCAAGAAGATGCGCCAGATCATCGAACAGCTCACGCTGCCCGACGGGTTCGGATTCATCCTTCGCACTGCGGGGCTTGATCGAACCAAGACGGATCTGAAGCGCGATCTCGCCTACCTGCAGCGTCTCTGGAAGGACATGGAAACCCGGCGCAAGAAGGGCAACAAACCCCGCCTGCTCTATGCCGAAAGCGATCTGCTCGTCCGTTCGCTGCGGGATCAGCTGACGACCGACATCGACGAAGTCATCATCGACGATCGCAACGCTATTCGGCGCTCAAGTCGCTTTATGAAGATCGTCGCGCCGCGATCGCACACGAAGCTCGTGCACTACGCCGAGGAGGCGCCTCTCTTCCACGCATTCGGCATCGAGGAGCAGATTCGTCTGATCCACGAACGCGAAGTGCCGCTGCCATCCGGCGGCTCCCTCGTCTTTGATGAAACCGAGGCGCTCGTCGCCATCGACGTCAACTCAGGCAAGATGCGCGGCCACTCAGACGCCGAGACCACCGCCTACAAGACCAATGTCGAGGCGATCGAAGAGATCTGCCGCCAGCTGCGCCTGCGCGATCTCGGCGGCCTGGTCATCAACGATCTCATCGATATGCGTCATCGCTCGCATCGCAAGGACATCGAGACGCGCTTCCGCAATCATCTGAAGAAGGATCGCGCGCGAACGAAGATTCTCGCAATCAGCCAGTTCGGCATTGTTGAAATGACGCGCCAGCGCATGCGAGGCAGCGTGCGAAGTATGCACTCGACGCAGTGCCCGCAATGCACAGGCAGAGGCGTCATCCAGCGTCCCGACTCCGTCGCCAGCGAGGCGATGCGCGAGATGAGCAACATCATTCAGCACGAACGCGTGCGACGGCTGGTCATGGTCGTCTCGCCGCGCGTGGCAAGCGAGTTGCTTTCCTCCAAGCGCAAGCGTCTGGGTCGACTGGAGCGCATCACCGGCAAGCACATCGATGTGCGCGTCAGCGAGGATCTTGCGATCGATCGCGTGCGATTCGAGGCGTATGACGATCGCGCTGCGGATGTCGATATCTCGCGCCTTCCGATGCCCAAGCCGCCGGCTGATCTGCCGGCATGGGAGCCCGATCAGAAGGAACTCGACGACTGGGCTGCGAATCCCGCGCTCGAAGTCGAAGAGTTCGCCGACGAGCCAATCGAGGAGTTTGAGGACACCTTTGATCTGCCCGGTGAATCAGAAGGCGACGCCGATGAATCTGCGGCGACCAACAAGAAGCGCAAGCGTCGTCGCGGCAGGCGAGGAGGCGCCAAACGCCGAGGCCGCCAGCAGCAGGATTCGGACAGGGACAAGGATGAAAGCGCCGAATCGAAAGACGAAGCGCCGAAGCAGGACGAATCGTCCGACGAAGACAAGCCCAAGCCCAAACGCCGTCGAGGCAGGCGCGGCGGTCGCCGCCGCAGCGGCCGGTCGAACGAGGAAGCCGGGGCTCAGGATGCTCCGGTCGCGGACGCTCCCGTCGAAGAGGCGCCGCCCAAATCCACCGACGGCCTGCGCGGCGATTCGTGGGATCTCGAGCCTTCCGAGGTGACGAAGAAGACGCCTTCGAAGAAGCGAACCCGCAAGGCAAGCACCAAGAAGAAGACGTCAGCCACCGAGAAAAAAGCTGTGGAGACTCCTCCACCGGCAGCGCCCGGCCCGCGCGGCGATTCCTGGGATCTCGAACCCGCCGCCGTGAAACCCGCCAAGATCAGCCCTGAGCCTGAAGCCGACGAACAGCCGGCGAAGAGAACGAGTAAGAAGAAGGCCGCACGAAAGAAGTCGACGCGCAAGACCTCCAAGAAGAAGTCATCGAGCAAGAAGAAGTCTTCTCGCAGCGCTACCTCCACCTGATTCATCGCCGGAGCCGCACACGCCGGATCGTCCATGCCACGCGACGCTTCAGATTGCCTTCGCCTGATCATCCTCGGTTCGACAGGCTCCATCGGCAGACAGACGCTTGAGGTCGTCGAACATCTCAATGCGCTGCATGCACGCGGCGAAAGCGCGCGGCGATACGACGTCGTCGGGCTTGCGGCAGGCGCCAATGTCGATCTTGCGCTCGCCCAGGCCGGCGCCTTCGATGTTCGCGATGTCGCCATCGCAGACGGCAGCGCCGCAGCGCCATCCGATCGCACGATGCGCACCGGCCCGGACGCCGTGTGCGAACTGATCAACGACGTCGAGTGCGATCTGGTCGTCGGCGCGATTGTCGGGGCGGCAGGACTCTCGTCCATGATCGCTGCGATCGAAAAGGGTCGGGACATCGCGCTGGCAAACAAGGAAACACTCGTCGCCGGCGGCGAACTGGTCATTCCGCTCGCGCAGCAGCGCGGCGTGCGACTCCTGCCGATCGACAGCGAGCACTCAGCAGTCTGGCAATGCCTGAGCGCCGATCACGCGCCGCCGATGCTCCTCGGCCCGGAAGTGGCGCGCGTGCTGCTCACAGCCTCCGGCGGCCCATTTCGTGGCCGCTCGCGTGAAGAGACATACGACGCGACGCCTGAAGAGGCCCTCGCCCATCCAACATGGAACATGGGCCCGAAAGTCACGATCGACTCCGCCACGATGACCAACAAGGCGCTGGAGCTGATCGAAGCGCACTGGCTCTTCGGCCTGGAGTCGGAGCGCCTCGGCGTGGTCATCCATCCGCAGTCGATCGTGCATTCCTTCGTCGAATACAAGGATCGATCCGTCATCGCTCAGATGGGCGCGCCGGACATGCGCACACCGATTCAACTGGCGCTGACCTTCCCCGAACGTCCGCCCGGGCTCGCCGATTCGGTGGATTTCAGCACGCTGGCGAAGCTCGATTTCGAGCCTGCATGCCCGCAGACCGTGCCGGCTCTGGCGTCGGCGTATCGCGTGATCGACACCGGCGGCGTCTCCGGCGCTGTTTATAACGCCGCCAATGAAAGCGCCGTGGAGGCCTTTCTCGAAGGCAGGATCCCGTTCGGACGCATTACAGAGCTGGGCGCCGAGGCGATTGAATCGCTGGCGCCCCAATCTGCGCCAACGAGCCCGCCCTCACTGGCCGATCTGATGGAAGCCGACGGCGAAGCTCGTCGATTCGTGCACATGGAGCTGGCGGCGCTGTAGTCCCGCGCCGGCTGAATAGGATTCTCAATGCTCGAGACACTCGACACCTTCGGCGATGTGATGCTCTTCATCCTTGGATTCGGCGCGCTGGTCGCCATCCATGAACTGGGCCACTTCATCGCCGCACGCTGGGCAGGCATCCGCGTCTATCAGTTCGCGATCGGCATGGGGCCGCCCATCTGCTCCTGGCGCAAGGGCGTCGGCTTTCGCATGGGCTCGACGTACGAAGCCGCGGCACATCGCGCCGCCAAGCTCTCCGGTGAGCCGCTGCGCAACATCGACGCCATCGATCCGCCCGAAGGCGTCGGCCAGACGGAATACCGACTCTCATGGTTCCCCATCGGCGGCTACGTCAAGATGCGCGGCCAGGAGGATCTCAACCCGCAAGCGACCTCCGAAGCGCCGGACAGTTACACGAAAGCGCCCTGCTGGAAGCGCCTTGTCGTGATCTCCGCCGGCGTCGTGATGAATCTCATCGTCGGCGCCGTGCTCTTCATGATCGTCTACAAGGTGGGCATCATGATGCCGCCGCCGGTCGTCGGCGAAGTCGCGGACAACAGCCCCGCATCGGAAACTGTCGCCGTCAACGCAAGCGCGCTTGGCGTGTCAATACCCGGTCTGCAGCCGGGCGATCGCATCACATCCATCAATGGCGATCGGGTGCGATCGTTCCAGGATGTGTTCGCAGCCGCGGCCATGAATCGCAAGGGCAACTCAATGGACGTGCTCGTCGAGCGCGAAGGCGTGACTGATCCGCTGCAGTTCGACATCACGCCGAAGATGAACGACACGACGCGCTTCCAGGAGCTTGGCCTGTATGCGCAGATGTCCACAACGCTCGTCGACAGCCCGGAGCTGACGCCGCAGCTCGACTTGATGGGCCTCGAAGGCGTGCAACCGGGCATGACGCTGACAAGCATCGACGGGCAGGAGACGAAGACGTATCTCCAGCTTCGAAACATCATCGATGACTCCGAAGGCCGATCAATGCAGGCCGTGTTCACCGGCCCGGACGACACGCGCGTGCAGCGCTCGATCGAAGCTGATGCGGCGTTCGAGATCGCCACGCTTGAGCTGGCGCCGCGCCAGCGCCTCAGCGTGCGTCATCTGCTCGGCCTGACGCCGCCGCTCAAGGTGGGATCCGTCGATGGCGCCGGCGCTCGTGACGCCGGACTTGAAGAAGGCGATATCTTCGCCCGCATCGGCGCCGTGAGCTGGCCCAACTATGCCGAGGCGATCAGGGAGATCCGCAGCTACAGCGGCCGCACGATCAAACTGACGGTCGTGCGCGATCAGACATTCATTGATCTGGAAGCTCGCGTACAGACCAATGGCACGATCGGTTTCGCCGCCGGCGACGCCATCGATACAACGCTGGTCGCCACACCGATCTCAGAACACACGATTGTTGATGGTGATGGCGACGAGACTGTCTCAAGCGCCCTGAGTCTTGATCTGCCGCCCGGCTCGATCATCCGCGCTGTCGACGGAAACGCGGTCACGACGTATACGGAGCTTCGCGCCGCTCTTCGCAGCGCAACCGCCGGCGCGCTTGCCATGAACGATGGCGCGACGGTGACGCTCCAGGCGCAGCTTCCCCTTGGTGGCGCCTTCGCCGAAGGTCCGACCATCGATCTCGACTGGGCGCTCACGCCTGCTGACATCGAAGCGATCCACACGCTCGGCTGGACCAACCCGCTTCACGCCAGTTTCTTCGAGCCCGTCCGCGTGCTGGACAAAGCGACAGGCCCCATCGACGCGCTCGATCGAGGCCTCAGCGACACCAAGCGCATGGTCGCCATGACCTACCTGACCATCGTTCGCCTCTTTCAGGGCACGGTGCGGGTGGAGCATCTCAAGGGTCCCGTCGGCATCGTGCACATCGGTTCGACGATCGCCGATCGAGGCCTCATCGACATGCTCTGGTTCCTGGCGATCATCAGCGTGAATCTCGCGGTGCTGAACTTCCTGCCGCTGCCCATTGTCGATGGCGGCCAGGCGATCTTCGTCCTCACCGAGTGGGCGACGGGCAAACCCGTGTCAGTCGCCGTGCAGAACATTGCCACGCTCGCGGGTCTGGCGCTGCTCGGCACTGTGTTCATCGTCGTCACATTCAATGATCTGACGAACCTTTTCGGCGGCTGACGCGCCCGCCCACACGAACGCCCTGCGCTCGATACGCTGCGCCGCGTGAAAGGCCTCGCGCTGATCCTGCTGATCGGGCTCGCGCTGGCGTATGTCTGGATCGTGATCTTCACGATGCATCGGCTGCGTCATCCGCGCCGAAGAACGTACGCCTCGGCGCTCGCCCAGAACACGCCCGGTGATCCGTCTGAACTGCCGACGCCGCTGAACTTCGAACGCTGGTCCATTGCCTTCCATCCAAAGCCCGGCGTCACGCTGGATCTGCCCGTCTGGGAAATCACAGGCGCCAATCCCGATGGCCCGCTCGTCTTGATGTCACCCGGCTGGGGCGACTCAAAGATCGGCGCACTGGCTCGCGTTGATGCGCTGGCGCCCCTGTGCTCACGCATCTTCGCCATCGATACTCCCGGACTCGGTGAAGCAGAAGGCGCCTGCGGCCTCGGCGTGCTCGAACCCGCCGCACTGCGAGCGCTTGTCGAACGAGCCGCGCCTCCGCCCGAGGGCTCACTGGGTGTCATCCTGTTGGGCTGGTCACTCGGCGCTGGCGCTGCGATTCAGGCCGCCGCCGAACTTGCCGAAGATGCCCGGCTCATCGGCGTCATCGCCGAATCGCCATCGCGCCTGACCATCACACCGGCACGCAACGTCATGCGCGCCGCACGACTCCCCTATCGCGTCAATCTGCCCATTGCCTATGCGTTGATCGGTTGGCGCCTCGGGGTCGGCCCCTCTTGGCGCGGCTTCGATCGCGCCATGCTCGCGGCGCAGGTGCGCGTGCCCCTGCTCGTCATCCACGGCCAGGAAGACCACGTCTGTCCATTTGAAGATGGATGCGCCATCGCCGACGACGCGCCGCTGGGCGAACTCGTGGCGATTGAAACAGCCGCACACAACGATCTGTGGACCGATCCGCGTCATCGGCCCGTGTGCAAGCAGGCCGTGATGGACTTCATCAGCAGATGCGCCGAGCTTCGCACCGCTACGGATACTCCTGCCGCGTCGGACGAATCAGCGCATCATTGATGTGCACATTCGCCGGCTGCGTGACGATGAACGTCACCAGCCGCGCGACATCATCGGGCGTCAACACCGGCCCGACGCGATCCATAAACTCGCCAAATGATTCCAGGTCATATCCGGCGGCTTCCTGAAACTCCGAACGCACGATGCCCGGCTCGATCAGCGAGACGCGCACGCCCTTCGGACCAAGCTCCCGACGCGCCGCTTCCGCCAGCGAGTTCACGGCAAACTTCGTCGATCCGTACATCGAGCTGAATGGCGAAATGTGCCGCCCGACGTTCGAACCGATCACGACAAGATCCAGCGGCTTCTCCAGCGCCCCCTGTGCCGCGGCCATGTCGCTCATGCGCTTTCCTGCTTCGCGCATCAGTCGTGCGCAGCCGAGCAGGTTGGTGCGAATCATCTCCTCCCACTGACCATCGTCAGAGGTCAGCACGCTTCCGTTGAGTCCGCGCCCTGCGTTGGCGATGACCAGATCCGGATCGGCGCCAAATGTCTCATTCGCGGCGCTGAACATGAGATCGATCGTCGCGGGCTCCGCAGCGTCGCCCGGCGCCATCGCGGCGCCCCCACCGACTTTGTCGATTTTCTGAGCGACTTCTGCGAGGCGCTCCTTCCGTCTGCCATTGATGACGACGCCGGCGCCCTGAGATGCGAAATCCAGCGCGATGGCCTCGCCGATTCCTGCCGTGGCGCCGGTGATGAGCGCGATTCGACCGTCCAGATTCCCCATTGGCTCCTCCGTCATGCAGGTTGCTGAGGGGCGGATGCTAACGGGAGAGGCGTCGACCGGCAGCATCCCCTGCCCAGGGTGGATCGCTGTGATTTCGAGGGCCCTTTTTCTACGCTCGGCGCGTGGACGAACAAAACACAACCGACGCCGATCTGCACGGGCTGCTGCGCCTGACGCTGACATCCGGACTCGGACCAGTGCTGTCCCGCCGCGCGATCGCGACGCTTGGCTCGATTGAAGCCGTTCTTCGCGCCTCGCCCGCCGAGCTGGCGACCACGCCTCGCATCGGCGAGCGCACGGCCGAGCGCATCTGCGCAGGCCTGCGCACCAGCGCACAGAAAGCGGACGAAGAGTTGGCGCTGGCAGAGAAAGAAGGCGTGACGCTCGTTCCGATCTGGGATGACGCCTATCCGGCGCTGCTCAGACAGATCGATGATCCCCCGCAGATCCTCTATGTGCGAGGCTCCCTCGATCCGGAACTTGATCGATATCCGATTGCCATGGTCGGTTCGCGTCACTGCACGCCCTACGGCGTGGAACAAACCATGCGATTCGCCGGCGCCCTTTCCCAGGCGGGGCTGACGGTTGTGTCCGGCGGCGCGCGCGGGATCGATACGGCCGCTCACCAGGGTGTCTTGAATGTGAAACAGCGGACGATCGTCGTCATGGGCTGCGGCCTGTCGCACTGCTATCCGCCGGAAAATCGCGAGCTCTTCGATCGCATCGTCGAAACCGGCGGCGCCATCGTCAGTGAACTTCCCCTGCGCACCATTCCCGCGCCGGACAATTTCCCGGCGCGCAATCGCATCATCTCCGGCATATCCCTTGGCGTGCTCGTCATCGAGGCGGGTCTCAAGTCCGGCGCACTGATCACGGCGAGACTCGCCGCGGAGGATCACGGGCGCGAGGTGATGATCATTCCCGGTCGCGTCGATTCCAAAGCGTCCGAGGGATCGCTGGATCTACTCAAACAGGGCGGCGGCGCGCTGATCACATCACCCGACGATGTCATCGCACAGCTCGAATCGCCCGCGCGGCATCTCTTTGACGGTGTGCATGAGCATCGATATCGCCCCCGGGCGAGCTCGCCAGGTGACCCGCAGGAACAGGCGCCGAAGGCGTCACCGATCATCACTCCTTCAGATCTGTCCGTCTCACAGCGCACGCTGTTTGAGGCTCTGGAGTCGCCACTGACGCTCGATGAGTTGGAGCGCCTGACAGGGCTGACTCCCAGCGTCCTGAGGGCTGACGTGACGCTCCTGGAGCTTCGACGCGTCGTCGTCCGCAAGGGCGATCGCCTTCACAGAAGGTCCGGCGTGGGGAAGGATGGGCTGGCGACAGCGTAAATCGCGTCTGTTCGGGTGTTTGTGCCCTGTCGGTCCGAGAATCTCGGTATTTGTTTGGTTTTCATCTTGCTGGACGGCTCTTGGTAGGGTATCGTAACCCGAACAAACAGCAGATCTGTTTGTGTAGTGGTTTCGTTGAGTTGGTCGATGGTCGGATCGTGGCTGGTGAGCCCCAAGGTGTTGTGGAACAACGCCGCCGACTGCCCAGATGATGTGAGTTGACGCCCACAGGGTCTTCGCCCGGTGGATCGTCAGCGTCGGATCGGCTGGGTAGGAGTCTTGAAACGGCAGGCAAGTCTGATCGCGAAGCCCGTTGGAGACGGGAGCGGACAGGCAGGCCGCCTTGGGAGCCTGAACTCATGCTGCTCGAAGGCAATGCAATTTTGCGTCTGGGACCCGGAGGCGACTACGCCTCGACATTCGTCGCCGCGGAAGGCGGACGACCGGGCGCGCTGCGTCGAACCGGCGCGGGGTCGGCTGATCGCAGTCGGCGGCGTCCTGATGGGCGCGAGTCCGGGTCCGACGCCCGCAGCCGCAAGGGCATCCTTGGACGCCTGCTTCGATCCCCCGATCGATTCGAGCCTTCCTCCGGCGCGACGCCGGCGCAGGCCGGATCGGATCAACTCGAGATTTCGGCCCTGGCCATGCAGGTCGGTTTCCTGCATGCGACTGAGCGCACCTTCGAACAGCAGGATGTGATTCTGCTGGGCGTGCGTGAGGCGATGGAGGCCGTGTCTGAAAGTTCCACTGCACGCACGGATCGCGCACATGAGGGCCGATTCGATGAATCTCACTCCGAAACAGCTTCAGATTCTGAAGATCATCCGCGACAGCCGCATCCGTCGTGGCTATTCCCCGACGATGCAGGAAATCGCCGACGAACTCGGCGTCAGCAAGGTCACCATCTTCGAGCACATCGAGGCGCTCATCAAGAAAGGGGCGCTCGTTCGCGAGGCGAACAAGGCTCGCTCTTTGTCCATTCCTGATGGCATCGCCGTCCCGGACGAGGATCGTCCCCTTCGCTTCCCCCTCGTCGGCAAGATCGCCGCGGGTTACCCGATCGAAAAATTCAGCAGCGACGACGAGCTTGATCTGGTCGATCTTTTCGGCCCGCGCGTCAGCCGCACCGGCGCCACGTTCACGCTTCAGGTCGATGGCGACTCCATGCGCGACGAGGGCATTCTCGATGGCGACTACGTCATCATCGAACGCAAGGACACCGCGCGCAACGGCCAGCGCGTCGTCGCCCTTCTGCCCGACGGCTCCACCACGCTCAAGACCTTCTTCAAGGAGAAGGATCACATCCGCCTCCAGCCCGCCAATCCGGACTTCGACCCCATCATCGTCGACGACTGCCGGATCCAGGGGATCGTGATCGGCGTGCTGCGCTCGTACTGAATCTGGCGTCTCCTCCGGACAATCGTCCGGATATGGATTCACCGAAGTCGGTTATTTGCAGGTAGATCCGGCGTTCGGCCCCTGATTCAAGGCGTTCCGGCGCCTTTCGATTCCATAATTCTGTTTCGATGCCCTTGATCGCGCGAGTATGTTGTTTCATTGAGATTTCGGGCGATTCGCCCGCATCTTCAGTGGAGTGAAGGAAGAGTGATCAAGCCTCATCGGCTGCTCCTGCGCGCGTGCGTCACGACCCTGTTGTGTGTGTGCGCGCTCGCTTCGTCAACAGCAGGCGCCGCCACCTATTACATCGACGCCGCGGCGCCCGATGGCGGTGATGGCTCAATCAACAGCCCCTTCAATCAGATCGAGGACTTTGCAAAACTCGCCGACGAGAATGATCACGTCTTCCTGCGCGGCCGATTCGCCGAGCCCGTCACGATCTACCACACCGATTATCTCACGTTCGAACCCTGGCCCGGCGAAGAACATTGGATCAACTGCGCCGCGATCGACATCGAAGCATTTGGCGAGCCTGACGGAAACGCGTACCCCAAGATCGGCGAAGCTTTCTTTCCCGCATCGGTCGCCGAAGGCTGGACACTCGCTGACGAGCGCCCGAAGGGCCACCTGGATCACGTCAGTTCACTTGAGGACTGCAAGGCGACGCCCGGATCATGGTTCGTCAATCTCACAACCCAGCAGGTGTGGGTGCACACGAGCGACAGTAGCGATCCGCGCATCAACGGCCGCTCGTATCAGGCCTTTTTGCAAGGCGATGGATTTCTGGCCGTCCAGTGCGACAACCTGACGCTGCGCGGCGCCATCATCGCCGGCTGGTGCCTCGATTCCAATCTCGGCTCCATCGACGCATCCGGCATCTTCCTTCGAACGACGAATAACTCACTCATCGAAGACTGCATCGTCATCGATTCAGCAGGGCACAGCATCGAGTTCTCCGGAACGATGTGCCGCGGCAACGTCGTGCGCAACTGCGAGATGCGCGGCCTGCGCGTCGATGGCGCCAATCATCTCGTCTTCTTTTCGTCGGAAGATGGCGGCGAAGTCGAAGGCTGCCTCGTCGAGAACGTCACAGCGCACTGCTACAGCCTGCTCGATCCAGCCGGCGAACCACTGACGGATGCTTCCACGACCGGCTTCTTCCAGCATTGCGGCGGCGCCACGCTCGTCACCGACATCGAATACCGCAATTGCAGCGCGATCGGGTATGAAGGACATCGATCATCGCCCTGGGACGGCGCGAGCCAGACGGCGCTCGTTCCCGAGGTTGATCGTCTCGACTGGAATGCCTATCCCATCCGACTCGCTGACTGCGACTTCGTCCAGTGCACGAACATCAGACTCGGCGGCCACACCTCCGCAGCCTTTGCGCGATGCTCGATGAGCTTCGTCGGAACGGGAGAACAAGGCGGCTCGGTCATCGCGGCTATCGATCACGGCCCGTCGTTCGGCGGCGTTCATCGACTGCTTCTGGAAAGCTGCGAACTCAGCAGCCTGCTCGCGCCTGCCGCCGGCAGCGTATTTGCGATTCGCGAAGGCATCGATCTATCGCTGACAAATGTCACGATCTTCATCGCCAGCGGCGTGTCACCGGCGCACGTGCGATTTCTCGATGACGACGCCTCCATCCATGCGCAGCAGACTGTGTTTTCCTCGATCCCGTCGGCGATTCTCGTCAAAGGCCCCATCGAAGATGTCTCCAACGCCGGTGGACTCGAGATTGATTACTGCTGGTATCACGCGATTCCCGAAGGCAGTTTTTCGCAGGCTGCCGCCATGAACACCTCGGCTGAGTGGCAGGCGCTCGTCGACACCGGCCAGCCCGGCGTCTCTGCGATCTACGGCGTCGATCCGGGATTCGAAGATCCGCCTGAAGACTTGCGGCCTCTTCCCGGCGCAGCGCTACGAGCGATCCGCTTCGAAGCGCCCGGACCGCAGCCGAACGGACTGCTCGGAAACTCATACATGGGCTCATTCGGCAGCCGACAACTGCCGCCGACCGCCGACCTCACCGGCGACGGCCGAATCTCGGCGATCGATCTGGCGATTCTGCTCGGCGCATGGGGCCCTTGTGATTCGTGCCCTGAAGACTTGACGAACGATGGCGCAGTGACAGCGCTGGATATCGCCACGCTGCTGAGTTTCTGGACTGGGTGACTTCGCGGTTTACGGGAAGATGCCGCGCATCTGGTAGACCTTGCCGATCTGATCAAGCGCCGCGATGTACGCCGCGGTTCGCATGTCGACTTCATAGCGATGCCGCGCAAGCTGCGTGCGCCTTGCCGCAAGCACCATGTGCTTGTTCAGCTCGCGATCGACATGCTCGATGTCCCAGAAGACGGCGGACTTGTTCTGCACCCACTCGAAGTAGCTGACCGTGACGCCGCCGGCGTTGCACAGAATCGCAGGCAGCACCTCGACGCCGCGCTCCAGCAGCAGTCGTTCGCCGGAAGGCGTCGTCGGCGCGTTGGCGCCCTCAGCGACGACCTTGCAGTTCATCCACGCCGCTTCGCGCTCTGTGATCATCTGCTCAAGAGCCGCAGGAATCAGCAGATCCACTTCGGTGCGATAGAACTCTTCATTGGAGATCGCATCGGCGGTCGCGTGCACATTCGAGCCGGCTTCGGTCGGGCTGGATGCCTTGCCAAAGCCCGCGACGCCGCCCGTGAGCTGCACATGCTCGGCGAGCAGCTCCGTATCGATGCCCTGATCATTGCGAATCGCGCCGGTGTGATCGGCGACGGCGACAATCTTCGAGCCGCGCTGCTGCATCAGACGACCGGCCCACGAGCCCACGTTGCCGAAGCCGAGGATGGAGCAGGTCAATCCTTCCAGCGGCATGCCCATGGTCGGAAGCAGTTCCGCGACGACATCGACAAGTCCCTGACCCGTCGCCTTTTCACGTCCAAGCGAGCCGCCCATCTCGATGGGCTTGCCTGTGACGACGCGCAGTGAATCGTGTCGATTGCTGGCGCCGACGATGTTCTGATACGTGTCGGCGAACCACGCCATGACCTGCGCGTTCGTGCCGACGTCCGGCGCGGGGATGTCCGAGTCCGGTCCGATCTGTGACGCGATCGCCGAGATGAACCGGCGCGACACGCGCATCAGCTCATCGCGATCAAGCGCACGAGGATCGATCTTCACGCCGCCCTTGCCGCCGCCGAACGGCACGCGAACGAGCGAGCACTTCATGGTCATCAGCGCCGCCAGCGCCTTGACATCATCGAGGCTGACTTCCGGATGGAAACGGATGCCGCCTTTGTAGGGGCCGAGCGCATTGTTGTGCTGCACACGGTAGCCCTTGATGAGGCGATAACTGCCGTCATTCATCATGACGGGGAAGTGCGCCATGACTTCATTCTTGGGCTGTGCAAGAATGATCTGCAGATGGTGCGGCAGCTCGAGAATCTCAGCCGCGGTCAACACGGCGTCGATCGTCTGCAGATACAGGTTGTCAGGATCATGCACCATGCCGAGCTCGTCGAAGACGTGCTTCGAACGGAACTCAGTGCCGGGTCGATCGGTGGGCGCCGAAATCGTCGCCTTGCTCATATCTGCGAAACTCCGCCGGGAATGAATGACTGGATTGAGCGCCCGAAGGGCGACTCTGAATGGCCGCCCGTGACGGTCGGCGTGACAGCAAAACATCGGTTAACGTCGCCCGCCAGCCGGACGTCAACCCGAGAGAGTAGCGAGGGATCCGCGTGATTGTCTACCGAGCAGCCGACCTGATCTGGGCCACCAAAATCAAGGGTGTCGCCGACCAGCTCGGCCTCCCGTGCCGCCCGACGCGCGACCTGGCCATGCTGGAGGCGCGCCTCGCCGATTCGCCCATCACGGCGCTCATCGTCGATCTCGATGCGGGCGAACAGGGCATTGAACTCATTCGCCGAATTCGGTCGTTTGAACAGGGCGCGCGTGAAGATAGGCAGACGCGCTCGATCCGCGTCCTGGCATTCGGGCCGCACGTCGCGACGGATCTCTTTCAGGCCGCACGCGAAGCCGGCGCCGACGATGTCGTCCCCCGGGGCGCCTTCGACCGGAATCTTCCCGATGTGCTCCTGCGGCTGGCCGCCACTTCCGAAGAAGAGGCCAAGGACGCCTAGCGGGGCAGTTTCTTGATGTCGTCGTCGAATCCCGCGATGACGAGCGTGTCCTCGGTCGTGAGCATGCTCGTGGGCATGGGCAGGTCGATCACATATTCCCCAACGGAATCGGCGCCGCTCTCGGTCGCCGTCGCTACTCGGCGTTTGATCGCCACGATGGTCACGTTGTGCTTCGCCCGCAGATCCAGCTCCGCCAGTTTCTTGCCGCCCCAGACCTCCGGTGTCGGCACCTGCACCACGGCGTAGCCCTCGCCTAGTTCGATGTGATCGATCACGAAAGGCGCCATCAGGCGATAAGACCAGCGATCGGCGGATTCATCTTCAGGCGTCACCACGCCGTCGGCGCCGATGCGCGTCAGAATCTTCGCCTGCATGGAGTTGCGAGCTCTGGCGTATACGCGGCGAACGCGCAGTGACTTGAGCAATGCCGTCGTCAGAGCGTTGGCCTCGAAATTCTCACCGATGCCGACCACGGCGCAATCGACCTGATCGATGCCCTGCAGCTTGAGCGCCTGCTCGTCCGTTGAGTCCAGCGCGATGGCCAGTGTGACCTGATCGCGCAGTTCCTCGACGACGGTGCGATCGCGATCGATCGCGATGACCTCGGCGCCCGTCGCCGCGAGATTGGTCGCGAGTCTCGAGCCGAATCGTCCAAGTCCAATGACGGCGAATCGTTCCATGCGTCTCCCAGCCTACCGGCGGTCAGTAGATCACGACGTCCTCTGTCGGATAGCTGTATCGAACCCGGCGCTTGGACGCGATGCTCACCAGCCCGGCGATCGTCGCAAGCGGCCCGACGCGGCCCATGAACATCCCGACGATGATCGCGATCCTGCCCGTCGGCGACAGATCCGATGTGATGCCCATCGACAGGCCCGTTGTGCCGACGGCTGAGGTCGCCTCGAAGAGAATCGGCGCCAGCGAGCGATCCCCTCCATCAGATTCGGTCGCGGCCAGCACCGCCGCCACCGCCATCACCGTGCCAAGGCAGAGCACAATGAGCGTGGCGGATTTGCGCACGACCTCGTCGGGAATTGTCCGGCCGAAGACCTGCGTCGTATTGCGACCGAGGATGGTCGACCAGACCGTGAGGAAGAGCACCGAGAACGCCATGATCTTGATGCCGCCGGCGACCGATCCCGGCGATCCTCCGATGAACATCAGCAGTATCAGTACGAGGCGACTCAGAATGCCCATGTCATTGGGGCTGATGGTGTCGAATCCGCTCGTCCGGTTGACGACCATGAAGTGCGCATCGAGCACGGCCAGCCAGACCGGCTGATGCGCCTGAAGAAGTTCGCCGGCGAAGATGGCGACTGCTCCGAGAAGGTAGATGATCGCCGTCGAGGTGAGCACGATTTTGGTGTTCAGATTCAGTCGCACGAGGACACCGCGCACCACGCGCTTCCGCTTCGCCCGCGCGACCATCACCGCCCAGATATTGGCGAGCACGGGGAAACCGATGCTCCCGAACACGATCAACGGCGCGATGACGAAATGACTCGTCCAGTGCTCGCGCAGCCCTTCCAGGCTGTTGCTCGTCGTCGAGAATCCCGCGTTGCAGAACGCAGAGACGCTGAAGAAGACGCATTCATACGCGCGACCGAGCGGCGTGCCGATGTCGGCGGGCGCCCCCTCCCATGTCGCAGGCCAGCCGACGTACAGCACGGCTGCGCCGATCAACTCAAAGAGGTGCGTGATGACGATGATGAAGATCACCAGCTTCTGAAGCGAGAGCGCGCCGGACCATCCGCCCTGCTCCGTGGGCTCTGCGAGTGTTTGCGTCGCCCGCAAACCGAATCCTGATCCCAGCAGCGCCGCAAAGAGCGCGCCGAACAGAATGATGCCAAGCGCGCCGACCTGAATCCAGATCAGAATGACGACCTGACCAAAACGGGTGAACCCGTCGCCGGTCGGGCGCACAACCAGACCTGTCTGGCTGATCGCCGATGTGATCGTGAACGCCGCGTCGAGCACATTGATCGGCTGATCAGAAGGCGTAGCCGCCGGCAGCAGCAACGCACCCGTTCCGATGATGATGAAGATGACGAACGAGCCCACGAACACGAGGCCCGAAGGCAAATTGCCCGCCTGAACGATTCCCATGTACATACGAACAACATTGATGATCGCCACCGCGCCTATGGCGCATGCGACCACCGGCCACCAGATGCAACCGAGTACGCCGAGGGCGACGGCGACAACTTCAACGATGTTCTTGCGCACATATGCACGTCGATCGGAGCCGCTTGCCCATGCAGCGTGAAGAAACACGCCCGCGTAGACAAACAGAAGCGACGCCGCGATGACATGCGCGAGCCCCGGCCGGATGGGCGAGTCCGCCTCAGGCCAACCGATGCGAAGGATGACGGCGACACCTGCCGCGAGCGCGATCAACGTTCGCGCGACCACGCGCGACGGTGAGTCTGCGGCCTCCTGCCTCATCCTCAGGGATCTGCGCTCGTCCATGCGGCCTACAGCCTACCGCGAGGGTCGCTTCGGCGTCTGTTCAACAGATGTCCGCATCAATCGAAGCGCCGCCCGCTCCATTTCGACGATCGCCGCTCGCGTCAGGCCGTACATCTCCTCGAGCTCAGCCAGCGTCCGAGGCGGGTGACCATTGAAGGCATATCGGGATCGGATGACAGAGCGTCCCGGCTCGCCGAGATCGGCCGCGGCCTGCTTCAGCCGCCGATCAGGTTCGAGCCACTGCTGCCAGTCGGCCAGACGCCTTCGCCAGTCGGGCAGCTTGCGAGCCGTGGCCGCCGGACGGGCGCGTCCCTCTGGAAGCGCGATGCCGGGGGCCATTCGTGCGAGCACTCGATTCAGCGCCAGGCCTGACGGGGCGGCGAGGCGCCCGCCTTCAAATGGATCGAACTCGATGATCGCCCGGCTCATCGCATCCACGCAGGCAAGGAACACACGCTCGAACGCGTGCGCCGAGAGATCCTCGATCGCGCCGCCGATCCGACCCTCGATCGCAGAGACCACGAGCCGCCATTGCGATTCCAGGAGCTTGCCCCGAAGCAGCGCGGCCCAGCGAAGATCCGTCTCGATGCGATCCAGCGATGTCGCCGAGGGCGCGGTTCGGCTGAGTGCTCGCACGCCATGGCTGGCTCGCGTGATCAGCACTGCGTGCGCAACGCCGAGCGTTCGTTCGATCACGACATTCGGTGCGGGCGTGATGTCGACGGCCGCACGCAGCGCGGCGCAATCATCGATGGGTCTGAGGTTCAGATCCTCGCTCGCGATCGGATGATGCAGCGCCTCTGCCTGCGATGTCATGCCGCTGACCGCTTTTTCGAGGTCCGTTTTCAGGTCCGCGTTTCGCAGCAGCGCCGCGCGACGCTCGTTGACCACCCGATGCACAGTAGCGCGTGAACGCCCAAGACGCCGTGCGATCACAGCGGGTTCGATCCCCCACTGCGATGCGCGAAACGCGAGCTGGCGCTGCCGCGGCGTCAACGGTCCGGCGCCGGCGAATGCCTGCGCATCGGCGCGCAGATCCTCCTGTTCAAGCAGGTTTCGAATGGTCTCGTGGCCTCGACTAACACGCGGCGCCAGGCGGCTTGCCGTTTCATTCATCGTCCAGCCGAATCGGCGCGATGCTCGCAGCGCCATGCGGAAGATGCGGGCGCGCTCCTCAGGCCTGATGCGCGTCATGGGCGGGGCGCGGCGAATCTGCGCATCGGGACGGGATTCGAACACATCAATCGCATTTCGCCTGAACGCGAGCTTTCGCCCACCTGCTTCATCGACGACGCGGCAGGCGATCAGTCCGCGCCGGCGCAGCCGGGAGATCGTCTTGGCGCTGACGCCCCACTTCGTCTCCAGTTCGCCCAGCGTCAGGGCGCCCTCGCCGAGATCCGTAAGCGACATCGAGGCGCCGCTGGTCAGTCGCTCCGTAAATGATGAAAGATCACCGAGCAACGCATCACCCGCGAAGATCGCAGGTGAATCAAGCTCCGGCCGGTAGCCGGTGACGCGGAAGATGAACCAGTCCTCCGGATAGTCCTGCGCCGGTTCGATCAGCGACGCGACTTCCTCCACGCGGCGAACCTGCTCGAGAATGCGATCCTTCGGCGCAAAGCGAAGCTGACTGGCAAGATCCTCGAGCGCCGAGATGCGAAGGCTGCTCATGCGCGGCATGTGTCATCCGTCCGCCTTGAAGACAAGGCTCATCCGCGCCAGGCGTCAGCCCAGAGGATCGGCCGAGGCGTCAGAAGACCGTGCTCATGCGCCTTGGCGAAGAAGAGTTCGATCGCCTCCTTGTGCCCGGCAGAAGGCTCGAACTGAAGCATGCGGCCGAGGTAGTCACTGGCCAGATCCGTCGGCCAGCCGTGGGCGCGGGCGTGCGCCGTCGCGATCCAGTCCAGACGCTGCAGATTGTGCCGCCGCTGGCGATCAAGGAGGCGCAGCGCGACGCCGAGATTGGACGCTTCCATGTCGGCCGCACGGCACATCCACATGGCATAGACGAAGGGAGCGCCCGTGAGCTTGCGCCACGCGTCGCCAAGATCCATCTGATGCGGATATCGAACAGCGGGCGGCGAATCGCGCGTGACTTTGTCGCCGATCATCAGAAACGCCTCAGGCCATTCCATCGCCGTCGCGCCCGCTTCGCCATCGCTTGTCGCGATCCGCTCGCGCGCATCGAATGAAACGATCTCCGGCGCAGCGTCATACAGCTCGCGCAGCAGCACCTGCAGCAGCACGACGGATGTGTGACTATCCGTATCGGCATGCACCTGCGTGAGCTTCTCGATCGGCGTCTTGCTGAAAAGCCGCACGGTCAGCGTCGGCCCGTCGCTGGCGATCATGCCCGCCGGCGCCATCGCCAGATCGACCTCCGCTCGCTGCTGATCAACGATTGGCGTCAGCGCAAGATCAACATCGCCTCGCTCGAGCATCGGCAGAAGCAGGCTCGGTGCGGCAAGCGCCAACGAAAGCCCCTCCAGCTTCGACAGACCTTCAATCAGCGGCAATGTGTTCAGATACGAGACAGCGCCGACGCGAATTGGCCGCTGCGCCGTGAAATCGGCGTGCGTACCGACGTTTGACGATTGCTCCACTGTTCCTATGGACATGTCCCCATGCTAGAATACGAAGCAGGCTGGCGCAGCCTTTGCAATCAGGAAAAAGGGGGACAGCGATGTCTGATGACAACGGCGTCTTGAAAGGCGGACTGGTGGTCATCGGCGGCGGCGGTCACGCGATCGTGGTCGCGGAGGCAGCCATCGCAGCAGGCGGGCGCATCTCCGGCTTCATCGATGACAAGCAGGATGCATCCCTTCGCGAAATCGCGCCGCGTCTCGGCGGCCTGACCACACTCGAACATGCGCAGCTCACGCGGCAGCATGCGCTGATCCTCGGCATCGGCGATATCCCGCTCCGGCGGCAGATCATCGGGCGCGTCGAAGCGACCTTCGCCAGCGTGATTCATCCCACGGCGTACGTCTCACCGAGCGCACGCATCGAACCCGGCGTCTTCATCGGCCCAATGGCCGTTGTTCACAGCCGTGCACACATTAAGGCGCACGCCAGCGTCAACTCAGGCGCAGTCGTCGAACATGACTGTGTCGTTGGTGAGAACTCCCACATCGCGCCGGGCGCCGTGCTCGGCGGCTCGGCGACTGTCGGCGATCACACGCTCGTGGGGCTCGGCTCGCGCGTGCTGCCGGGGGCGCAGATCGGCTCGGACTGTGTTGTCGGGGTAGGCGCCGCGGTCGTCAGCGCGGTCGAGGCCGGCCAGCTCGTCATCGGCGTGCCGGCCAGGCCGCTGGCTCGTTAGCCGTCGTCGGGAGTCGGCACCAGAGGCGGCAGATCCGGCTTGTCTTCCGGCGTCGCCTCATCATCACTTTCAATGACAATCCCCTCGCCGCTGACAGGCGGGGGTGTCGGCACGAAATCGCCTCCGACTTCCTGGCGCATGTTCCGGGCTCGCGCAAGGATCTCATCCACATCGGTCTGTGCAGGCGACAGCTCGAAGTGCCAGTCGATGTTGGTCACGATCCGCGTGGGCAGCGCCTCGGCGACGAGATCGATGATTGGAAGCTCGTACAGCGGCGCCTCGGCTTTGGCCTGCGTCGTCAGCGGCTCAAACCCGTCCTTGCGGATGCGCACGTCGTAGGTGCCGTAGTAGGTGAAATCGACCTCCAGCGGCGTGCGCCCGACCTCAACATCATTCAGATGGACAAGGGCGCCGGACGGCTCGGATGTGATGCGAATGCGCCGCTCCAGGCAGCCGGTCATCGCCACGGCGCACAGACTCAACACAATCAATCGAAACGTGCGTGCATTCATCGTCCGGGCCTCACTGGCTTGGGCTCAGGCGCCTGCGTCTTCACGCGGCTGCTCTCCGGCTCTTCATGATGATCAAACTCATCGCCGCGGAACATCGATCCCAGATACGCACGGCGAACCAGATCGTCATTGATCAACTCACGCGGTGTGCCATCGCGAAGGACGCGCCCCTCTTCGATGACATACGCCCGATCGCAGATGCTCAATGTCTGCTGCACGTTGTGATCCGTGATCAACACGGCGATGCCCATCTCCGTGATGCGCCGAATCTCGCGTTGCAGGTCCTCAACCGCCAACGGATCGACGCCGCTGAATGGCTCATCGAGCAGGATGAGTCTCGGCTCCGTCACCAGCGCACGTGCGATTTCCAGCTTTCGCCGCTCACCGCCTGAACATGTCTGCGCATGATCGCGCGCCTTGTGGCTCAGGCCGTACTGGGCCAGCAGTGTGTCACATCGATGCTGGCGCTCCTGCTTTGAAATCGGCAGCGTTTCGAGAATAGCGAGCAGGTTTTCCTCGACGGTGAGCTTCTGAAAGATGCTCGGCTCCTGGCTCAGGTATCCCATGCCGCGCCGGGCGCGCTTGTACATGGGCAGACGCGAGACATCGATCCCGTCGAAGTGGATCTCTCCGCTGTCGGCATCAATCATGCCGATGGTCATGCGAAAGCACGTCGTCTTGCCGGCGCCGTTGCGCCCGAGCAGACCGACGATGCTGCTGGCCTCGACGTGAAAGCTCACGCCCTTGACGACGGTGCGCTCGCCGAATGTCTTGACAAGATTGGAAGCGGAAAGCAGAGCCATGCGCAGGCCAGTGTAGCCCCGCCTCAGGGCTCGCGCCCAACGCCCGCATCAGGCGAAGAAGCGGATGCTCATCGGATAGCGGTAAAACTCACCCCGGTTGGCGGCGACCCCGCCCCGGATGGTGCCGATGAGGCACAGGATCTTGATCCCGAAGAATGCAGGCACCGCGACGATCGCCCCGAGGCCGAGCGTCACGAGCATGAAGACCAGCATGATGACGAAGTAAAGCAGCAGCGACAGTTGGAAGTTGAACGCCTCGCGCCCATGATCATTCATGAACGGACTGTCACCCTTGCGCACCTGCCACATGATGCCGCTGGCGATCGTGCTGAGCAGACCCATCTCGAAGACATTGCCGATGCCCACCAGATGGTTGATCATCGCGTACTTGCGCTCGCCCTCATCGGCGGCGCTGTCGTAATACGTCTCGTAGTCGGGCGCTTGCTCATTCATGGTCATCGTGGGGCTGGCGGGCATGGTCGTTGCTCATTCGACGAAGATTACTGGCGAATATCGGCGGCTCAAGCCGCCCGCCGTTGGTTCCTGCGGCAGAATCTTCTTCGGATTCAGGCGGGCCCTTTTTCGTGGATGACGACAGGCGCCGCATCCGCCCCCCTAGAATGCCTTTCCCGCCGGCCCTCTCGCCGGCTCGCTTTTTTCCGGCCGGAGACTTATCCCTCGCATGACCGCCGAACCACGCCAATCCAGTGATCTGCCCACCATCGGCATCAGCATGGGAGATCCCCTCGGGATCGGTCCGGAGATCATCGTCAAGGCGCTCTCCGACGCTTCTCTTCGCGCCCGGGCGCGATTTGTCGTGTACGGGCTGGATGCGCCGATGCACGCCGCCGCCGAACGCGCCGGCATCGATCCATTCTGGTGGCGCGTGGAGAATGACTCCCCCGTCGTTGAGGCGGCCGTCGGACGACGCGTGGTCATTCGCGACCACGAATCATTCACCGACGCCTGCCGCCCGGATGACGCCACTCGAAAACCTGCGCCGACGCGCGCCGGCGGCGAGGCGTCCTTCCGCTTCATCGAAGAAGCCATCGCCGACGCCAAGCGGCCCGAAGGCGATCCGCTGCATCTGGATGGAATCTGCACCGCGCCCATCAGCAAGGAAGCATGGGCGCAAGCCGGACGTGGCAAGTATGCCGGGCACACCGAACTGCTGACCACGCGCTTCAGCGCCAAACGTTCGGCCATGCTCTTCGTGTCGCCCAAGCTTCGAGTCGTGCTGGCGACGGTGCACATCCCGCTGGCCGAGGTGGCGCAGCGCCTGACGATCGGCCGGGTGTACGACCCCATCGATCTCGGCCACGAGGCATGTCTGCATCTTGGTGTGCAGCGCCCGCGCATCGCTGTCTGCGGCGTCAACCCGCATGCAGGCGAGCACGGCCTTTTCGGCGATGAAGAGGAGCGAATCATCCAGCCTGCGATTCAGGCCGCCGTGGAAGCGGGCATGAATGTGCAGGGCCCATTCCCCGCTGACACGATCTTCAATCGCGCCCTCGCCGGCGCCTTTGATCTTGTCGTCGCGATGTATCACGATCAGGGATTAATCCCGGTCAAACTGCTCTCGCGCGATGAGGCGGTGAATGTGACCATCGGATTGCCCACGATTCGCACAAGCCCCGATCACGGCACGGCCTTCGACATCGCGGGCAGGAATGAAGCCGATCCGGGCAGCATGCGCGCAGCGCTCTCGCTGGCGATCGACATGGCTCAGGCGCGATGCGCCCAGCGCGTTCAATCCTGAATGAGCGTGTAGCGAGCGTCGGCCGCCATCACTTCGGCAAAGCTTGCGAAATCTGACAGCTCGATCTGCTCGTTGTAGTTCAGCCAGTGCGCGCTGAGCATGAGCATGATCACCAGCCCGATCCA
The DNA here is from genome assembly GCA_032355985.1 of Sarcodiotheca gaudichaudii. Lineage (NCBI taxonomy): Eukaryota > Rhodophyta > Florideophyceae > Gigartinales > Solieriaceae > Sarcodiotheca > Sarcodiotheca gaudichaudii. Next base: position 189,058 of record JAUKVZ010000003.1, read on the forward strand.
TGCCGCGGCTTCGGTGATGCGTCGCCGGCGCGCCAGGTAGAGCGAGCCGCCGCTGAGCAGAATCGTGAAGAGCTTGAATCGGATCAGTTGTCCGGCGCCGCCAATCGAGACCATCGCCCGCGCGAGCGGGTTGGCTTCGATCATGCCGACAGAGTTCATGTACGTGAGCGTAAACGCCAGGTCCATAAGCCCCAGCGCGGCGGTCGCCAGCACGATGATCGTGATGCGCCGCGCCCGCACGCGCGCCGGGTCCAGCATCAGGACACCCGCAGCACGCTCGAGATCGACTCTCGATGCCGGAATTCCGGCCTCTACTCCACCCACACCGATGAACATGATGCGGACAGATCGTCAGATTCCCTGAGGCTGGTGAGCCGCGAGGCAACCCTCGCCTCCCTAGACTGGTTCAACTGGTAGGAATGCGCCGATCCGCGCGAAAAGGACGGAGCAAAGACCGAATCCCGGACGCACAGATGGAGTTGTGATGAGCGAACAACGCTCGCGATGGTCCGAAAAGAGACGAACACTGCGATGGCGATTCCTCCGGGCGATTGCGGCGCCGCTGGTCATCCTTCTCCTGATCGCCCCTGCCGCGGCTCAGGTCGCCAGCCCGGTCTACGTCGATGACTCACCCGCAGCGACCGAAGGCCTCGAACGCATCGCCGAAGATGCAGCCCGGAAGGACTACGAAAAGGCTGTCCGTCTGGCCCAGCAACTGCTCGATGAGGAAGGCCGCAGGCTCGTCCTCGCCGATGGCGATCCCGATCTCTACACGAGCGTTCGCTTCCGCGTCGAACGCGCGTTGCAGGAACGCCCCCTGCTGCTGGACGCCTATCGAAACATTCAGGGTCCCCTCGCGGCGCGCATGCTCGAAGAAGGCCACGATCGTGAAGTCGCCCGGACGCGATGGCTGACGCGCGGTGGATATGAAGCCTCCCTGCGCGTCGCCCAGCGGCAGATTGAAGCGGCGCAGTTTGATGCGGCGCTGATCACGCTCGAAGCGCTGGAGCGCCATCCCGATCATGCCGGCGCCCTGGCGAAGACGGCGACCGATCTGCTTCGCCTCGTGGCGTCCTACGACATCGCCGAGCGCGCAGCCGCGCTGCTGGCTCAGTGGGAAGCCGATCTTGATCTTGAACTGACCGAGGATCCGGCGCGATATCGCTTCCCGGATCTGCATCTCGGCCAGAGCCCGCTGCTCGACAGTGAGCCTGTCGAACTGGAAGAGATGATCTCGCGTCCCTTCTGGACTGAGCCGCTCACGCTTCGCTTCGAAGCGCCGCGCAACGATCGCCCGACGCCGAATGACTTCAATACGACCGCTGTCGCGCTGCATGTGCTGCCGACCGTCGCTGACGACACGATTTATGTGAACGATTCGCAGGCCATTTCGGCGTGGGATCGATTCACGATGGCGCTGAAGTGGCGCGTGCGATTCACGGCGCTTTCTGTCAATGATCGTGGCCGGGCGCGCAGCTCCATTCCTCAAAAGCGAGCCATCGAAGATCTGAACACCGTCGCCGTCTCCGGCCCGTGGCTGGTCGCGACGACCGGGCTTGCGACGCAGGGTCAGCGCGATGGCGATCCGCGCCTGCATGGCCTGGATGCGCGCACCGGCGATGTGCTGTGGTCCGTCGATCCCATGGGTCTGGATCCATCCCTCGCCGAGGCGCTCTTCAGAGGGCCGCCGATCATCGTTGAAAACGTCGTCATCGCGCCGCTCGTCAAGCAGGTGCGCCAGCGCCGACTTGTCAGCGTGCATCTCGTCGGGCTCGATGTCGCGACGGGTGAGCTCCTCTGGAAAACCCAACTCGGCAGCCGCGGCACCCTGCCATTTGCCGGCGGTCCGCTCTCAGAACGAACGCTCGCGGCCGATGGCATCGTCTATCACGCCAACCGTCTTGGATTCGCCGCAGCAGTTGAAGCCGTAACGGGACAGATTCGCTGGGTGCGCCGGATCGATGGCGACACGACGAAGCAGACGCAGGGTCAGGTCTGGCAGATGGGCTCCTGTGCACTGGTCGGCGACACGCTCTTCGTACTGTCTCCGGAGCGGCTGGAGATCATCGCGCTGGACGCCTCCACCGGCCAGGAATTGTCGCGCCGATCCGCCGAAGACTTCGATCGACGCTCACTGAGATACCTGCTTTCGACGGATGATCGACTCGTGGTCGTCGGCGACGATGTGGTGTTCAGCATCGATGCGGATGATTTCGCGGACGAACAATCACGTCCCAGTCTCGTCCTGGAAACGCCGGCGCAGGGCGTGCGCGGCATGGTGCTCGTGATGGGTGAGGATGTCGTCACGCCGGTGCGCGAAGGCGTCTCCATCGTCCGGGCAGACGGCTCGCAGCGCCGCACGCCGCGCGAGCAGATCCTTGATTCGCCCGGCAATGTGCTGCCCGTGCAGGGCCAGTTGATCGCCGTCGACGATTCGTCCGTGCATTCCTATCTCATCTGGGATGTCGCGGAGCAGATTCTGTCCGATCGCATGCGCGCCACCTCGACCGATCCGACGCCCGCCGCGACGTACGCCGAACTGGCGTTTCGCGCTGAGCGATACGAAGGCGTGTCGCCGGCGCTGGATCGCGCCATCAGCGTCATCGAACGTTCCCCCCTCGATCAGCGCAACAGAGAGACGCGCGAGCGGCTCTTCAACAGTGTCTTTGCAATGGTCGAGCCGGCGCGAGCCGATTCCGATCCCGCCGCCGATCAGCAGTTGATGTCCAGCCTGATCGAACGCCTCGGCAGACTCGCCTCATCGCCCAGCGAGCGGATGATGCATCTGCTCGTCAGCGGCACCCACGCCGAACGAGCCGGCAATCCCACCGATGCCGTCGATGCGTATCAGGCGATCCTCGCTGATCCGGCGCTGGCGAAGGTGACGGCCGCATACGGCGCGTCGCTCGTGCAGGGCTCGACGGAAGCCACGCGCCGTCTTCGCAGACTGATGCTGACATTCGGGCGAACTGTCTACAGCGCATATGACGCTGAGGCGGCGCGCGAACTGCAGACGGCGCGCGGCGCCCTTGATCCCGATGTCTATGAGACGATCGCACGCCGATATCCCGTCTCGCTGTCCGCTCCCAAAGCGTGGCTCGATGCGGGCGAGGCGTACGCAGCGCGCGGCAGGCCCCACGGCGCCGTGCATTCATTCGACAGCGGACTCGACGCCGCTGAGTTCAGCCTCGATTCGACCGACCCGATCATGGGCGAGCTTGCGGGCCGCCTGATTCGCGCTCTCGTCGCCACCGGCAGGCTCAGCGCCGCCAGCGTGACGCTCGAACGCCTGGCGGACGCCCGGCCCATGCTCGTGCTGACGGTCAATGGATCACCCGTCGACACGCTGGCGATGCACGAGGAGATCCGTGCCCAGCTTCATTCGCAGGATCGCCGGCCGCGCATCGGACTCATCAGCGACGATCCGAAATCACAACTGCTCGAGGGACGCATGCTCATGCTTCCCCTCATTCGCATCGGCTCCAGCGCCGCGGCCACATACGCCCTGCTGCGCACCGAAGTCGAACTCGGCCTCTGGACAGCCGCCAGCAATGGCGCCCTGCGCGAGCGATGGTCCGCCCCGTACGACGAAGGCATGGCGGCGCTCGCCATCACCGATGACGCTGTCTATCTCGCCGAAGTGCGCGAGGAGGGCCGCGTCGTCACGCGCCTGAATCTGGCCACAGGCCGCACGGACTGGACCACACTGCCATTCACTAAGGTCTTCCGGCGGCGCGCCGATGCTGAGTTCCAGGACGCCTTCGATGTCGACACGCGGATCGATGTGCCGCTGCACGGCTCGCGCCCTGTGCGTGAGTTGCTTGTGGCGATGGATGACGAAACGCTCGCGATCGTCGAACGCTCCGGCCGCGCCCTGGCGATCGATCTTCCTTCCGGAAGAATCCTCTGGAAAAACGAGCAGCTGATGAAATCGGTCTTCGATATCGCGGCGTCAGCCAGCGCTTTGCTCGTCGGTGGTGACAACGGCGATCCGAAAAACGTCGATGCCTCCAGACCCGCCCTGCTTTCGATTGATCTGCGAACCGGCCGTGTGCTTCAGCAACTGCCCGCCGAGGCGGGGCGCGTGCGCTGGGTGCGCATCTCGATGGAGGGCGCCGCAATCGCAGGCATGGAAAAAGGCATTGCTGCGATGGACATGTTCAATGGCGCCACGCTCTGGGTCGTCGGAGGCGAGCAGGGCAGACGCACATTTGACGCATGGACCTTCCCCGGCAGGCTGATCGTCGTGAACGATCGTTCGCAGCTCTGGCAGATCGAGACAGAGGACGGCCGCCCGCTCGCGACGCCCCTGCGTTCATCGGACAAGCTGGGGGTTGATCCTCGCGCCCTGCGCGCAGCGCGTATGGGCGATCTTGCCGCGTTTTCCTCCCCGGAAGGTGTGCTGCTCTACGGGCGGGAAGGCGACCTCGTCGGCATGGATCAGCGCGTCGGCATCCCCTCCCTTGCGCCGGCCGCCTTTGGGGAGAATCACATCGTCATCATCGATCAGCAGCCCGTCGCCCGGGAATCCGGCCGCGGCGAGTTCGAGATGATGCTGCTCTCCGGAGACAGCGCCAAACTGCTTGAAGGCCGACGCATCGAGCTCGGCGCCCCGCCTGAGGACGTCGTGCTGATCGACGATCGCATTCTCATCACCGCCGGATTCACGACGATCGTCATCGAAGCCATGCGCCAGTAGGATCGTCAGACAGATTCGTCGGTAGACACAAGTGACATTCGCTTAGAGGAGATTGACGCCGTGAGAAAGTCACGCGCCGCGTTTTCGATGCTTATCGCCACAGCCGGGCTGATGGCGGCCACTGCCTCGCCCGCATGGGCTGATCAGGAGGACGCCGAGTCCGAGATGATCGTCCGCGACAACGGGCTCAAGATTCAGGATCTCGTCGTTGGTGATGGCCCTGTCTGCCCGGAAGGGGCGACGGTTGTCGTCAACTGCATCGGCACGCTCGATGACGGCTCCGTCTTCTGGGCCAGCGAGGAAGGCGAGCCGGTCGCGTTTCCGCTTACCGGCGTCATTCCCGGCTGGCAGCAGGGGCTGCCCGGCATGCGCGTCGGCGGCACGCGAAAGCTCGTCATTCCGCCGGAGTTGGGTTACGGCGCCCAGGGACGCCCGCCGGTCATCCCGGCCAACTCAACGCTCACCTTCGAGATCGAGCTCCTGGCGCTCAGATCCGTCCGAATCAAGGAAATCGAGGAAGGCGAGGGCGATCCCTGCCCTCCGGGCGCCATCGTCAAGATCAACTACGAGGGCAGGCTCGAAGATGGAACGGTCTTTGATTCCTCAGAAGGCAAGGGAGCGGCCAGGTTCATCCTTGATCAGCTCATCGAGGGCTGGAAGGTCGGCATCCCGGGCATGCGTCGTGGCGGCAAGCGGACGCTCTACGTCCCATACGAGATGGGCTACGGCGATGCAGGTCGCCCGCCGAAAATTCCGCCGAAGGCGAATCTTGTTTTTGATGTCGAGCTCGTGGACTTCATCTATCCCGAGTACGAGACGCTTGAGGTAGGCGCTGGCGATGAGTGCCAGTCCAATTCGCGGGTCGTGATCAATTACAAAGGCACGCTCCCGGATGGCGAGGTCTTTGTCTCGACCGAGGAAGAAGGCCCGATCGAGGTGGAGATGGATCAGCTCCTGCTCGGCCTGAAGATCGGCATGAAGGGAATGCAGCCGGGCGAGAAGCGAATCGTAACTGTCCCCCCGGAATGGGCTTACGCTCAGCGAGACAGCCTGCCGCTCAACGTGCCTCCGCGAACGAAGCTGATCTTCGAGGTTGAACTGCTTGAGATTCGCTGATTGAGATTCTCATCAGAATCGATGGCGCCACGGGGAGTTCGTCTGCTCGCCAAGAGCAACGCGAGGCCCCGGGACATGTCAGGTGCGCCCAATTTCAATTTAGGCAATCTTCACTGACCTGGGCATTCTGGGGGTTGCGCGAGACTTTGAACATTGTGGTGTTAAGTCGTTTTGTGACCCATGTATAGGGAAAACAGTTGACGCAAGGGGCTTCCATGTGGCATTAATAGGAGCCGTGCATAGGTCTGGGACTTTGCTTCCGGTCTATGCATGGTGTTGAAATCCCGGAGGAGAAGCACGTCACGAGTGTGACAGCCGTTGTGCGCCTAGGGGGGCACACAACAACGAAGGCGTCATCACTCTCCCTTCTCATATCCGAGGTTTCGAAGAGTCCGTCGCGCGACGCGGCGCAGGTTTGTTGTTCATGTCTTGGCGAACGCGCTGAGTTTGGGCAAAGACCTCCCACGGAACGCAAAGCGAGACGGCGCACGCGCACTCTGTGTGGATGCGTGTGTTTGTTGAGGATCACGTCGCCTCACGTACGAGGCGTATGTCAATTCGACGTCCGCGTGTGGCGTCAAACTCCCGATTCGTTGCAGGCGTGTTGCCTGTCAGACTTGGGAGCACTCGAAGGAGGATCAGAAACATGCTGAAACTCGTCACAGCGTCGGCAGCAGTTGCGCTGGCCGGCACGGCGATGGCCGACCTGGGGTCAACTCTCCCCATGGACGGTGTCATTCCTTTCCAGATGGGCCAGGGCGCCGGCAATCACACCAGCCTGCGCAACACCGCCTCTGAGCGCGACGCCTCCGGCGACACGTTCAATGCGGCCATGCTTGCTCAGAACACTGGCAGTGCGTTCTTCATCGACGATTTCCCGGATGACTTTGTCTTCGGTGTCACGTCTGATGGCGGCGCTAACCTCATCACCGGCGCTCCGACGTCCGTGATGTCTTCCGAGACGAGCCTTGGTGGCAACATGAAGCAGATCGTTGTCGCGGCTCTGACCGATGACAGCTCTGACTGGCTCCCCGCCGGTGTCGATCCGGATGGCTCCGGCGATCTTCTCACGGCGATTCGTTTCGACGTTGGTGGCTTCGCCGCCGGCTCCGATCCGATCTCCTGGGCTGGCGCGTCAATCGGCGCTGGCGCTACCGTTCTCTCGGCTGAGGTCGCCCTCTTCATTGATGGCGCCAACGTCTTCCAGGGCGCTCTTCCCGCCGGTAACCAGGACTACTCCAGCGGCGGTCTCGCCTCTGTTGCAGTCGTTGGCTCCGCCGCGGGCGCGGGTGTTGATGAAGTTCAGATCATCTGGACCATCAATGAAATCCCGGCTCCGGGCAGCGCTGCCCTTCTCGGTCTCGCTGGCTTCGCCGCTGCGCGTCGCCGTCGCGGCTAATCGCACCGATTTGAATCGGTAGGTTTCTTCGAAACAAATTCGAAATTCCTCCCGACATCACTTAGCACAATCCAACTGGCCCCTTCGTTGCGGAGGGGGCCAGTTTTTTTATGTAGACTCCGAATCGAACACTCCTCATGGCGCCGGGAACGAACTCGATTGATGCGACGCTCACCCACGCCCGCGCGCACTTCGCGCGAGGCGAGTTCGCCGAAGCGCTCAAAGCGCTCCAATCCGCCGGCCAGTCATCCATCCAGAAGAATCCTGAAGCGCTGTACGAACTCGGGCGCACACAGATCCAGCTCAATCAGTTCGATGGCGCGATGAAGAACCTCGCAAGCGCCCGTCGCCTTGCGCCCGGCGCATGGCAAGCGCCTGTGGAGATGTCCAAGTGCTTGCAGGCGCAAGGGAAGTTCAACCAGGCGCTGACCATGACGGAAGAGGCCCTTCGCCTGAGACCAGGCCATCCCGAAGCGCTGGCGCGCAAGGCTGAGATCCTTCGCATCCTCGCCCGGCGCGACGAGGCTTACGAACTGCTTGCGCCGATCGTCCGGAATCAGGAGGTACGCCTCGAAACCCTCACACCGGCGCTGGTGCTGGCTCGCGTCTGCCTTCCTCTTGGCAGGGCGTCAGAAGGCATCGACATCATCGAACGGGCGCTGCGTCTGGAGAACGCTCCGGCGATTCTGCGATCCCAGCTCCTCTACCAGCTTGCGGCGTTGCACAACGCAGCCGGCGACTACGAGAAGGCGTGGATCGCTCTGACGCAGGCCAACGAACTCGCCGGCGGCGCCTGGGACCCGAAGGAATCCACAAAGGCAACACAGGCGATCATCGAAAGCTGGAGCGCCGAGACGATTCGATCCCTTCCCCTCTCGCGCTGCGCTGACGAGCGGCCCGTCTTCATCATCGGCATGCCGCGATCAGGCTCGACGCTGATCGAGCAGATCCTCTCGCGCCACCCGCAGATCGAGGCGCGAGGTGAGCTGACGTTGCTCGCTCAGGAAGTCGCCCCCATGCGCGATGCGTCGTCGCCTCATGCTCACTTCATTCCCGCGGATCAGGTCACGCAGCAGGCGCTCGATCGAGCCGCACGCAAGTATGTGCGCAAGCTCTGTGAAGGCGCCGGCAAAGCGCAGCGCGTCACCGACAAGACCCTGCTGCATTTCCAGATGCTCGGCCTGATCACGCGTCTGCTGCCCAATGGCCGCATCATCCATTGCACGCGTGATCCACTGGACACCTGCATCTCCTGCTATTTCCAGGGATTCGGCGGCGCCCTGCATTTCACGAACGACCTCTACGCCCTTGGCCGCAGATATCGCGATTACCAGGAGCTGATGCAGCACTGGGAGCAGACGCTCGAGCAGCCGATGCACGATGCGTCGTATGAGGCGTTCGTCGAGGATCCGGAAGGCCAGACCAGGGCTCTGATCGAGTTTCTCGATCTTCCATGGGATGACGCATGTCTCGATCCCGCGGCGTCCGACCGGGTCGCTCAGACCGCCAGCCTCGATCAGGTGCGCCAGCCGATCTACAAGTCATCCGTCAGACGATCCGAACGCTTCAGCGAGCATCTGGAGCCTCTACGATGCGGCCTGGAAGGGCGCGATGATCCGCGCGGGAACTAAACGCTCGATGGGAGCCCGATCGTGAACACGCAGGCAGCGGCCGCAGACGCCATGCAACAGGCGAAACAGCGCCTCGAATCAGGCGACGCCCGAGGCGCCGAAGCCATCCTCCGCGCGATGACGGCGCGAGATTCCGGCAACGCCGAGGCATTCTTCCTGCTCGGCCGCGCCCAGCTCGGTCTGAATCGCTTCGCCGATGCGCGCCGCTCGCTGGAGGCATGCCTGAGAACCACGCCGGGCGCCTGGCCGGCGCTGGTGGAGCTTTCCAAGTGCCATCAGTTCGCCGGCGACTTCAATCGCGCTCTGGAGGTGTGCGAGCGGGCGCTGCAGCTCAAGCCGGACAGCAGCGAGGTCGTCGCGCGAAAGGCCGAGATCCTGCGCGTGATGGGCAGGCACACCGAAGCCGCAGATCTGCTCGAGCCCATCGTGTCCCGCGAAGACTTCGGCCCCGGCGAGATCGCCGCGGCCGTCGTGTATGCGCGCATCAAGGCTGCTCAGGACGATCTGCCCAGCGCCAAGGCTCCCCTTCAGCGCGCTCTGGCGCTCGACAGCATCCCCCCTTTCAGCAAGGCTCAGCTTCACTTCCAGCTCGCCAGCATTCTCGACACCGAAGGCGCATACGACGCGGCCTGGGAGCAGGCTTCACAGGGCAACGCGATCAGCGGGCAGGGTTTTGACGCCAATGCGTTTGCCGAGCGCGTGAAGAAGAATCTCGCGACCTGGTCGAAGCAGCGCATCATTGAAACGCCGCAGGCGAAGGATCGGCGCGAACGCCTCGTCTTCATCATTGGCCCGCCTCGCTCGGGCACGACGATCGTGGAGCAGACGCTCTCGCGCCACCCGGAGATGAGCGCCGTCGGTGAGACGGAAATCATCACCCTTGCCGCACAGGATCTGGCGACCGGCGCCGGACCCGACAGCCTCGTCCCTTCCGAGCAGGCGATGAAACGCATCGCGCGCAAATGGGCGCGGGAGCTGAAAAACCGCGCTGCAAACGCGCCGATCATCGTTGAGAAGACGCCGACGAACTTCTTCTATCTGCCCCTCATCATGAAGCTCTTTCCCGCGTCGAAGATCGTGCTCTGCCGGCGCAATCCGCTGGATGTCGCCGTCTCGTGCTACTTCCAGAACTTCGGCGGGGCTCTCGCGTGGTCGTGCAGCCTCGATGGCATTGCGACGTTCTTCGAGTCATTCGAGGCATGCATGAAGCACTGGAACGACACGCTCGATGTCGACATACACGAGTTGAGCTACGAAGAGTTCGTGACCGATCACGAAGGACGGACGCGCGCCCTGCTCGAGTTCATCGGCGTCGAGTGGGATGACGCCTGCCTCACGCCGGAGGAATCCGAGCGCATCGCTCAGACGGCAAGCCTCGAGCAGGTGCGTAAGCCGGTCCACACGGGCTCCGTGGCCCGCCATGAGCGATATGCCGCACACCTTGCCCCCCTGCGGGATCGGCTCGGCCTGTCCTGATTCGCTTTGGAGTAGAATCGCGGCGTGGAACGGACGCCCGACTCAAGGCTGCAGCGACTTCGCGAAGGACGCGCGACAAGAAATCGCTCGACCGCGCTCTCCGAGTTGATCTCGGTCGAAAGCCGCACACTGAAACGACAGCATCGTCGCACCGGCGGCGCCTCTGCGGCATGGGACACTGTGTGCCCGCCGGAGCTTGCCGATCGGACGATCGTCGGCGGACTGGTGCGCGGCGTGCTGACCATCAAGGTCGAATGCGCCTCCACCCGATTCGAGGTCGATCGATTTCTTCGCAGCGGCGGCTTCGATGCGCTGGTCCAGGAAGCGCCCGCATCCATCCAGCGGGTGAAGGTCGTTCTCGGAAGCGTCCGGAAGGATCGAACCACCTGATCGTGCGGGAGAGCATGGGCCAATCGACCGATATAGTCCTCTATGCCGGTTCGCACGAACACAGATCTGACGCCTGAACTGCTCGATCACATGGTCGCCATCAAGGCCAAGGCGATCGAATACGGGCTCGACTTCTTTGAAGTCGTCTTCGAAGTGCTCGACTTCGAAACGATGAATCAGATCGCGGCGTACGGCGGCTTCCCCATCCGGTATCCCCACTGGCGCTGGGGCATGGAGTTTGAAAAGCTCTCCAAGCGCGACGCCTACGGCCTGGGCCGCATCTACGAGATGGTGATCAACAACGATCCCTGCTACGCCTACCTGCAGGAGTCGAACTCCATCACCGATCAGAAACTGGTCATGGCGCACGTTTATGGACATGCGGACTTCTTCAAACGCAACGCCTGGTTCAGCCGCACGAATCGCAAGATGATGGATGAGATGGCGAACCATGCGACGCGCGTGCGCAAGCACGTGGAGCGCGTGGGATCCGAGCGTGTCGAGCAGTTCTTTGATCAGTGTCTTCGCATCGAGCATCTCATCGATCCCCACTCGCCTTTCGTCACGCGCGAGGGCGTGGTGAGCGAAGGCGCCCCGGCGCAGGAGCCGCTTCGTCTGCCGGCCAAGGGATACATGGATCCCTTCATTAACCCGCCCGAAGCGATGGAAGCGGAACGCGAAAAACTGCGCAAGCAGTCTGAATCACGCCAGGGTGTCTCACCCGCATCGCCGACGAAAGATGTTCTGCTCTTCCTGCTGACGCATGCGAATCTGGAGGGTTGGCAGCACGATCTGATCTCCATCGTTCGCGACGAGTCCTACTACTTCGCGCCGCAGGCGATGACGAAGATCATGAACGAGGGCTGGGCGAGCTACTGGCACTCCAAGCTGATGACGTCGCACTTTCTCGAAGCGAGCGAGATCATTGACTACGCCGAGCAGCATTCCGGCGTTGTTCACATGCCCCCCGGCGGATTCAACCCGTACAAGCTCGGCATCGAGATGTTCAAGGACATCGAGCGACGCTGGGACAGCGGCCAGCATGGCGCCGCATGGGAGCGGATGACCAACATCGGCGAGCGCGACGCCTATGACGACGGCTCCATGCAGGGTCGGCAGAAGATCTTCGATGTGAGAAGCATCTACAACGACGTCAATTTCATTGACGAGTTTCTCACGCCCGAGTTCATCGAGCGCCACAAGCTGTATCAGTACAAGCGCGATCCGCACACCGGTGAGATGCGGATCGTCAGCCGCGATCCTGATGTGATCAAGCAATCACTGCTCTACCGCATCTCGAATATGGGTCAGCCGCATATGTATGTGGTGGATGCGAACTATCTCAATCGAGGCGAGCTCTATCTGGCCCATCAGTGGAACGGGCTCGACATCGAGATCGCCTCTGCAGTCGAGGTCCTGCGCGCCCTGCGGCGGATCTGGGGTCGGCCCGTGCGTCTGCACGCGCGCATCGATCAGGAGCAGTGGCTCTTCACGTGTGAGAACGCCGACGATGAGCAGCTTGCCCGCGAGCGCATCACCGAGGAGACGCCGCCGCCGGCGCATCGGCTGTAGCGGCGGATTCATCGTCAAGCTCGCCGCCATGCGATTCGGCGCGAACCGCCTGGACGGACACCGGCTCTCCGACAATCACATGCTCAATCGCGCTCTTTGTCGCCATCCACGTTGATGCGAGATCCTGCCCGCGATCAAACTCCACCGTCAGAATCGGCACGCCCTGATCGACGCCCACCCAGGAGCCGAGTGAGCCCGGCGTCGGATAGCCCATGTCCGCCACGACGCGCCAGCGAGGATCAACTTCCGACGCGCCATCGACGAACGCCTGAGCGTAACGCTGCGCCGGACCGTCATAGTTCAGGAAGGGTCCGCTGTGAATCGAATGGAACACGATCACGAGATCAGGATCAAATGACTCGAGCTGAGCCGCCACGGCCTGCGCCTCAGGTTCACTGAGTGGCGCCGAACCGCGCGCCCGACTTGGTGAGAAGTTCGAAGCAGGCCAGTTGCGATTCAGATCGACGCCGCGGCTGTTGCGACGCTGATTGCGGGAGGAGCCATCCGGATTGGCGTCGCGAATCATGCAAATCGTCGCGCGCTGGGCGTACGCCTCATCGCGGAACATGATCGCGAGCGATTCCACCAGCCTGGCGCCCTCGCGCTCATCGCCGTGGATCGAACCGATCACGAAGACCTTCAATGGTCCGTGACCGACCACGCGAGCGTGGATGGGCTTGCCCTGCACGCTCTTGCCGATCTCATGCCAGCGCCACGACTGGGCTGACTGATCGAGCGCGGCTGATTCCGTCTGTGGTAAAGAACCGGAGCCTGCCATCGAGGCGCAGCCAACGAGTGTCGCCATGGCGACTGCGAGGGGCGCGATTCGAGCCATCGTCATCCTCCGTGATTCGGATTCGCAGGCGAGGGTGAGCCACGTTTAACCCCGGCGGCCGCCCCGCTCAAGCGCCCGTGCGATGTGTAGACTCTGTCACCATGAGCTGCTGCCCAGGACCAAAGGATGGACGGGTGTTCGACCCGGAATGCGAAGGCCCCAGCGCCGAGGATCTCGATCGCTTCGGAGGCGACACGCAGCGATGCCCCTCCTGCGGCGAGGAGATCTACCACGACGCCCCATTCTGCTCCAACTGCGGCACGGCGGTCGCCGACGAAAAGGGCCCCGGCGTGAAGCGCTGGGTTGTCATCACATCAATCGTCGCGCTGCTTGCGTTCGTGGTCGTCTACGTGATCTGACGCGCCTGCTCAGTCGGCGACGAAATTCGCAAGCAGGCGCACACCGAAGCCCGTGGGCGTGTCCTTGGCGTACGGGCCGGAATCGCCCTCGACGCGATGCACGCCGGCGACATCCAGATGACACCACGGGATCCCTTCCGGCGCGAAGTAGCTCAGGAACGCGGCGCCCTGAATCGGATGCGCCTTGCGCACCGGCGCCGAGTTGAGAATGTCCGCACATGGGGAGCGCATCAGATCGCGATACTCCTGATGGTGCGGCAAGCGCCAGACGCGTTCATCACTCGCCTCGGCCGCGGCTTCCATTTTCTCCCGCATCGCATCATCGTCGCACCACATGCCCGCGTACGTCGAACCCAGCGCGACGACGACGCCGCCGGTGAGCGTCGCGATATCGATGATCTGCTCCGGCTTCTCCTTGTCGGCCGCCCAGCAGAGACCATCGGCCATCACGAGACGTCCTTCGGCATCCGTGTTCGTCACTTCAACCGTGACGCCATTGCGGAAGGTGAGCACATCATCGGGGCGATAGGCGTTGTCCGAGACGGAGTTCTCCGCCGCACAGAGCAGCGCGACGACCGGTCGCTTCGGCTTGATGACACTCGCGATGGCGAGCATGGCGCCGAGAACAGCGCATCCGCCATCCTTGTCGCCCTTCATTCCGCGCATGGACCCGCCGACTTTCAGCGACAGGCCGCCGGTGTCGTACGTCATCGTTTTGCCGACGATGACGATGGGCTTCTTTGAGGCGCCCGTCTTTGGCTTGTATGCAATGCGAATGAGACACGGCTTGTTCTCCGAAGCCTGCCCCACAGTCATGATGCCCGTCAGTTTCTCGCGCTTCAGCGCCTCGCCCTTGATGACGCTCACGCTGAGATTGTCATGCCCGCGCGCCATCGAGCGCGCCTGCTTGGCCATCCACTCGGGCGTGGCGATGTTTGCCGGCGTGTTCGAGCAGCGTCGCGAAAGATTCACGGCGTCAGCCAGCAGCAGCCCGCGCTTCACGCCTTTGATGAACGCCGCATCGGAAGAAGACACAGCCAGCGAAGGACGCTTCTCCTTCGGCGAACTCACTGTGCCGCGCAGCTCATCGAAGTTGAACGCCAGAATGCCGACCCCTTCGCCAAACGCCTGCCCGGCGTCCTGCGCGTCGATCTTCGCCTTCTTCAGTGGACCGCTCAGCGCGATGTCGACGCGTTTCTCCTTCGCCGCCGCAAGACGTCTGCCGCAGGCCCCCGCGATATTGACGAACGATCGAGCCGTCAGTCCATCCGCCTTGCCCAGCCCGACGATCAGCACGCGATTGGGCGCCTTGGCGCCCTTGGGGAATGCTTCGACGAGCATGCCCGATTCACCGGTGCATTCGGTGCGTTTCAGCGCGGCGCTGATCGAGCCGTCGGCATCCAGCTTCTTCGTCTCGCTGTCCAGCGCCGGCGCCTTGCCGCGCTCCGGCTGAAACACTCCGACGACCAGCGCATCGGCTGCGCCTCGACCTCCGGCACTGACCTTCTCGAACATCCGTGGGAACTCCCCTCGCGCATCTCCTGCGCAGAATATTGTGCGTTTGATATTGCCTGAAACGGCGCGAGTGTAACGATCTTGACGTACCTTGCCCGCATGTCAGCGAAGGACGACACGCCCACCAATCCGGAAAACCCCGTGTTGCAGGCGCCCTGGCGCGATCGCTATCTCCAGGCGCTCTCCGAAAAAGAGGCGCAGGCCGCCGAAGACGCGGCCGCCGGCGCCCCGCCCGACGACGCCGGAGACTGCTTCATCAGCGACTACTGGCTGCATCCGAAGGATGATCTCGCCAATCACGTCATCGCGCGCATCGGCGATGGCTCCAGCGCGGGCATGATTCTTCTTAACAAATACCCCTACTCAAATGGGCATCTGCTGGTGGCGCTGGCTGAAGGTCGCGCCAGGCTGCTCGACTATGACGAGAGCCAGCGAGCCGCGCTGTGGAGCATGGTCGATCTGGCCGCAGATCTGCTCGAACGCACCCTCCCCTTGCAGGGGATCAACATCGGTGTGAATCAGGGGCGAGCCGCCGGCGCCGGTGTGCCGCAGCATCTGCATGTGCATCTCGTGCCGCGCTGGGCAGGCGATACGAACTTCATCACCGTCGTCGGACGCGTCCGCGTCAATCCCACAGCGCTTGACGACATGGCCGAGCGCATGCGCACGACCTGGGCGTCGATGAAGACTGACTGAATCTGTCTCAGGCGGCCATGCGGCGTTCGAATCGAATGCCCATCCGATATCCCTCGCCCACCGGCTCACAGCGAACGACCACGCCGTCACGCCACACGTTCGCGTGAGGCGACGTGCACACCCGCAGCCGCGCGCCGGGCGGCATCGGATCAGCGACGATCGCGCCGAGCCCGCCAAGGGACTCATCACGCAGATGCAGGTCAATCGTGCCCGCGCTGTTCATCGGATCGACGCGCACGGCCTGCATGCGGCCGATCAACGCCGCACGAGTCGCAGAGCGACGCTCGAATCGAAGACTCTCGGGCGCTTCCACGGAATCGCCCTGCGTATGCACATGCTCAGATCCGGCCTTGTCCACGACGGCGCCCTTTCTGGAGAGGTCCGAAATCTCTCCGTCCTGCGCTATCGGCTGGCGTCGAGCCCCGCTTCAGTTGGGTGTGCGCCCCATCGGAAGCATTCGCCCCCCACCTACGCCTGGCGGCCTGAAACCCGCTTCATCAAGCTTTCCACACGCTCGATCGCCCGGGCCGTCACTTCATGGTCCGCGGCGTCTATACGCCCAAGCGCGATCGCCCGCTCGCAGCGGCCGAGCATCTTGTCCATCGCACTCGGGCTGCTCAGATCGGACAGGTTGTCATAGACATCCGCCAGTTTGATCAGCCGCGCCCGCCAGGTCGACTCGGCAAGCTGCGCGTCGTACGTGGGCTCCCGCACATCTTCACGCAGGCGCATGTCCTTGGAAAGCGCCGCCACGCAGTCAGCCACGTCAGAGCCGAACTGCTCCAGCACCTCGTCGTAATCGATGTCGCAATCCTCAATCACATCATGCAAGAGCGCCGCGCACATGCAGATCTCGTCGTCACAGCCAAAGGTGTGCCGCACGGTCATCGCCACGCGAAATGGATGCGATCCATACGGCGTGCATCCATCCTTGCGCAGCTGCCCGCAATGCGCCCGTGCTGAAAAAGCAGCCGCTTTCCGCCAATCAGGCTGACTCACGCGTCATCTCCTCCTGACCTTCTCAAAAGCACTATGACCTGCGCCTCGATCGCCCGTCCTTCACCAATCGCATCGACACCCTCGTGCGACTTGCCTTTGATGTTGACGCAATCGACAGGCAGGCCCAGCAGCGCCGCCAGCCTGGCGCGAATCGCCTCCTTGTGAGGCCCGATGCGAGGCCGCTCCAGCACCACACAGCCATCCAGATTCACCGGCGCCCAGCCGCGCTCAGTCACCAGCCGCATCGCTTCAGTGACGAACTCCGTCGAGTCCCTTCCCTCGTGCGTCGCATCATCATCAGGAAAGAGCTGCCCGATATCCGGCAGGGCAAGAGCCCCCAGCAGCGCGTCCGTGACGGCATGCAGCAGCACGTCTCCATCGGAATGGGCCACCGGCCCGCGATCATGCTCCAGGCGCACGCCGCCGACGATCAGCGGCCTTCCCTCACCCTTCGGCGCCAGGGTCGCGAGGCGATGCAGGTCGTATCCGAGGCCGATCCGAAGGTCCGAAGGCGTTCTCGAGGCTCCCGCGGCGTCATGTGATTGCGCATGCATGAGGGTTTGCTGTGGAGCCGATTCCGTGTGCTGACGATGATGAGAGGGCCGCTCAGGAACCCGCACAAGGGCCCTGCGCGAGCGCCGCCGGAAGCCTATCTTACGGCTGACAGGCGCGATCGCCACGAACGAGACATTCCCTCCCGGGAGAGACCAGATGCCCGCACGCCGGAAGCAGCTTCACAATCGACTCATCACCCGCCTCAGTGCGACAGTCGCGATCACGATCGCCTCGTGCACACTGAGCGGTTGCTACGGCGAGAGCGGTCCCGGCTTCTCGATCGATCGCTACACCTATGTGAGCCGCCCCTGGTCGCCGAAGACGATCACCGTCGTCGACACGCGCACCGGCGAAGAGATCTGGACCGTCGACATTCCCGTCGGCAAGCAGCTCGTCATGGACTTCGAGAAGGGCAAGGATCCTGAAGAATACATGCCCGACCAGATGCACTGGCGCGTGATGAACGCCGGCAAGCGGTATGGCGATCTGACGAGCACTATCCCGGCGCCTCCGGCCGGCGCCCGCCGCGTCGATCTCACGCTTCGCGCCGTGCCCGAAAGCGTGGACACGATCCTCTCTTCAGGCGAAGGGCCGGAGTCGGATGAGGTCTTCATGCCGATGGAAGGCGTGACGTCAGATCCCATGGATCCCGGCGACAACTGACACAGCGCTCGCGCACCCCGCGTGCCGCTTTCGAATCAACTGACGCCGCCCGTCCGCATCCAGTGCGGCAATTGTCTCCAGCGCCAGCGCAACGCGCTCACCCGTGCGTCCATCGCCAAACGGATGCGTGATGGCATCCCGGCGCATGCCTCTCGCTTGCTCGACAGCGCTCGCGATCTCGCCTGACGTCTCTCCCGTGACGGTGACAACATTGTCGCCCCCTTCGCGCCCGACCTGGCGCTCGCCGACATTTACGACGGGCAGCCTCAAAGCCGCGGCTTCGATCAAGCCCGCGGAACTATTCCCCACGAGCACGCCACCGCGCATCGCCAGCCGCTTCAGCAGGCTCAGAAACGTCGATCGCTCGAGATGCTCTGCTGATGTGACACCCGAAGCTTCAATCGCTTCAATCACACCCTCACGCCCCGGATCGAAGTTCGGATGCAGCGCCAGGACGCGCCCTTCGGAGATCGCCTCGAAGATAAGCCCGGCTCGTCGCCGCTCGATCGCCGCGTCATCACCGATCGGATGAAAGAGCACGAGGGTGTCCGGATCGCCCAGCGCCTTCGCCTCGTCATCTTCCATCGCTTCGACATCGCACAGTTCGTCAATCGCAGGCGAGCCGACGACATGCACACTGTCAGCCCGCTCGCCCATCGACACAATGCGATCCGCCGACAACTCCGTCGCCGGCAGATGCACATGCGCAAGCTTCGTGATCGCATGCCGCATCGCTTCGTCAGCGACACCCTCGGCGACATCCCCGCCATGCATGTGCGCAACGATCACGCCGCCGATCGATCCCGCGCTTGCCGCGGCAAACGCCTCGATGCGATCTCCCAGCACGAGCACGCAATCCAGCCCCAGCGTCTCGATCCCCTGCGCCATGCTCGACACGCCGCGTCCAAGCGCTCGCGCATCGGCGATGCGTCCCGATTCTCTATCGATCTGCATCATCGCTCGCCAGTCGATCGTCCATTCCGAAGCGACCTCGCGCCACGTCTCCGCCGGCTGCAGGAAGTGCGCCCCGGCCACGATCACGGACAGCTCCAGCGAGTCTGTTGCTTCAATCGCGCGCATGACCGGCCGCAGCAGGCCGTACTCTGCGCGCGTCCCCGTCACGACGCCGACGCGAAACTTCATCGCACATCCTCCTCACACATGATCTCACCCACCTCGATGCGCCGTGCGGCACACCGCCCGACCGTTTCATCGATGTTCCACGCCGCAATGCCCGTCCCGGGCCGCCTCGTCGAGAGGTTGGACTCCGTGATGACGTCGCCCTCTTCAAGTGTGCGTATCGGCGCAAGCGATTGCCGCGATAGCAGACGCACTTCCTCTTCAATATCGAGCAGGTTCTTCTTCTGCGACTTGGCTTGTGCGGCTGGCGTCGCTTCTCGCGCCAGATGAACGTATTCACGCATGCCCGCCGGATCGAGCGACGCCGCATGATCCGGCCCCGGTGCGCTTCGATCGTATGTCAGATGCTTCTCCAGCATCATCGCGCCCGCCTGCACGGCCTTCGCGCCCATATCAATCGCCTGCGTGTGATCACTGTAGCCCACGCATCCCGCGCCCATCGCACCAAGCGCCGCAATCCCTTCCAGCCCCGCCTGTTCAACCGGCGTCGGATACGCGCTGACGCACTGAAACACGCTCGGCGCAACGCCCTGCCCATCCAGCCATGCAAGTGTGCGCTCGACTTCCTTCGCCATCGCGCCGCCCGTACTCACCAGCAGCGGCCGCCCCGTCCGCACCAGCGCCTGAAGCAGCGGCTTATTCACCAGATCCGGCGAAGCGACTTTGAATCCACTCCACGCGGCCCGCTCGGCAATGGGCACAAGCTGCGGCGAAAACACCGTCACAATCGCATCAATCCCGCGCGAACGAATCGACTCCGCCAGCCCATGCAACTTTTCTTCAGAAAGCTCCAGCCGGCGCAGCATCGCATGCGCATCCGTTTCGCCCGCAGCCGACTGATACGAAGCCAGCCGCCCCGCGCCACTCAACAGCAGATCCGCACGAAACTGCTGCAGCTTGATCGCATCGACGCCCGCCTCCTGAGCCGCATCGACAAGCTCCAGCGCGCGCTCGATCACGCCATCGTGATTCACGCCGATCTCGGCGATCACATACGGCCCGCGCTGTGGCGCTCGCAGCCCGTCAATCATCTCACGGCCCCATCGCCTGCATGCGCTCAGTCAGAATCGCATCCGCCACGATGACATCAATCGCGCTGTCGATATCCACCACATCACCCGATCGCGTCACCATCCCGCGCTGATCTGCACCAAGAAACGCATGCGGGCTCGGATCGCCTGCGGCAGACATCAAGGCCTTGCGTGTCACGACGAGCACACCGCCATCGGGCACATGCGCCGGAGGAAGATCCTGACGCCGATGCACGCCATGATTGATCACATCCCCCTCCCATGGCCGCACGACGCCATCCCCATCTTCGATCCGCGCCGTCCACCACGGATGATGCTTGCCGACATCGGCGTAGCTCTGTGCTGAATCGGCGCCCGTGCGCTGCAGCAGATCAATCGTCGCATCAATTAGACCCGGCGGCCGCACCGGCACATTTGCATACAGAATCACGATGTGCTCATGCTCGGCGTCGTTCAACTGCTCCAGCGCGTGCCGCGCCGCGTCATCCACACGAGCGCCATCCGACGCCAGATCCTGCGGCCGCAGCACGACATCAATGCCGGCTTCCAACCCGATCTGCTGCATCGGCGGCGAATCCGTCGAAAGCGCGATGCGCGAGACAAGCTGCGCCTCGCGCGCCGCATCAATCGTCCATCGCACACACTCGCGCCCGCCCACCAGTGACATGTTCTTGCCAGGAACGCCCTTGCTTCCGGCGCGCCCCAGAATGATCGCCAGCGCTCCCACGGATCACCAGCCCGTCCGCAGATCAGGATGCTCAACGCCCTGCTCGCGCGCGATGCGCTCCCGATGCTCCAGCAGCCGGCGCCACACGCCGATCAGTTCATCACCCGATGCGATTCGATCGAACGGAGCCTTGGGCGCAAGATCCCACTCATCGCTGACGACATGACCATCAGCAAGGATGAACATCCGCTGCCGCCAGTCGCGCCGGGCGACGGATGCCGGCTTGCCCAGAGATTCGGGCGCATCAATCTGCGTGTCATCAAACACCTGCTCCACCATCGCTGCGCCGAAGATCAGTTTCCAGCGATCGTAGAACCGCTCGATTTCATCATGCGTCGCATCACATCGCGCGATGCGCGGCACGATCCACGTCTGCGGCAAACCATCCGCCCGTTCGACGCCCGCGCGAAGCCGATCAAGCCGCGCATGAAGCGCGTCGAAGTCGCCATCTCCCATCAGCGCCGAATATGTCTCCGCCGTCGCCGCCATGATGTTGACACTGATCACATCCGGCGCCGCCCGCAGCAGCGCTTCGACATGCGCATCGCTTGCAAGATCCGTCCGCACATGAATGCCGAGAGCGCCGGACTGGCGAGCCGCACAAACCAGCGATTCAAGCTCCGCATGCAGCAGCGGATCACCGGCGCCCGCGAATGTCACGAGGCCATCCGGACGACTTGCGCCAAATGCGCCCAGGATGTCTTTCGTAAGCGAAGCGTCCATCGTGCGCCCCGCGCCACCCGCCGTGGGCAGCAGCCCCGGCGCTGGTGAAGTCGCGCGTTCCGTGCAAAGCTCGAGAACAAGATGCGCCGGCCCTTGCTGCGCATCTGCAAGCGCCACACGCTCAGCGAGCGACCTGACATCCGTATCGTCTTCATTCAATCCTGCGCGTCGCGATGGGCTGTCTGCGATCAGGCGGCTTGTGAGGGATCGAACATCCGCATCGATCTGCACACACGTCGCATCCGCAATCGGATCTCGCCGCGGCCGCACGGGCACATAGCCCAGCACGCCGCCGATGCTTCGAAATCCGCCGACGCCGCGCTCTGTGCCGACGATCTCTTCCAGCAGCGCCCGCTCCATCACACATCCGGCCAATCCGGGCGAAGCCTGGCTGAAGACAAGCCGCGAACCCTCCGGCCGCTCTCGGAATCGCGCCACAACACGATCGCACAACTCCGGATCAACGTGCGACCACTCGGCGCCGACAACGAATGCGCCCGCAAGCCCGCGCTCGCGCACCAGTTCAAGCGTTGCCTCCGGCGCCAGCGCCTCGTCATAACTCGTCGTGGAACACAGGCCGCCGCGCCAACCATCGGCGCCAAACAGCCGCGCCGGACGCACACCGTCCATGCGCTCGCGCCACTGCTTCGCATCCATCGCCGCGAGATGCACATCCG
Organism: Sarcodiotheca gaudichaudii; assembly: GCA_032355985.1. NCBI lineage: Eukaryota > Rhodophyta > Florideophyceae > Gigartinales > Solieriaceae > Sarcodiotheca > Sarcodiotheca gaudichaudii. The sequence continues at coordinate 211,261 of JAUKVZ010000003.1, forward strand.
CCGCAGCGCCATCGAGGACTTCGCGTGTTCGCTCGATATCCGTCGTCAGCAGCGTCACACCATCAAGTTCGCTGCAGGCCGCCAGCCGATTCAAAGTCTGTAAGAGCGTCTCGGCGAAATCCTCTTCATCAAGACGTTCGGCGTCGATCGGCACAACGGCCTCGACGCGCGCTTTCTTCGCAGCTCTATCATGCTCATCCGGATCCTGCGGCAACGGATCGCGCGTCCGCTTCGGCGCGCCATCAAGCGCTGCAATCGAAGCCTCCAGCAACTCCGCGAACTCCTCTGCCGCGTCGCCGATCCATTTCACATTCACCTGATCGCGCTCGATCTGCGCCTTCTGAAGCTCCAGACCGGTCAGCCCCTCATCCAGACGCATCGATCGATCCGATCGCGCCCGCTTGAATCCGCCTGTCTGATTGAGTCGATTGACGACGCGAAACGCCAGATCCTTCGATCGCACCTCGGCGTTGAGCTTGTGCACGCGATCAATCAGCCGATTGACCCGCGCCTGATCGTCGTGACAGTGAAGCATCCTGCCCAACTCGCGATGCGCCTTTCCGCTCAGTGTCGCAATGGAAACGACATCCTCACGCAGCGTTTGAAGTCGCTTGCGCAAGGCATCATGCGTCTGTTCACTTCGTCGTGATTGCGCCTTGCTCGGCGGCACGATGGCGTCGTGATCCGTTGATCCAAACTGCTCGATCGCCTCTGCGAGCGTCATCGACTGCGTATGCCGCTTGCTCACGCCCCCTTCGGTCGCATCGACGATCGTCATCCCGGCATCTGAGTCGCGCAGGAAATCGCGCTCAAACTGTGTCAGGTATGTCCACATCTGCTCGTCGGTGTAGATCGAGCGTCCGCGCTGATCCTTCGCCGGACGCAGGCTCGATCGCCCGCGAAGCACGCGCTCCAGCTCCATCATTTCCAGTGTATTGAACGCGTTCAGCTCCGGCGCCCACGTCTCATGAATCGCCGCACCGCGCCCGTAATACACATGATCCGGAAAACCCAGATCCTGACCGACAAGCACGACCGGATCACATCCGACATATCGCGCCAGGTAGTACGCAAGATGCGCCACCGTCGCCCCGCGCTCCAGATCGCCATGCACGAACGCAAGCTCCTCACCGACGACTTCATCAAGCATCGCCTCGGAACACACGCGCACATCACCCTGGAACGCATCAAGAATCGCCGGATTCGCCTCCGGCTCGGCGACAAGCGTCACACCTTCCAGGTCGGCAGCCGTCAATCCTTCATAGAACCGCTTGCTGATCTCGTGATAATCAAGCGCCGTCACGAAGTGCGGCTTCACGCCCGCGGCAAGCAGCGGCTTCAGCGCCGTCTGCACCGCGACGATCACAAACCGCTCGCGCACATGCGGATCGCGCAGCGCATCGATATTTCTGCGAAGGCTCGGCCCCGCGCTGACAAGAATCGCCGGCCGGCCCTTGTAAAGATCCTTCAGTTCCGCGATGCCGTCGCCCATCGCGTAGTGATCGAGATTCATGAAGAAGTTGCGATAGGTGACATCCATCTGCACCATCGCCGTCACCACAACCGTGCGCACGGCCGCGACAATGTCGCCGAATGTCGATGCAAACTTCGACGCCTGCCCGGCCAGTCGCGCCCGGCTCGGCACATGCTCGAGAATGTGCACACCCAGCGCCAGCACCGCCTCGGCGCCGCGCGTCGCCGCGGACATGGCGCCTGTGTCTTCAGCGTCCGTCAGCACAATGACATTGCTCTCACGAATCCAGTCGCTGTGATCGATGCGCTCCAGGACCGCCCGCATCAACGCGACGTCCGGCTCGAAGATGATGATCACGCCATCGTGGCGCATCTTCTTCGCCGCAGCCGCTACGTGATGCCCCAGGCCGAAGCCAAGCGCGACGATCCCGCCATGCGCCTTGATGTCGATCGTCGAAGCCAGTCGCTCCGCTTCCTGCAGCGGCTTTCTGCGGCTGGCGAGCTGACGCCCATCCAGCGTCGCGCTCAAAGCGCCCTCATCGGACGTTTCAATGAACTCGATCCCCGGCGCGGGCTCAGCCTCGAGAATCATCCGCGCCGTCTGAGGCGACGTGGCGCCCAGCGCTGCGAGATTCTTCTCCAGCGTCGTTTCGACCTGAAGCGGGCGTGTTGATGTCTGCGTCAGCATGAGCGCATACCGATGGCGTACAGTTCTCTCACACGGATTTCATCGGATCGACCCTCACAGAGACTGCACGAATGGCGTTTGGATCCCAACTCGCTTCGCCCGACCCGCTGCCGGCGCCGCCAATGCTCGAATCACTTCTGTTCGAGTCCCCCTGGCGACTCGCCGGCGCCCTGCTCATCGCCGGCGTGCTCCTCTTTTTCATTCTCAATCGCTCCGGCCGAGCCCGGCATGCCCTCATCGGCGCCCTGGCCGCGCTCGTGCTCGCAGCTATCGTCGTCATCACGTCATTTGCCGTCACGACACAGCGAGAGCGCCTCGTCGCCAACACCGAGCGCTTCGTCGACGCGGTCGCACAGGCCGATACCAACGCCGCGGAGCAGATCATCGCTCCCGAGATTCAGGTGCGTTTCGGCGGCGCCATCGTCAGCGATATGGATCGAGCCTGGCTCATGAGCGCCATCCGATCGTTCAATGGACGCCTCTCGCTGCGCGAGCACTCGATCAAGACCAACAACGCCGTCATCGACCGGCCCGGCCGCGGCCGAACGATGCTCGAGATCAGTGTCGTCGCCGAGCAGTGGCCCGTGCCCAATCGAAGTTGGTGGCAGATCGACTGGGCGCAGGATGCGCAAGGCGACTGGAGCCTCGTCGCGCTCGATTGCCTGCAGCTTGCCGGACAGGATGCGGATGCGAATATCGCCGATCGAGTCAACCGAAACACCCGCTAAACCGCCTACATCTTCTCCAGCGCTTCGATGCCCAACGTCTCCAGCCCGCTCTCAAGCACGCGCTCCGTCACGCGGCAAAGTCGCAGCCGCGAATTGCGGGTCGCCTCATCCGGCGCCTTCAGCACCGGGCATGCTTCAAAGAACGAACTGAACGTGGTCGCAAGCTCGTAGAGATACGTCGTCAACCGGTGCGGCTCAAACGAACGCGCCACCGCATGCAGCACACCTTCAAAACGCAATGCCTGCAGCGCCAGCGCCCGCTCAGCCGGCTCGCTCAGATCAAACTCCGTCGCGCCGAGCGTGTCGGCGCCATCGCCATCCAGCCACGCGCGCGTGAGGCCAAGATCAGACTCCGCCTTGCGGAAAATGCTGCGAATCCGCACCAGCGCATACTGAAGGTACGGCCCCGTATTTCCCTCAAACGCGAGCATGCGATCAAAGCTGAACACGTAATCCTTCACGCGATCGCTCGAAAGATCCGCATACTTCACGGCGCCCACGCCCACCGCCGCGGCGACCTTCGCCCGCTCCGCATCCGACAGATCAGGATTCTTCTCCCGCACCGCGCGATCAGCCCGCTCCACCGCTTCATCAACCAATGACTTCAGCGCCACGTTCTCGCCGGATCGCGTCTTGAATGGCCGATTGTCCTCACCGAGCACGGAGCCGAACATCGCATGCACAAGCTGCGCATCCGCGCCGTCGCGCGTCGCGTATCCCGCCTTCTGGGCCGCCGCGAACACCTGCTTGAAGTGCAGTGACTGACGCGAATCCACTGCATACACCAGCAGATCCCCGCCAAGCTCCTGCACGCGCCGGCGCACCGCCGCCAGATCCGTCGTGGCGTAGAGAAACCCGCCATCGCTCTTGCGCACCAGCAGCGGCTCTTTGATGCCCGCATCATCCAACTTCACGACAAGGGCGCCTTCGCTTTCCTCCGCGATCCCCTTCGAGACAACATCCTCAACCACGCCGCCAAGCTCATCGCGATACGTCGACTCGCCCGCCGTGTGCTCAGCCGTCACATTCGCATGCAGCCGCTCGACCAGCCGCATGCACTCATCAATCGTGATGTCCGCAATGCGCTGCCAGATCGCGACCGTCGCCGCATCGCCGGACTGCAGCTTGACCAGCGTCTCCTTCGCCGCGGCAAGCGCTTCCTCCGCGCCAGCCACCTGTTCCTCCAGCTCCGCTTCAGCCTTCGGCCCAAGATCAAACTTGCGCACCGTCTCCAGCCCGCGCTTGTCGGCGCTGCACTGCTGCTGCGCCGCGCGATACTCGCGCTCCAGATCCGCCAGGCTCAGGTCATCCAGCGACAACTCGCCCGCGGCCGCCTTTTTCTGAATCTCGCCCGTCACCATCGCGATGGGCAGTCCCCAGTCGCCCAGATGGCTCTGACGAATCACATTCCAGCCCAGCCGCTCATAGACCCGTGCGATCGCATCGCCGATCACCGTCGCGCGAAGATGGCCGACATGCATCTGCTTCGCAAGATTCACGCCGCACAGATCAACGACGATCGTCTTCGGAGACTCCGGATGCTCAATCCCCACATCATGCGTGTCGATCTGCGCCAGCAGCTTCTTCAGAGCGTCATCGCGCAGGCGAAAGTTGATGAACCCCGGCCCGGCGATCGAATCTTCCGTCATCGGATCGCACAGATCAGCGACATCCAGATGCTCAATGATCTTCTTGGCCGCCTCGCGCGGCGGCATGCCCAGCGCCTTGCCCAGCGGCATCGCCGCGTTGGCCTGATAGTCGCCGAACTGCGGATTCTTCGAGCTGGCGATCAGCGCCTCGGCGCCATCAGGCAGCGCATCGCCGAACGCGGCGCGCATCGCGCTGACCACGCGCTCAGACAGTATTTCGATTGGATCGTGCGTCATGACGGCGGAAGTGTACAGGCTCCCGCCGCTCTCGAATCATCCAGGCGCGCGATGCGCTTGTCGATCAACCCAGATTCAGCTCGCCAAGATCGCCCAGGCCGATGCCGTCGACATTGCCCAATCCGCTCTTGAGCCCGCCCTGATCCTTCGCACGCTGCTGCGAACGCTCGCGCGCTCGTCGCTGCTCAGGCGTTTCCTTGCGGATCTCATCGATCGATCGCTGCTGCTCGCCGCCCTTGTCCTTCTTGCGCATCGAAGCGGGCATGTCGGAAAGCTGCTTGATGCTCAGGGCGATGCGACGCTTTTTCTCGTCAACATCCAGCACCTTGACCTTCACGACCTCATCAGGCTTGACCACCTGCGTCGCATCGGCCACACGCCGCCAGGACATCTCGCTGATATGCACCAGCCCCTCGATGCCCGGCGCCAGCTCCACGAACGCGCCGAATTCCATGATCTTCGTCACGCGGCCTGAGGCTTCCTCACCCTCCTTGATCGACTCCATCGCCGTCGACCACGGATCAGGCGCCAGCTGCTTCATGCCAAGGGAAATCCGGTTCTTGTCCCAGTCCACCTTCAGAACCTGGACCGTGACCTTGTCCCCTTCCTTGACGATGTCCTCCGGCTTCTTGCCCCGCTCGTGCGTCATGTCGGAGATATGCACGAGGCCGTCGACCCCGCCCAGATCCACGAAAGCGCCGAATTCCATCAGCTTGCGGACGACGCCCTCGAGCTCCTGCCCGACCGCGAGCGTCTCCTTCAGCTTCGATTTTGCTTCCTTGCGCTCCTCACGAATCAGATCGCGTCGCGAAAGGACGATGTCGCCCCGGCCGCGCCGATCGATCTTCTGCACCTGGCACTGCATCTTCTCGCCGACGAAGACGGACAGATCCTCAATGCGATGCACATCAACCAGGCTCGCAGGCATGAAAGCGCGATGTTTGGCGATCTCCAGGCTCAGGCCGCCCTTGTTGACGCCCGTCACCCGAGCCTCAACCACCTGACCGACCTCCAGCATCTCCCAGTCCGCCTTCTGCACGGCGCCGGGCTTCAGGCAGATGAAAAGCTGCTCGTTCGGATCGAATCGATCCACCACCAGCGCCAGCTGCTCGCCGACGGCCGGAAGCTCGCCTTCTCCCCACTGGGTTCGCTTCGCAACGCCCAGCTCCTTCGGGCCAAACTCGACGAACACATCCTCCGGACCGATCGAGACGATCTTGCCCGAACGATGCTCCCGCCCGGCCTGCACGACGCGAGGACCCCGAATCTGGGGAGGAGACGCCTTGTCACCATCATCCTGCGGGGCATTCGCCCCGGCTAGTGACTTTTCCATCATCGCATCGATCGATGCCGACTCGGCGGCGTCCAATCCACTCGAAGGCGCCTGTGCCGGATCAGGCTTCGCAGCCTCACCCTTCGGCGCCTCATCCGTCGAAGCGTCCGGCTTCGAAGGTGTGTCTTGGGATGTGACCGGCGACGTGGACGTCTCGTCCGCCGTTCCGCTTTGCTCAGGGAAGGCTGCCATACTGACCTCGTATCAGGAGTTCCCGCGCGGCGAATCCACCTGCCGCTGAAGACCTCGCTCGGGCGAGCGCGTAGTGTACCGGCGGGGATCGCCGCCGCCAGCCGGTCGGACGTGTCTTCATCCAGTCATTGACACATCCCGCGCCCCCTGCTGGAATGCCCGCCCGCCTCGATTCCCTGAGCGTGGGGGAACCCGTGCTCGCACGATCCGTATCCTCTTAGATAGACGGGTTCACACTTTTGCGACGGCGGGTTTGGCTGCGCGCAGAATCGGGTGATCAGGCTGGCGATCCCGCCCTTCGCGGACGCCGCTGCAGGAGAGAACATGGCTTCCAACAATGTCTGCTGGGGCATCGAGATCGGCGCCGGCGCCATCAAGGCGCTCAAGCTCGTACGCGACGGCGAAAACGTCAACGTCGCCGATTTCGCGCTCATCCCTCACAAACGCGTCCTCTCGACGCCCGAGATCGATCAGAACGACGCCATCCGCGTCGCCCTGGGCGCGCTGGTCAATCAGCACGATCTGTCCAAGGCGTCCATCGCCGTCTCCGTGCCGGGGCACGCCGCCTTCGCGCGATTCGTCAAGCTGCCGCCGGTTGATCCCAAGAAGATCCTCGACATCGTCAAGTTCGAAGCCGTCCAGCAGATCCCATTCCCGATCGAAGAGGTCGAGTGGGATTTCCAGACGTTCGTCGATGACGAGTCTCCCGAAGTCGAGGTCGGCATCTTCGCCATCTCGCGCGAACGCGTCATGGAGCGCCTCACCATCTGCGCCGATGTCAGCCTCCAGCCCGACATCCTCAATCTCAGCCCCGTCTCAGTCTTCAACGCCATCGCCTACGACCAGCAGCTCACGGCGAACTCACCCGGCACTGTCATCCTCGACATCGGCACGACCGCATCCGACTTGATCGTCGCCGAAGGCGGACGCGCATGGGTGCGCACCTTCCCCATCGGTGGACATCACTTCACCGAAGCGCTCGTCGGCGCATTCAAGCTCGAATATCGCAAGGCCGAGAAACTCAAGCGCGACGCCGAGAAGTCTTCCCACAAGAAGCACATCTTCCAGGCGATGCGACCCACCTTCGCAGACCTCGCACAGGAAGTGCAGCGCTCCATCGCCTACTACAGGCAGCTTCATCCCGAGTGCAATCTCACACGCATGATCGGGCTCGGCTCCACCTTCCGCCTGCTCGGCCTGCGCAAGTTCATCAGCCAGCAGATCCAGATGGATGTCGAACGCCTCGACAAACTCAATCGACTCAGCGTCGAAGGCGCCGAAGCAAGCGATTTCCAGAGCGTCACGCTCAGCATGGGCACCGCCTACGGCCTCGCATTGCAGGGCCTCGGCATGGGCGCCATCAACGCAAACCTCGTCCCCGTGCCCGTCATCAGGCACAAACTCTGGAAGCGCAAGACGCCCTGGTTCGCAGCGGCCGCGGCGCTCTCCATCGCCGCCGGCGGCGCCAGCTTCTACGGCGCCATGGTCGACAAGCAGCGACTGAGCTCCCCATCCGTGCAAGAAGCTGACAACGCCGTCAGCAGCGTCAAGCGCAAGGGCGACGCTCTCGTTCGCGAGTGGGAGGAAGTCAGAAACAACGCCAACATCGGCGCCGTCACCACAAACATCACGAACCTGCTCGATCGGCAGGACTTGTACGCGTACGTCCTCCGAGATGTCGGCGACATGTTCGCCTCCGCCGCGATCAACCCGACGACTGGCGAACCCGTCAGCGCCGACGCGCCCATTGATCAGCAGCGCCACTTCGAACTGCAGGCGCTCGCGCTGGACTACGAAACGCCCTCCGGCGGATTGCCCGGAGCGCCCACGGCCCAGGTCGTCGCAGGACAAGGCGCCGTCGACAACAATGATCGCGAACGCGGCAGAGGCAGAGGCCGCGGCGGACTCGCCGCACGCGGACGCGCCGCCATGGAACAACAAGGCGGATCGCGCAGCAGCCGAAACCAGGACAATGCTCGCTCAGGCGCCCCTTCCGCCGGCGCTCCATTCGGCAAACTCAACATCGTGCTCGTTGCGGATTCCACCAACGAAGGACAGCAGACGTTCGTCGAACAAACGCTGCTCCAGTGGCTGCGGGATCACGCCGAACGCAATGACATCCCCTACACCTACAGCGTGCCGGATATTGACGAAATCGAAGTCGTCGAAATGACCGCGCTCGACGCCGAACGGACACGACCCGACACCTCACCGGGCGCACAAGGCGCCTCGCGCGTGAATCGCAACGCGGGCGGCTCAAACGCATTCGGCTCGCCGTCGGGGCGACAGTCTTCCGGTTCGTTCGGCGTAAGTTCAGGCTCCAGTTCATCGCCCACCGGCGCAACCCCGATCGACCAGCTCGCGCCGCTGCCTGATCCGCCGGGATCACTGCCGGACACCACCACGATCTATCGATACACGATCCGATTTGACGCCACGCTCAAGGCGCCCGGTGAACACAAGTCGCCTTCATCTGAAGAACAGCAGGCCAGCGCCACGGAGGCGACCCGATGAAAAAGTTCCTCGCAATCATCAAAGGACGCCTCGTCGCAGTCATTCTGATTGCGCTGGCGATCATCGCGCTGCCGGCGATGATCTTCGTCAGCTCAGGCATGGCCGCCTCGACGCGTGAAGAGGCGCAAAAAGAAGTCAACGACAGCCTGCGCGATATCAATCGCATCAGCGTTCGATTCGTCGCGCCAAGCGCCGATCCCTCGATGCCGCCCGTCGAGTTCGATCGGGCGCCCAACGCCGCCACCATCGCCCGGCTTCGCACATACATCGATTCGCTCCGCGAGCAATCCGAAGGCGTCGTCAAACGCGCCACCGAGCGCAGCAAGGCCGGACGCAAGCCCTTCCTTGAAGGCGTCTTCCCGGAGCCCGATCCCAGCCGCGAAACTGCGCTCAGGCAACAGGCCAACGGCGCATGGATCGATGCCCATCGCGATCTGCTCGATGACGCCGAAGCCGGCGGGCCGCCCGATCCTCAGGATGTCATGCGCGATCTCGAAGGACGACGCGACCGGGAAGAGGGACGCATCCGTGCGCTCGAGAGCGAAGATGCAAAACTCACCGAAGAACAGCGGCAGGAGATTCAGCAAACGCTTGTCGATCGGCGCATCGCGCGCTATCGCGACCGGGCGCTGGAGCTCGCCTTCTACGCCACCCCCGATGTCTTCACCGGCGTCGAGCCATGGACCGCGCAAGGCCTGCCCGACATCGAGCAGATCTGGGAATGGCAGCAGCGACTCTGGGTGCATGATTCGATCATCCGCGCACTCGTCAATGCGAATATCGACCCGGTCACGAACGTCGTGCGCCGAGCGCCCACCGGCGCCGTGAAGCGCGTGGTTTCCATTGAAGTCCAGCCCTGGGATCTGCGCAACCGCCAGCCCTATCCCCAGGCCGGCGACATCTCCGCTCCCATTTCGCCCGATTTCGAAGCCTCCGTCACCGGCCGCGCCGCGTTCCCCGTCAAGCCGAACCCGCTCTACGACGCGCGCTACGCCACCGTCGAAGTCGTCGCGGGAAGCGAAGAGTTGCCTGCCATCGTGCAGGCGTTCGCGGCGACCGACTTCATGACCGTCATCGACCTTGACGTCGAGTGGATGGATCGCGCCGAAGATGAATCGCTCGGCTACGCATACGGCCCCGATCACGTCGTCAAGGCGAAAATGCTCGTCGAAGTCCTGCTCCTAAGAACATGGACCGTCGAGTTCATGCCGCCAAGCGTGCGGGAAGCGCTCGGCGCACCGGCGCCGGAGGAAGAAGGCCAGGAAGTCGAGCAGCAACCCGAACCGCAGCGCCGAGGCACACAGCGCGGCTAATCAACACGAAGCAAGAGATACAGAAGGCATCCCATGAAACTCAAAGGAATCAGCAAGCTCGAACAGCACGCTGAGAAACTCTTTCTCACGCTGATCGCGATCGCATTCCTGCTCGTGTTGTCCTGGCAGGTGCTCAAGGGCGGCAGCACCCTTGAGGTCAAGAACACGCAGGATGTATCCATCGATCAGGCGTTCGAACGCATCGTCGCCGAAGCGAAGACACGCGAAGGACAGGTCACCGACCCGCAACCCGATGCGCGCGTCCCGACCACGGCGCCCAACCTCGTCGCCGGATTTGATTCCAGACTCGAAGAAGTCTCGACCCCCCTGCCGCCCCTTGAAATCGCGCTCGGCCGCACGGGAGGCGAAGTCGAGATCGGTTCGATTCCCGACGATCCGCTCATCGTCGAGCTTCCGCGAGGCTTCGCGCCCGCGCGCCCCATCGCGCACGCATTCGGCGGCACGATCGATCCCGTCGAACCCGTCGTCCACGCAGACCTCGCGCCCTTCCTCCCTGAGGAGCAGCCCTACGACAAGTTCGCCGTGTCCGTTGAAGCGTCATTCGACGCGACGGCGCTCATCGACATGCTCAAGCGCGATCCCGACGGCCCGCAGGGCGAAGCTCAACCGATTCCCAATCTCTGGTGGAAAAAGCAGATTCAGATCCTCGACGTCGAGATCTGGCGCCAGGAAGTGGATTCCGGCGGCTCCCCACTCGGCGAACCCGAACTCCTGCCGCCGCCTCCCGGAAGACTCAGCCTCCGATCCGAACTCGGCGCCGTTGCGGAGCTTCCGCAGCTCATCGCCATGTCCAAGGTCGCGGATCAGAAGAAATCACACCTGACGCGCCCCGCCTACTACCACATGATCGCAGGCCCCGACTGGATCCCGCCGAGCCTCACCGTCGAGAATCCCGAGGGTCAGACGGAAGTCGAACGCAAGAAGGCCGAATACCGACGCATTGTGGAGCGGATTCGCCGGCTCGAACGCCAACTCGACGATTTCCGCAATCGTCAGGCGTCACGATCCATCCTTGAGAGAACGGATGTGTTCGCCCAGGTCGGCCGAGGCGGTCCCGGCGGGCGTGGCGGAGGCGCCGGCAACAGAGGACGCGACTCCGAGGATGCGGCGCGCGAACGCAAGGACGCAGCCGAACAACGATTTATCAATCAGATCACAGATCTGGAAGAACGCCAGGCCCTGCTGGAAACGCAGCTCGAAGAACTCGGCGTCGATCCGGCGGATCTCGAAAAAGACGATCGCATCGAGACGGTCCTCAACGAGCCGATCGGACGCCTGCAGGATGGCGGCACATTCCGCATCTGGACGCACGATGTCTCCGTCCAGCCGGGCAGGACGTATCGCTACCAGGTGCGCCTCGCTATCCCCAATCCGCTCTTCGGTTATGCACAGAATCTGGCGCCGCAGAGCAAGCCTCTGGCGGCCGAGCCCGTCATGTACAGCGACGCGTCTCCGTGGTCCGATCCCGTCACGATTGATGCGGATACCTACATCCTCGTGACGAAGGCGGGCGAACGCAGGAATCTCAACGATGGCCGCGAAGTCGGCTACGCCACCGCCGATCTCTATCACTTCTTCTTTGGCTACTGGCGAAAGACGAGCGCGGAGATCAAGCCGGGCGACGCGATTTCCGGCGGCATCGATCTCGAGCCGCTCGGTCTGGCCCTGTGGAACGTTTCCGTCAACGAAGGCAACGTCGGCCAGATCACGGAAGAGCCGCTCACCGGGATGCACTCATTCAACGTCAACGACTGGTATCTGCTGAATGTCGCGCCGACGCAGGACGGACTCGGCGGGCGAGGCGACGTCAGCTACGTCGCGATTCTCTACGGCCCCGAAGGCGCCCTCACCACGCGACGCGCGACGGAGGATCTTCGCTCGACGCGGCGGGATCGCCTCGAAGACAGCGTGGAAGAAGGCCTTTCCGCCAGCGCCGTCGCCCCGGACCCGGCGGCCGTCCAGGCCGGTGCGGGAATGGACGAGGAGGCGACGGCGACCACCCGCCGCCGCCAGCAGCAGCAGGACTCGACAGAGAGCAATCGGAACCGGAATCGGAACCTGGGCGGGCGTGGCCGTTGACAGTCTCTCCAGAATTTTTCAACAAACATCTGGTCTGGTTGACAGAAGGATTGTGATCGCTAAACTCGTCGATCTGCCTTGTAGCCAAGGTCAGGCGGCGTCGCCGACGCCTCCCTTTGAGGGGTCGACGGCGTTGTGGTTCGGCGAGATTCGCCGGGCCGGCCTCTTTGAAAACCGGATACTTGTGAAGGTAGTCACATCAGTGACGACTCCGAGGCGCATGCGCTGGACTTCTGTCCGGTCGGATGTGAGGCGGAATCGTTGACTGGATGTGCACCGAGTAACTTGAACGCAATGTAGGCGATGAAGTTGAATGTTCGATGGTTTGATCGGCGATCCCGGCACCTGAGTCGTCCTTCGAAAGAAGGCTGGTGAGGGCGTCTGGTTCATATGATCAAGCTACAAAGGGCATGCGGCGGATGTCTTGGCGTCGAGAGGCGATGAAGGACGTGAGAACCTGCGATAAGCCCGGAGAAGCTGGTAACTAAGCTGTGATCCCGGGATTTCCGAATGGGGCAACCCGACCCGTTGAGGGTCATCACATACTGAATGCATAGGTATGTGAAGCGAACCTGGAGAACTGAAACATCTCAGTACCCAGAGGAAAGGAAAGCAACAGCGACTCCGTAAGTAGCGGCGAGCGAAAGCGGATAAGCCAGTAGTGTCATGAACCGTCTGGAAAGTCGGACCGAAGAAGGTGACAGTCCTGTAGCGGCATAGCTGGTGAGGCATAGAGTAGGTTCGGGCTCGTGAAACCCGGATTGAACATGGGGGGTCCACCCTCCAAGCCTAAGTACTCCTCGACGACCGATAGTGAATCAGTAAGGCGACTGAATGATGATAAGCACCCTTGTTAAGGGAGTGAAAGAGCACCTGAAACCGCATGCTTACAAGCTGTCGGAGCCCTTCGGGGTGACGGCGTGCCTTTTGCATAATGAGCCGGCGAGTTACTCTGTACGGCGAGGTTAAGGATTAACGATCCGGAGCCGGAGCGAAAGCGAGTCTGAATAGGGCGCATAGTCGTGCGGGGTAGACGCGAAACCTGGTGATCTACCCATGGGCAGGTCGAAGGGCGGGTAAAGCCGCCTGGAGGACCGAACACACCAACGTTGAAAAGTTGGGTGATGACCTGTGGGGAGGAGTAAAAGTCTAATCAAACCAGGAGATAGCTCGTTCTCTCCGAAATAGCTTTTGGGCTAGCCTCACACTGCAACTGCTGGGGGTAGAGCTACTGGATGCCTTTGGGGCCCTTCCTGGGTACCCGGGGCAACCAAACTCCGAATACCAGCAGCCAAGATGTGGGAGTCAGTCCGCGGGTGACAATATCCACGGACAAAAGGAAAACAATCCAGATCGCCAGCTAAGGTCCCTGATCTCCACTCAGTTCGAAAGGAGGTCGGATTGCAATGACAGCCAGGATGTTGGCTTAGAAGCAGCCACCATTTAAAGAGTGCGTAACAGCTCACTGGTCGAGGAATCCGGCGCCGATAATGATCGGGAATAAGTGGAGAACCGAAGCTGCGACCCGTCTTTGACGGGGGTAGGAGAGCGTTCCTGTCAGCTGCGAAGCGTGTCCGGAAGGGCGCGTGGAGCGTCAGGAAGTGAATATGCCGGCTTGAGTAACGATAAAGCAGGTGAAAATCCTGCTCGCCGAAAACCTAAGGTTTCCTGGGGAAGGTAAATCCGCCCAGGGTTAGTCGGATCCTAAGGCGAGGCCGAAAGGCGTAGTCGATGGACAGCAGGTTAATATTCCTGCACCTTCGTGGAGATCAAACCAGAGTGCGAATTCCTCCGGTCGACAGGGGTGTTAGAAGTCCCCAGGCCCTTGAGGCCGACGTCGGCGTCGGGAGTTCCGAGAAAAGCTCTGGGGGCAAAGCGAAGTCCGTACCAAAACTGACACAGGTAGGTGTGGCGAATAGCCTCAGGCGCTCGAGAGAATGGTCGTGAAGGAATTAGGCAAATTGACCCCGTACGTTCGCAATAAGGGGGCCCTCCTCCCTTCGGGGAAAGGGCGCAGAGAATAGGCTCTGGCGACTGTTTATCAAAAACACAGCTCTGTGCTAACTCGTATAGAGGACGTATACAGAGTGACGCTTGCCCGGTGCCGGAATGTCACGGAAGCAGGTTAGCTTCGGCGAAGCTTGCGACCTAAGCACCGGTAAACGGCGGCCGTAACTATGACGGTCCTAAGGTAGCGAAGTTCCTTGTCGGGTAAGTTCCGACGCGCATGAATAGCGTAACGACTGGAGCACTGTCTCCACGACCAACTCGGTGAAATAGTAGTGGCGGTGAAGATGCCGCCTCCCCGCAGCAAGACGGAAAGACCCCGTGGACCTTTACTGTATGCTTTCATTGGCCATGGGCATGTACTGCGTAGCATAGGTGGGAGACGTTGAAACCTGGATTCTGGTCCAGGTGGAGTCATCGGTGAAATACCACCCTGTGCACGTTTGTGGCCTAACCTCGACTCCCGTGAAGCCGGGCGAGGAACAGTGAGTGCAGGGCAGTTTGGCTGGGGCGGTCTCCTCCTAAAGAGTAACGGAGGAGCGCAAAGGTTGGCTCAGCGCGGATGGAAACCGCGTGACGAGTGTAAAGGCACAAGCCAGCTTTACTGCAAGACCGACGGGTCGAGCAGTCACGAAAGTGGGCCTTAATGATCCTGCGGTCCCGTGTGGAAGGGCCGTAGCTCATCGGATAAAAGGTACCCCGGGGATAACAGGCTGATCGCTCCCGAGCGTCCATAGCGGCGGAGCGGTTTGGCACCTCGATGTCGGCTCATCACATCCTGGGGCTGAAGGCGGTCCCAAGGGTTCGGCTGTTCGCCGATTAAAGTGGTACGCGAGCTGGGTTCAGACCGGCGTGAGCCAGGTCGGTCCCTATCTGCTGTGGGCGTTGCAAGTTTGAGAGGATTTCTCCTTAGTACGAGAGGACTAGGAGGGACTCACCCCTGGTGATCCAGTTGGCGCGCTAGCGCCATCGCTGGGTAGCTAAGTGGGGCAGGGATAACCGCTGAAAGCATCTAAGCGGGAAGCCCACCTCAAGATGAGACTTGCTAGCGTTTCGACGTGAGAGACCCCTGGTAGACCACCAGGTTGATAGGCCGCATGTGTAAGGATCGAAATATCCTCAGCAGAGCGGTACTAACGGTCGAAGGCTTGATCATATGAACCAAGCGCCTCCATCAATGCATGGATCGCATCAGGTCATATGTTGTGCCATCGAACGTGCTCATCACCAAGAATACGTTCAATAGCTCGCTGCACGTCAGCGTGACTACATTCACAACGTTTCCGAAACATTCGCTTCGGCTTCCCTCAACCGGAAAGCCGCGGCTTGTCGGTGACAATAGGTCTGGGGAAACACCTGTTCCCATCCCGAACACAGCAGTTAAGCCCAGGCCGCCGATGATACTGTTCTGCGGGAAAGTAGGTCATTGCCGACATTATGGGCTCGTGAGGGTAACTCCCTTGCGAGCCCTTTTTCATGCGCACATCAAACTACCGCCCAACGCCCCCTACCCTCATCACATGATCGACTTCACTTCCATCAAAGCACTCAGCTTCGACTGCTACGGCACGCTCATCGACTGGGAGCAGGGCATCCTCACCGCCCTTCGCCCCTGGATCGTCGCCAGCGGCGCCAAAGCCTCCGACGCCGACCTTCTCAATCTCCATGCCGAGTTCGAGACGAAGGCTCAGGCCGCAGATTCGGGCGCCCCCTACCCCATCATCCTCCAGCGCGTCCACGCCATGATCGCCGAGCGACTGGGCCTTTCCAGCAATGAAGCCGAGGCCGTCCGCTTCGGCGCCTCCATCGGCCGTTGGCCCCCTTTTCCTGACTCCCAGGAAGCCCTCGAACGCCTCGGCAGACGCTTCAAGCTCATCATCGCCTCCAATATCGATCGCGCATCCTTCGATGGCTCTCAGCGCAGACTCGGCGTCTCATTCGACGAGATCATCACGGCCGAGGACGTCGGCGCCTACAAACCTGATCACGCTCACTTTCGCGAGATCTTCCGCCGCCTTGAGGCGCAAGGCATCGCCCGCGGCCAGCTCGTCCACGTCGCCCAGAGCCTCTATCACGATCACGTGCCGGCGAAGCAGCTCGGCCTGCCCAGCGTCTGGATCAACAGAGCCTCAGCCGTCCCCGGAGGCGGCGCCACGCCACAAGCCGAAGGCGCCGATCCAACCATGGAGTTCCCCACCATGGCCGCCTTCGCCGACGAGGTTGATCGTCAGTTCGCCGCAGTCGCCGGCTAGTCCTGGCTGGACGTCACTTTCCGCATCGCGATCGTCGCATCATGGCCATAGGGCAGATAGTCATGCCGCAGCACGACCTCCGGCGTCTGATCCAGCGCCCAGTCCATCAGGGCGAGTGGATCGAATCGACGCGCCGGCCCTGCATCTTTCTTGCTGATCGTGCGGCTGGTTCTCGATGACAGGAAGTTGAAGATCAACCGCTCGCCGCAGGCCTTCCACGCTCGCTCCAGCGTCACCCGCACGGCCTTGGGCTTGAGCGTATTCAGCGATCCGGAAAAGATGATCACATCCGGCGCCGCCCCATCTTCGAGCGGGAACACATCTTCATCGGCGACGAAATCCGCCACGCGCATCACCTCGTTCGGCCGCTCCTGCTGCGCGTGCTCGGTCACCTGCTCGACGATCGCCTCCAGGCCGACGTACTGCGCAAACGCCACGCCGTGATCGGTCAGATACCGAGCAAAGCCACCCTGCCCGGCGCCGGCGTCAACAATCGTGCGGCCTTCAAAGTCCTGCAGCTCGAGCATCACCTCGAACCGCTTCGTCTGAAAGTCTCGGTTCGCCCACAGCGTCGCCTCGAAGGACGGCCCATGCTCATCGATCGCCTTGCGATAGGGATCGAGATAGGGGCTTGCCCGTGGCGGCTCCGGCGCTGGCTCATTGGAAGCGCGATTCATGTCCGGCGATCGTAGGCCCTCACGCTCCCTGCCTCAAAATGAATGCACACGCAGGCGCCCAGGATGGGGTGAAAGACATGCAAGCACACAACATGCTGAACCCAACGCCCCTTTCCGGACGTATTCATTGATGTACAGGTGATCTTTTCCGCGGCTCAAGCTCAGGCACACGTGAGCCGCGTGGATCAGAGCCACGGCGCCGACTGCGTCCGTAGATCCGCTCTGGCCGACCGGCAACGGGAGTTTCGCCACCGGCGACTGGACCAGGGTCGTTGTGCTGTGCGCTGCGCGGCGTCCGTGGATTGCAAGACAGACTTCGTCCCGACACGGCGATCGTGCGCTTAGAATCCGATCGCCATGCGAGCCGTCGGTGTCATTGTTGCGGTTGTGTTGCTGATTGGGGTCGGCGCACTGGTCGTGACGCTGAACTCAACGAGGGGCCTCTCCGAAGAAGCGTCTGTCGCGCTGGCGTACAGCCTGCCGAACCTCGAACCGGACGCGTTCGAGAGCGCTCTCGACTCACTCATCAAACCAGAAACATCGCCTCCCGAGCTGCGCCGCAGCAGCGACCAGATCATCATTGCGCTGGCTACGATCATTCCTCGCCTCCCGGATACACAACTGGCATGGCTTGTCGATGAACTGAAAGGAGGAGAGGCCTGGAAGAGAATCGTCGCCGACGATGAACCTGTGCGATCACGGATTCGCAGCTACGCGTATTTCCGAGATCCGGAATACGAGGCGACATACGCCGACTTGAATCGTGCTCTTGACTGGTTCCATGAATCATCGCCTTCAGTTCGAGCGCCCTACCTTCGCAGGCTGATCACGAGCGGTGACTCCAACATCGAGTTCACAGCGCTTGAGATCGCCGCCGAGGACTGGCCACTGAACGACGATTCCGTCATCCGCGCCGCGCTTGACGGCGGAACCGATCTGACACGTCGGTTCACGTATCTCCTCATCGCCATGCGCAACCCGGACTCCGGGTTCAGCGCAAACTGGGCGGACGAGCCATCGGAAGTCGCGAACGCCATCGTGCTCGCCGCGGCCCTCACTACTGATGATGTTGAGCCACTCATAGAGAGCCTGGAATCAAGCGACTCGTGGCAGTCAAACGTCACGACCTCGGAGTTCCTGCGCCACCTTTTGCAGCCGGGGCGTGAACAATCCGGGGCTCAGGAATTTGAACCGTTTTCGCAGCTTGTCGCATCTCGTGCGCCCGCGTGGCGCCTGGCGCTTGCGGCCGAGCAATCGCCCGAAGAAGCAAGAATGGAGCTGGGCGCACTTCTCTTTGACGACGCGACTCATCACGAAAAGGTCAGAGGCGCGTTCGTTGCGGGTTTTACGGGATTGGCGAACGAGGCGCTTTATCGCGCCGTTCCCAATCCGCCGAAGCATGAAGACGGCTCGCACGACTTCAGCCCTCAAGTCGAGCAGGAGTACCTGAGTCTGGCGCTCGGCATGGTTGAACTCGCCGATGGCGCGCAGGTCGAGGAGATCACCAACGCAGAACTCGGCGAAACCTCAATCCCCGTGGTCAAGAGTCCTGCTGATCTTGTTCGTCAGGCGGGAGACATCGACTTCGGCACGTTCATCTTGAGCGCCGACCTCGTCTTCGCCGCGCTGGCGATCGGACAAGCTGATCGCGCGATCGGCGAGGCTTCCCTCGGAGTGACGACCGACGGCAAGCTGGGCCGGCGACTGAGCGATCGACCTCAACAGGTAGTCGAACCGGCGAGCCTTCTTCGCATGGCTCGAAGGTTCTTCGTGGATTACCCGTTTCCGGAACTTCCTCCCCGAGATCCGCAGGATGATTCATTCGGCGATCGTCAAGCGCAGGAGAAACTCCTCCGCGACGCCTTCCTCGCCTGGTACTGGCTCAACAAAGACAACTTCGAGTTCGACTACGCCACCAGGACGTACACACGGATCGAACCAGCCGAGAACTAATCTCCCGGTTCGATCGGCGTCTGCTCCACGATCTCCAGGCCGTACGCATCCAGCCCCGGGAAGCTCTTCGGGTGATTCGAAAGAATCCGCAGCTTCTTGAGGCCCAGCGCACGCAGAATCTGTCCGCCGACGCCGAACTCTCGCAGCGGCATGCCGGCCGCCTTCGAAGCGCCTTCCGTCGCCCGATCAAAATCAGGCGCATCCTGCACCGGCGCGCCCGTCCTTTGGATCGCCAGCAAGCGCTGATCCAGCGAATCGCCGACGCCCTCCGGGCGCAGATAGACGATCGCCCCGCGGCCTGCCTTCTGGATCGCGCGCATCGAGTCATACAGCGCATTGCGCGATGAACTCGACACCGTCCCGTTCCCCACACCAAAGACGTCGCCCAGCAGATCCCGCCGATGCATGCGCACCAGCGCCGGTTCGTCCGACTCGATCACATGCCCCGATGCGTCCAGCTTGCCGATGTCTCCCACCGTCAACGCGATGTGCGGCAACGGATCCACGACACTGCGAAACGCGATCAGATTGAATGGCCCCGCCGGCGTCTCGATCGTCTCGCCCGCAATCGGCGTCACGCGCTCCACCAGCGTCTCGCGCTGCAGGCGATACTCGATGATCTGCGCCACGCTGCACATCTTCAGTTCGTGCTTGTCGCACAGCTTCTCAAGATCCGGCACGCGCGCCATCTCGCCATCCTCGCGCATGATCTCGATGATCACCGCCGAGGGATGCAGCCCCGCCAGGCGGCACAGATCAATCGATCCCTCCGTCTGTCCGATCCGCACCAGCGTGCCCCCGTCGCGCGAGCGCAGCGGATTGATATGCCCGGGGCGCACGAAGTCCTCCGGCTTTGAGTTCGGATCGATCGCCATCTCGATCGTCCGCGCCCGCTCGAAGGCCGAGACGCCAGTCGTGAAGCCATGCTTCGGATGGCCGTCGATCGACACCGTGAAGGGCGTGCCTCGCACGCTCGTATTCACCGGCGCCTGCGGCGTCAGCTCCAGCCGATCGCAGTCCGCCTCCGTCAGGCTCAGGCACATGTAGCCACGTGCAATTGTAAGCATGAAGTTAACGGCGTCCGGCGTGGCCTTGGCCGCGGGAAGGACGAAATCGCCCTCGTTCTCGCGATCCTCATCATCAATGAGGATCACCATGCGGCCGGCCTTGAGCTCTTCCAGAATCTCGGGGATGGGTGTCAGCACGGGCGCAATGGTAGCCGCTGCCCGCCCGTCGGCCACCTGCGCCCTCAGGCGTCCAACCCCTGCCGCCAACCCCGCTTCAGGCGGTACCCTTGGGGTATGAGACGCTTCATCGAAAACATCATCGTCACGCTCGCTGTCGCCTTCTTCTTTGCCGCCCCCGCGATCTCGCAGGGCAGCGGATCAGATGAACGGCGACGCGATCGTGACCTGGCCAGAACAGCGCACACCGAAGACGCCTTCTCCGATGAGTTTCAGGAGCAGCTCGATCGGCTGACGCTCCTCGCAAACGAGCAGGCAGAAGATCCCGAAGATCCGCAAGGCAAGCAGTTGACCGTCGAAGCGATCATGACGCTCGATGTTCTCAATCAAAGTCTCTTCGATCCGCTCTCAGCATCCATCAACGGTCATCGCGAGTTCGATGCCCAGATTCCGGAAGGATCGCCTGAGGCGGCGTTTCAGTACAGACAGCGCACCGCCAACGTGATGAAGTTTCTTTACGTCATCGACGAAGACACGCTCACGCCTGAGGAGCGTCTTGATCTCAATCTTCTCAAGTACGAACTCAAAGATCGTCAGGACACCTGGGCTTTCCGTCCGGAGCTCGAGCCCATCTCCGCCCAGCGCGGCATCCAGGTGTGGCTGCCGCAGCTTCCCGAGCGCATCTCGTTCACGACAGAACAACATTACGAGGATTACGTCACGCGCCTCGAAGCGGCGCAAGGTCTGATCCAGCAGACCATCAAGAACATGCGCCTCGGCATGTCTGTTGGGCGGACACCTCCCGGCGTCACGCTGCGCAGCGTGCCCGATCAGATCCGTGCGATTTCATCGGATGCCCAGGCGGAAGATCCCACGACGCATCCCATGTACGCCCCCTTCCTCCAGCGCGGCAAGGATGACGAACTGGCCGAACGCGCCCAGCTCGCCATCAAGCACAGCGTGATCCCCGCGTTTCGCGAACTTGGCGAGTACATGGAGACGGAGTACATCCCCGAATGCCGCGAGACGATCGGCGCTCGCGACAGCTTCGACGGCCTGCCCTACTACGAAAGCCGCGTGCGGCACTACACCACAACGAACATGACCGCCAAGCAAGTGCACGACGCCGGCCGCGCCGAAGTCGCCCGCATCAAGGCGGAGATGCTCGAAGTCATCGCCCAGACGGACTATCCCTACAAGGATCGCTACGAAGGCGAAGCGCTGCTCCAGGCCTTCATCGAGTTCCTGCGCACCGATCCTCGCTTCTACTACGACGATCCCGAATCGCTGCTCGCCGGCTATCGCGACATCGGCAAGCGTATGGACGCCGAACTGCCCATCCTCTTCGGCACGCTGCCTGAACTGCCGTGGGGCGTGCGCGCCATGCCGCACTTCATGTCAGAAGCTGCCCCGACGGCGTACTACTATCCCGGCTCCATGGCCAACGGCGTCTCCGGCACATTCGTCGCCAATGTCACCAAGCTCGATCAGCGCCCCAAATACGACATGGTGCCGCTGACCCTGCATGAAGCCGTGCCCGGCCATCATCTGCAGACCGCCATCGCGCAGGAGCTTGCCGATCAGGGCGTCCATGAATGGCGCACCACGCTCGGCTACACGGCATACGTCGAAGGCTGGGCGCTCTATGCCGAGCGCCTCGGCCTGGAAGTCGGCGGCGAGGCCGGCTCACTGGGCATGTACTCCGACCCCTATGACAACTTCGGCCGCCTGTCATTTGAAATGTGGCGCGCCCTGCGACTCGTCGTCGACACCGGCATCCACGCTTTCGGCTGGACGCGCGATCAGGCCATCGATTACATGCTCGCCAACAGCGCGCTCTCCGAAGCGAACATCATCAGCGAAGTCGATCGCTACATCTCCTGGCCCGGCCAGGCGCTGGGCTACAAGATCGGCGAGATGAAGATCCGCGAGCTGCGCGCCCGCGCCGAAGAGACCCTCGGCGATCGCTTCGATATTCGCGACTTCCACGATGTCGTCCTCGGCGCCGGCGCCATTCCGCTCAGCGTCCTTGAAACCCGCGTCGACGAGTGGATCGCGGCTACAGACTCGGACTGAAAACAATCACATTCATCAGCAGACGCATCGGGCTGTAGAGAAAACCGCGCACCGTCGGATCATCCGAGAAGCAGATCACATCGCCCGCGCCCAGCGAGTGATGCGTCACTGCCGGAGTGCCTGCAAGACGCTTGCGATTCCGCTCGGAGATCACGCCGCCGATCACCAGCGATTCTTCATCGTTGAATCGAACCAGCACATACGTGTCATCCTCGACGCGCAGCATGCGATCGCCCCGCTTGAGCACAGGCGCCCGCTCGCTCAGCCCGCCGGCCAGCGGATGCGTCGTATCAATCGTCGCGGCGAGCAGCGCGCCGGGAATGTTGTCTTCAACATCGCGCTGCTCACGTTCATCCCATGAAAGTTCATTCAGCGGCGGCCGCTTCAGTTCTTCATCCTCATCCTCGGCATCCGCCTTCTTTTCGCCATCCTCATCTTCCGCATCAAGATCGAGCAGCGTTTCCTCCGCCCATTCCGAAGCGCCGGCCAGCGTCACGACAACGCCGCCATCCTTCACCCATGCCGTCAGCGCCTCCGTGCCCCTGTCGCCCAGCCAGCGATCAAGATTCCCCCACGTATCCGGTATGACGACGACATTGAACTCCGCCAGCGTCGACCTATTCACTTCCAGGATGTTCAGCGCCGTATACGGAATCGGCAGCGCCTGATCGATCGTGTGCCACGTCTGCCCGTAGCAATATGGATTCAGCGGATCCCCGCGCAGCAGCGCCACCTTGGGAAGCTCCATATGCCAGTTGTCATTGACGCCCAGCACATGCCCGCGCTCAGTCAGTCCTGACTGGACCCGTCGCGCATCAAGCCCTGCCGCCAGCATCTCATCCAGCGCCGCATCCAGATCGCGCTCCTTGTTTCGCTTCGCATAAATAATCAGGCTTCCCGCGGCATACTCCTCGCCATCAATCGAAAAACCATGCCCCGCCTTGCGCATCGCAAGCTCATGCTTCATCGCCACGCCCACCCCAACCGGGAAGAGCCACTGCGATGAATCCACGACGATCGCCACATCGCCTTCACCGGCCACCTCCGCAGGCGCCGGATCGTACGACTCCAACACCTGCGACCGCACGCCCGGCGCACGCTCAAACGACCACGCCTCCATGCCGAAGACAACCGGCGCCGACCAGCCCGTGATGTCATACGTCTCGTGATCCGTCACGATCGGCGAGCGCTCAAACGCCGCGGCCGCCAGGCGCCCCATCGGCTGATCCGTCCGGATGATCCACGAACCCGCCGGCGCTGCGCTCACCTCCGGCGCTGCGCCCGTCCACAGATCCATCGCACCGGCAAGCGCAACATCGCCCGTCGCCTCATCAATGCGGATCCCATGCGCCTCGCACATCGTCCACACTTTCTCCAGCAGCGCACGATCATTGTTCGCACTGATCACAAATGCCTGCGGCGTGCCCTCACGAGGCTCCATCGACTCAGCAAAGAAACGCTGGAATCGATCAAGCTGCTCGGCGCGCAACTCCCGTGTCGTCTCCAGATAACTCATGCCCGTCAGAAAATGGTGATACGCGCGCTCTTCCAGCGTCAGATCGCTCTGGTCATCAAGCTCCACCGCCAGCCCGGCGAAGCCATGCCCGCTCTTCTCGCACAACATGCCGACGGCGCCGTGATACGTCGGCAGCACCTTGCCGTACCCCGGATACAGATAGTCAAAGCGCTCCCGCGTGGCGTACACCAGCCCCTCGCGATCGAAGACATGCGCGTTCGCCTCGCCGTAGCGATCCACCCACTCCCGCGTCTCCGCCGGAATGTTCTGGTTGTAAGGATCATCGCCGGCGCCGAAGAAGTAAGGCGAATGATGACCCTGCTCGTGATAGTCAATATGAAGCTGCGGCAGCACATCGCGATACACCTTGATCCGCGCCTGTGATTCCGGCTGTGTCAGCCAGATCCAGTCGCGATTCAAATCGAAGTAATAGTGATTCGTGCGCCCGCCCGGCCAGGGCTCGTAATGCTCAGCCGCCGCCGGCGAAGGATTCGGCCCCGATGCCGCCATCGCGCCGCGATAGAAGTTCACATATCGCGCCCGTCCATCCGGATTCAGTGCCGGATCGATGATGATCACCAGATCCTCAAGCAACTCTTCGATTTCAACATTCAGCGCCGCGGCAAGCGTATATGCCATCTGCATCGCCGACTCCGTGCACGACGCCTCATTGCCATGCACGTTGTAGCTGAACCACACAATCGCCGGATTCGTCGCGATGATCTCTCGCGCGCGTCGATCGGGCAGAATCTCAGGATCAGCAAGCGCCCGGTTGGCCGCGAGAATCTCATCGAGGCGCTCAAGATTCTCCGGCGCGCTGATCGTCAGATACGTCAGCTTTCGATCCTCAAACGTGCGCCCGTATTCGCGATAGACCACGCGATCGGATGACTCGGCAAGCGTCGTCAGATAGTCAACAACATCGCTGTGCCGCGTGAACTGCTCGCCGATGGCGTAGCCAAGCACATCCGCCGGCGACGGAACCATCGGGTTGAAGCGCAGCCCGCCGAAGTAATCAAATGACGCCTCGTCCTCATCTTCGAACTCGATATCCATCGCGGCGCGCTGCGGCGCCGGTGTCGGATTCGGATTCGGCGACGCGCTCGCAACGGACGATCGCTCCGATGTCTCGGCGCATCCCGTCAACAGAACGCACATCGAGATCAGAGAGAGGACGACGACGGACACGCATCGGATCATTGCTTGCTCCCAACGGACTTCCTGAAAATCATGGGACGCTGATTCTGGCCGATCGCACGCGCCGCCGCCAGCCGGAATGGACGCCGCATGCTTCGAATCGTCCGGAATAAGCGATGCCTCGGATCGATTCGTCCGATGTCGAAATCAGGCGCCAGATCGCGCCTCGCGGCGGCAATGGAAGTGTGCCCCGCTTTGGAGGACACCAGACCATGACCGAATCGCCGCAGAGTGATCCTGCGACGCCAACCGATGCGAACAATCCTGCCATCAACCCCACAACGATCGTTGTCTGGCTGGCGCAGGTTTTTGCAGTCGGCGTGCTCATCATGGCCGCCCTCACGAAGCTGATCGGTGGCGCCAGTGAGCTTGCAGCCGAACTTCCCGGAGGCATGGCCGCAGTCATCGTCATCGGCGCTCTGGAAGCCATCACCGCCCTGCTGCTGCTGCTCCCGAAGTTCGCGGCATTCGGCGCCCTTCTTGCCGCCGGGCTCATGGTCGGCGCACTGGCGGCGCATGCCACGGTGCTCGGCTGGTCCGGCGATCTCGGCGGCATGTGGATGCTCGCCGTCGCCGTCCTCGTCGCGTCCGCGATCATCCTCGTCATCCGGCGCGATCACATCATCCCCGGCTAATCGCCCGCGGCGCTGATAGTCTGTCCGCATGAGTCCCGATCCCGCCGCGCGGCAGACACACGAGCAGTGGCTCATGGAGATCACGAGCATTCCCACCGCCACCGGCAGGGAAGGCCGCGTCATCGCATGGATCGAAGACTGGGCCGCCCAGCGCGATGACATCACGCTTACGACAGACGCCGCAGGCAATCTCACGCTTTCCAGCAAACGCCTCAGTTCCCTCGGCGGCGCCCCCCTCTATTTCACCGCCCATCTCGATCATCCCGCCTTCGTCGTCGAACAGGTGCTTACGCCCACGACGATTGTCTGCGCCTTCCGTGGCGGCGTTATGGCGCCCTACTTCAACGATGGCCGCGTGCGATTTCATCTCGCTGAAGGCGACAGCGCCACAGGACGCATCCTCGAATCCAAACCCGCCGCGCCTCCCGAGCGCCTCTTTCGCGAATGTGTGATCGAACTGACGGGCGACGATCGCTCGCAGGAGATCGCCGTCGACGACTTCGCAACCTGGGATCTGCCGCCGTCGCGCATCATTGATGGCATCCTTGAAGCGCCCGCGTGTGATGATCTCACCACCGTCGCGGCCGCGCTTGCAGCACTCGATGAACTTTCCCGCGACGATGACGCGACAGCCGACACGCGCCTTCTCTTCACCCTCGCCGAGGAAGTCGGCTTCATCGGCGCCATCGCCGCCTGTCGCGATGAGACGATGCCGCGTGACGCCCGTGTGATCGCGCTTGAGAACTCCCGCAGTTTCGTCGACTCCCCCATCGGCGGCGGCCCCATCGTTCGCGTCGGCGATCGCATGTCCATCTTCAGCCCGCCGCTCACGCGCGCCGTCAGCAAGGTCGCCGAAAAACTCGGCAACGTCGACGAGAAGAATCCCGGCGAAGGTGAGAACGCGCCCATTCCCGACTTCAAATGGCAGCGCAAACTCATGGCCGGCGGCGCCTGTGAAGCCAGCGCCTACTGCGCCTGGGGCTACGAAGCCACCTGCGTCTGCCTCCCGCTGGGCAACTATCACAACATGGCCGAACTCGATCGCGTCCAGCCCGCCGTGCAGGCCAACGAGACCAATGTCTCAGCGCAGATCGCGCCGGAGTACATCTCCGTCAGCGATTACCACGGCCTCATCGATCTGCTCATCGGCTGCGGCAAGCGCCTCGGCGATGTCGAACCCATGTCCGAACGACTCGACAAGCTCTACCACGAACGCAAGTTCGTGCTCGACGACTGAACTCTAAAGCGTACGGAAGGGCGAGCGATCCTTCGCGCTGACCACGGCCTTCGCCTTGGCGCAGGTGTCGTTGATGCGCTCCGCCAGAATCGGCAGATATCCGCGCTCCGTATTCGTATGCCCCGCCAGCATCACTGAGCATCCGCGCGCAAGTGCTGCAAGCGCTTCGTGATGACGCATCTCACCCGTGATAAAGAGCGAGCAGTCCTCGGCGATGGCCGCATCCAGCAAACTCGCCCCCGCGCCGGGGCACAACCCCACGCGCTCAATCGGCGCCTCATTCGCCTTGGCGACCTTGATCGCATCAACACCCAGCCGCGCCTTCATCCGCTGCGCCAGCTCCTCCACACCTGCGGGCCGATCCAGCGTCACGCGCCGCCCGGCGCCGATCGAGCGCTCCGGCTTCGGCGCCAGCGGATACACATCCCACGCCGGCTCTTCATACGGATGGAACTGCCGAATCATCTCCCCCGCCAGCCCCAGCGCCCGCCCCGGACACACCATCTCCAGGCGCACCTCCTGCACGCGCTCCAGCTTGTTCGTCTGACCCACGGCAGGTGTCGCCGAATCCGGCGCGTGAAACGTTCCCTCGCCGGGAATCGAAAAGGAGCACAATTCGTACGCGCCGATGTGCCCCGCCCCGATCGAAGCCAGCGCATCGCGTAGCTTTCCCGCATGCTCGGCAGGCGTATAGATCACGATCTTGTGCGTCTGTGATGGAGACAAGGCCGTACGCGCCGTCAAGGCGCGCCGATCGCCGATCGAGCTTCCAACATCAGCATCCTCCGGCGCCAGCAGATCGCACAGCCAGTCCGTCACGCCGCCCGGCGCCGCATCAATCGCCGTGTGCGGCGAGTACACGTTGATCCCCGCCCCGATCGCCCCCAGCAGCACACGCCCCGGCGCATCATCCGTCGTGATCCGCTTGCGCGCATGAAAGAGCGGCGGGTGATACGCCACCACGCATCCCGCATCCATCGACAGCGCCTCGGCAAGCACATCCTCAGTGAAATCAATCGTCAGCAGCGTCGGCCCGCTCACCTTCGATGAGGGATCCCCGACCAGCAGCCCGACGTTGTCCCACTCCTCCGCATACTCCGGCGGAGCAATGCGCTCCAGCGCCTCGATCAGTTCTGAAACTCGCACACATGCCTCCGAAGATTCACGAGAACGGGACAAGATCAGGATCGCGCAAACGAATCATAATGAACAGACGCGGACCCGCAGAGCCCCCGCCCGCAAAGCCCATCTGACCCGTCCCGGCCGCCCTTATCTGGGCGCCAACCCCCCAATAACCATGGCGGAGTCTGGCTTGCCCGGGCGTCCCCCGCCGATACTCTTCCATAGGGAGAGGCCCATCAGGAAGCGCAGCTTCAGGCCCCTCCCATCTGGAGGAAACCGCTTGAACGCAAAGAAAGATGGCGGGCTCGCCACGGCCGGAGGAACTGCTCCTCCCCAGAGCGCAGCGCAACCCCGACTGAAGAACTTCGTCCTCGATACGAATGTCCTTCTGCACGACGCGGACGCCCTCTTCGCCTTCAAGGACAACACGGTCATCGTGCCGTTCGCCGTCCTTGAAGAACTCGATCGATTCAAGAAGGGCAACGATGACATCGCGCGAAACGCGCGCCGATGTATCCGACATCTTGACGATCTGCGAAAGAAGGGCCCCCTCTTCCGAGGCGTCCCATGGGGCGAGGAGGGCGCCGAGGATCGCTCCGGCGTCGTTCGTATCGAAGTCTCCGAAATCGACCGGCCCCACGCCATCCGCGTGGACACGCCGGACAATCGCATCATCGCAGTGGCATACGAACTGCAGCGCGAAGGCGCCACCACCGTCTTCGTCTCCAAGGACATCAACGCGCGCATCAAGGCCGACTCCCTCGGCATCCGCGCCGAAGATTACGAACATCAGAAGATCGATCCCGATGCGCTCTACTCCGGCTACCTCACCATCGAGCCGCCCGGCGATCTCATCGACGAGCTCTACGAGCAGCGCATGCTGCCCATCGAGCGCTTCCGCGAATACATGAAGTTTGAAACGCCCGATCACCGCACCGTCGAACGCGAGCTGGATTCAAACCAGTTCGTCCTCATGCGCGATGCGCTGGATGAGTCCCACTCCGGCCTCGCCCGGCGCGTGTCGGACACCGATCATGTCATCGTCGTCACCGGATCGCGCAAGCCGATCTTCGGCGTCATGCCGCGCAACATCCAGCAGACCATGGCCCTCGATCTGCTGCTCGATGATGAAGTGCGACTCATCACGCTCACCGGCGGCGCCGGCACGGGCAAGACCTTGCTCGCCATGGCCGCAGGCATGTACAAGGTCTTCCAGGAGGAGCGCTACGATCGCCTCCTCGTCGCCCGACCCATCATGCCCATGGGCCGCGACATCGGCTTCCTTCCCGGCGACAAGGATGAAAAGCTCGCCGCGTGGATGCAGCCCATTTTCGACAACCTCGACTACCTCCTCTCAACAAGAGGCTCCTTCATCGAGCAGGCCGATTCCAAGACGACGGAGCAGCGCATCGAAAAGCTCCTCGCCGATGGCCGCCTCATCCTCGAGCCCCTCACCTACATCCGAGGCCGCTCCATCCCGCATCAGTTCATGATCGTCGATGAAGCCCAGAACCTCTCGCCGCACGAGGTGAAGACTATCGTCAGTCGCGTCGGCGAAGGCACCAAGCTCATCCTCACAGGCGACATCGAGCAGATCGACAACCCCTACCTCGACGCCTCCTCCAACGGCCTCAGCAACGTCATCGAACGCATGCGCAACGAAGGCATCGTCGGCCACGTCACACTGAGCAAGAGCGAGCGAAGCGATCTGGCCTCCCTCGCGGCGCTCAAGCTGTAGACGGAGTATCGTCCTTCGTATGCCGCGAAGGATGAGGACATCCCAGCCGCGAAAGTCTTCCCACCGACTCATGACCTGGGCCGCCCTGCTGACAGCAGGCGCGGCCCTTTTCTGTGCGCTCTTCGGCGCAGCCGCCATCATCATCGAACTCGCCGCCCCAACCACCGGCCCCCGCCTCGCCGGCGCCCCGCCCGCTGACGTCATCAGCCTCTACGACGCGCCGCCCAATATGCCTGCACAAAGCGGAACGAACGGCGCATCAACGACACGAAGCGCCGACGGCAAGTTCTTTCTGCCTGCCACGGGCAAGTTCATCACACGCATCACTACCAGTTACCGCTTCGGCATAGACACAGCGCGAGTCACCGTCGGGCCATCCTCCGGGCCGCAGGAGATCGGAACGCGCACCGGCGCCACCACCCGCACATCCAGCCGCGGCGTCCTCCTGCGCGCCACACAATCCGCCTGGATCCTCGGCGTGCAGACCGGCCCGCGCAAGGCGATCGTCATCTCCTGGACCGGCGCAGGCATGCTGGGATTCGCCGCCGTGCTCGTCCTCGTGACACTCCTCCTCGCCGGCCCCGCGCTCAAACATCGCCTGCGAAACCGCACCGGCCGCTGCACACAATGCGGCTACGACATGTCAGGACTCGATCTCACGACCCCCTGCCCCGAATGCGGCCACTCCCGCTGATTTTCTTGGCGCCGCGACTCGCTCGCGCAGACAATCAACCACATGGCGACGCTGAAGACGACAAGACGCCGTGCGATGCTGACGCTCGGCTGCCTGCTTGGCGCTGTTTCAGTGTTCCTGCTGTCGATGAGCGTCGCTGCGTTCGTCGTCCCGCCCGATCCATCAGGCCGCTCACTGCTTCTCAGCCCTTCGCCCTCAGATGCGTACAAACTCTCACCACGCATCCCACCATTCGAGGATTGGGAATCAAGGAAGATCGTCTACAAGAACTTCACGTACTCAAGCAAGTACTGGAGCGATACGCCATGCAAAGGCGACATGCTCGATTTGACGTCCCGTGAGGACAAGGCGAACGCTGATCTGGGCGTTGCCGACTGGGTGTTGACTTCGGGAGGATTCTCCATGGTCAAACGCTTACCCCTCGGTTTCGAAACGACTCGAGTTGCGTGTTACGACTTGGAGAACGGGCATTGGCTGGTTGCCAAGCCTCCGGCGAGAAGTGTATTGCAAGCGTCCACGTTTGCCCTGTGCATCAACCATGACGCATGGGTCCTTGGCATCCAGGTTGAACCCGCACGAGCGCGAGTATACGCCTGGCGCGGCGGCCCCATGCTCGCCACCGGCGCCGCGCTCGCCCCCATCGCGCTCGCCCTGTGCGCCCCAATGCTCATCCGAATCCGGCGCACACGCCGCGGCCGCTGCCCGACGTGCGCCTATGACTTGTCAGGCATCGATACCGAAACGCCCTGCCCCGAATGCGGCCAGCCCCGCTGAATCACATGGCGCGCACGACGAAAACAACTCGTTTCCCGGGAAGCCGCAGACGCCGCGCTATGCTGTGGCTCGCCTGCCTCATCGGCGCACTCTCTGTCCTGCTGCCGCTCATGGGTGGAATAGCGCTGATCGCTAGTTCTTTCGGTCCACCGCTTCGACTCGCGCCGCTCAATCCCCCGCCTTCGATGGCGTTCAAGCTCGATCCCATCGATAAGACTGCTGCAGACCGACTCACCTCCAAACCCAAGGTCTATACGATCGTCGGTTGGCACGACCATAGGCGCCAATCCGAAGTCCCCATGATCATCGCGAAGGAAGATCCTGCGTACTCGCCGTTCGGTCTGAGCAAGAACCGCTGGGCATGGGGACAAGGCGGATTCGGGCGTGTCGAAGCGCTGGCGCTCGGCTTCGAGAAAGCCCGCATCGCTTGCCACGACCCGGAAAACGTGCACAAGTTCAAGGCCGCACCGCCGGCGATTCCCGTGATCTCGGCCACATCGTTCGCCATATGCATGAACCACGGGGCATGGGTGCTCGGCATTCAGACTGAGCCCGCGCGAGCGAGCGTCTACGCCTGGCGCGGCGGCGCCATGATCGCAACAGGCGCCGTGCTCGCCCTCGTGACGCTTACGCTCTTCGCGCCGACATTCATCCGATTCAGGCGAAAACGCCAGGACGGCTGCCCGAATTGCGGCTACGACATGACCGGACTCGATCCATACGCCCCCTGCCCCGAATGCGGCCACTCCCGCTGATCTCTCAGATCATTTCCGGACTTTCCCTCAAAAACACCACTTTTTGCCCTCCGGCGCCCTCAAACCGCGCCGGTTTGCCGCCCTTGCGCCGCTTGGGAGATAGGCCCCGAGCCAATCGCGAATCCCCGGGATGGTCCCGGCTCGCGAAACACGGCAAGGGACCTGAGGAAAGGGCAAAACATCATGCTGAGAAGGACTGAAAACAATCGAATGTGCAGATGGCTGCGAAACACGCTCGCGCTCGGCGCACTGGCCATCGGTCAGGCCGCCTTCGCAGGCTTCGACGCCTGGGGCGCCAAGGGACTCAAGATCGGACCCATCGAATGCAACGATGACGGCACACTCAAGCCGCTCACCGACGAGCAGAAGATGGAAGTCCAGAAACTCGTCGACCAGCTCATGAAGCCGGCCGGCAGCGGCGACACACGCTACGCATGCGACAAGGGTCTCGGCCTCACCGACGCCGCCGACGCATGGGCGAAAGTCGACTGCATCCGCGAAAACGCCAAGAAGGCCGCCATGCTCGCCGCGGGCATGATTGATGACGAAGCGTGCTCCAAGTGGATTCTCGATCAGGCCAAGGCCGGCAACATCTGCGTCGGCTGGGGCATGACCGTCGGCGCCACCGTCGATATCGATCGCGCTTCAGATGAAGCCGATTGCGTCGCAAAGAAGCGCACCAGCGAGCAGATCCTGCTCAATATCGACTACATCCTCACCTGCGACATCCCCTGCCACGACTCGCGCATGCTCATCCTCGCGGAGTTCATCCGCCATGAGACCACGCACGCCGGGCAACTCTACAAGCCGGATCTCACCGGCATCCCGGCCCCCACCGACGCCCAGCGCAAAGCCGCGCTCGGCAAGACCTACGCCTGCAACGAGATCGAAGCGCACGGCGGCGGCCAGGACTGGGAAAACAACATGAAGATGGTCCTCTGCGATCCCGACAGCTATGACCCCACCAAGCCGCTGCCGGCAGACATCGACGACGCCACCAAGGCCGTCCTCGAATCACTCCGCATGGTCATGCCCAAGGCGACACGCGACGCCGAAGCCGCCAAGCTCAAGAGGCACATGGAGCACTACGCCAATTGGAATGGCGAAGTGAAGGCCTGCTACGAAGAAGCCAAGATGGCATTCTGCGACTTCCTCATGGATGGCGACAAGATGGCCCTCGAAATGAAGCTCAACGATGCGGCATGGAAGCGCTACATCGGCTGGCTCGATCATCCCAGCTTCGTCGCCATCGCCCCGCCGCAGACCATCACGCAGTTCTCCGGTCTCGAAGATCTCGACGGCCCTGACATCAACACGGGCATCGACATCCGCGACTTCCACGTTCGCATCGATGGCACGCAGCGTCGCCTCCTGGTCGTTGGCGAAGACGCCTTCGGCTTCGGCGAGCTGCAGGTCTACGAAGACACCGATGGCGATCTCTTCTTCGAGCAGGCGACCAAGCAGGTCCTCTTCTCCGGTCATCCGCAGCTGCAGGACAACATGCAGATCATCCATGATCCGCAGAGCGATCAGTTCTTCATCTACGACGCCTTCGCGACGCAGATCTTCAACTTCTTCGATTCAAATGGCGACGGCCTGCCCGATCAGCTCGGACCGCCCGTCAACAACCCCAACCCCATCATGCGGGACTACACGCACTTCGCGTTCCATCCCGGCGCACCCGTGCCGACCATCATCGGCTACCCCCTCAAGGACAACTTCGGCCCCGTCCTCCCGGACAACGGCGATCTCTTCTTCCTCGAGGATCCCACGCCGGACAACTTCTTCGAAATCCAGCTCGAACTGCCCGTCGATCCCTTCATCCCGATCCAGCCCACCTTTGGTGAGCAGCCCACGCTGCCCGGCGACACACTCGTCACCGGCTACGCGCCCATCGGTGTGCAGGTCGAACTCTGGGCCATGGATCTCGTCGGCATCCCGATCGAGCCCCTCGGCGGCGCCATCGGTCAGGGCGTCTCAGTCGAACTGCCGATCCCCCTGCTGCGTCCGCTCAATGAAGGTGAACTCGTCGCGCTCATCGCCTTCGAGAACAACGCCAGATCGTTCGCACGCCCCGTTCTCTTCCCGACCAACCCCTGCCCCGCCGACCTCGATGGCGACGGCAATGTCGGCGCCTCCGACCTCGCACAGCTCCTGGGCAACTGGGGACCCGGCGGCGATCCCACGCTCGATCTCGATGGCAACCCCGGCATCGGCGCCGGCGACCTCGCCATCATGCTCGGCAACTGGGGCCCCTGCGCTCCGGACGCATTCCCCTTCAGCGGCATGGGCCACGCAATGCCGAACCTCGATCCCACCAAGCACGTCATGCATCAGTGATTTGACCCGCGCAGCATGATGTGACTGGCCGATCTTTCCTCAGCCCCTCTCGTTCAACAGTTGAACGGGAGGGGTTGTCAATTGGAGTCCGCCAACATCACATCATCAATCGTTGGAATCCCGCGCCCCATCCGCACGACCACTTCAACAACAAGCCACGCCTCCAGGAGCAGCGTCAGCACCGCCACCGACACCAGCACCCAGTTCCCCGCGCTCAGCCACGACGCCGTGTGCTCATCCCCGACAAACGCCTGCCACACCAGCGCCCACGCGGGAAGCACGATCATCAATATCGTCGGCACAATGATGAACCACGTTGGCCGCTTCGTCGCAATCAGCCACGCGCTGATCACCAGAAACGCAAGCCCCGCCAGAATCTGATTCGTCGCCCCAAACAGCGGCCACAGGATCAATCCCCCCTGCCCCGCGCTCGTCAGACTGAACGACTGCCCCGGCGCGGGAATGCACGCCAGCGCAGCCGCCGTCACCACGGCAAACAGCGTCGCCCCATGCGTCGTTGAAAGCCACCTGAATGGATTCAGCGCCGAGGCCTCCGCCCGTTGAGCCTTCAGCGCCAGGCTCCCATCCACCGGCGGCGCTCCGGAACCACACTCCGGACACGTCATCCCGATCGCCAGCCCCGAAAGGTCATACCCGCAACCGGCGCAACTGCGCCCCGCCGCCGGCGGCAGGAACGTGCGAGAAAGCTCCTGAATCACATAACGCTGCAACCGACACGCCGTATCCATCGTCGTCGCCGCGAATGATGCGACGAAGACGCCCATCAGCGCAAGAGCGATGTCCATCGGAATGCCGAGAGAGCGAATGAGGTTTGCCGCGCCGGTGACGAACGCCCCGACCATCGAACCAAGCGAACCTGCGGCCGACCAGGATTCGTATTGCTTCGAAAAAGCGAGATTGCCGGTGAGTTGCAATCCGGCCGGCACACTATGGATCACCGAATCCCAGTCACTGAAAGGTCTGTAAGGGTCATCGACCGGCAGCACGAGCCTCGGGTTCAGTCGGACCATCCCTCTTGTCAATTCGATGCGCTGCCCCGGACGAAAGAGCACGAGTTCCCATCCTGGATTCTCATCAACCCAGGTTGCCCACTCGTCGTTGCTTTCGTCTTCCGCAAGTTGAACTTCTCCTCCGGGAAGGCTGATGTAGTAACCCCCTCCTCCAACTCGATCAGGTGACTTGATAACCCCCAGCCCCAACCCCGCCACACACGCCGCAATCACCAGCGTCGCCAAAAACCCCTCCGTCAACATCGAGCCATACCCAACCACTCGCGCATCGCGCTCACACGACACCTGCTTGCTCGTCGTCCCCGAAGCCACCAGACAGTGAAACCCCGAAATAGCCCCGCATGCGATCGTGATGAACAGAATCGGAATCATCGGCGGCGCCCCCGCCGGATCCGGATTCCACGCCGGCGCCACAATCTCCAGTGGCAGCCGCTCCACTTCCTCCGGAACCACCGTCTGCCCGATGCCGCCGGCGAAAGCCGCGACGATCAGCCCCATCACCAGCAGGCCCAGACACGAAATCAGTTGCAGCGCATTGATGTAATCCCTTGGCTGCAACAGCGTCCACACCGGCAGCACAC
The DNA here is from genome assembly GCA_032355985.1 of Sarcodiotheca gaudichaudii. Classification (NCBI taxonomy): domain Eukaryota; phylum Rhodophyta; class Florideophyceae; order Gigartinales; family Solieriaceae; genus Sarcodiotheca; species Sarcodiotheca gaudichaudii. The sequence continues at coordinate 247,257 of JAUKVZ010000003.1, forward strand.
TGGCGACATACGCATACGCCAGCAGCGCCCCCACCCACACGATCAGCGGCTGATCGGCCGCCACCTCATTGAACACGCTCAGCGGCCACACATTGCCGTAGATCACGCTCACATACATCAGCACAAGCGCAATCACCGACGGTACGAAGATCGACTTCCCCTTGCGATGCGCTAAGAGGCCAATCCCGATCGCCAGCGGAATCTGCACAAGGATCGGCGTGATCGAACCCGGATACATCTTCATCACCGAAGCGATCACCAGCCCGAAGATCGCAAGCACGATCCACAAGCCCATGATCAATACGCCGAGAAAAATCGCGCGCACGCGCGGGCCCAGCAGATCCCCCGCGATATCGCCGATGCTTCGCCCCTTGTTGCGCAGCGAAACAACCAGCGAGCCCAGATCATGCACTGCGCCGATGAAGATCGAACCGATCAACACCCAAAGCACCGCCGGAACCCAGCCCCAGATCACCGCGATCGCCGGACCCACGATGGGACCCGTTCCCGCAATCGATGTGAAGTGATGCCCGAAGACGACGCTGCGCTTCGTCGGGCAGTAGTCCCGGCCATCTTCATGAACAACGGCCGGGGTGGGCGCGTCTTCTCGGAGCCCGAAGACGCGCCTGCTCACCCAGCGGCCGTAAGTGAAATACGCAATCAGCAGCGCTGCGCCAACGCCAAGAACCAGCAGCAATGCGTCCATCGTGAATCAGTGTCCATCAGGAACGCAGAAAGCAAAAGCGCAGATCCGCAATTATTGTTCCCGCGTTCTCGTCAACATGCAAGCGCTTTCTCAATCGCGCCGCCGCATCATCCCTGACGCACGCGCTCCACAAGCGCCTCCATGCTCGATTTCGCGTCGCCAAACAGCATGCGCGCGTTCTCATAGAAGAAGAGCGGGTTATCCACACCCGCATATCCCGTCGCCATCCCGCGCTTGAAGATCACCACCTGCTTCGCCTTCCAAGCCTCCAAGACCGGCATCCCGTAGATCGGCGAGCTTTCATCCGACAAGGCGCTCGGATTGACGATGTCATTCGCCCCGATCACCAGCACCACATCCGTCTCCGGAAAATCATCGTTGATCTCATCCATCTCCTCAACGATGTCATACGACACCCCCGCCTCCGCCAGCAGCACGTTCATATGCCCGGGAAGCCTGCCCGCCACCGGATGAATCGCATAGCGCACCCGCATCCCGCGATCCCGCAGCGTCTGCTCGAAATCATGCACCAGATGCTGCGCCCGCGCCACCGCCATGCCGTACCCCGGCACGATGATCACACTGTCCGACTGCCGCAGCACTTCGGCAAGCTCATCAGCGCTCGTCTCCTGCACCTCGCCCTGCTCTTCGCCATCAACAGCCGGCGCAGCGCCCCCATCGCCCGTGCCGAAGCCGCCGAAGACCACATTCAATATGGACCGGTTCATCGCACGGCACATGATGATCGAAAGAATCGCGCCCGATGATCCCACCAGCGCGCCTGTGATAATCAACAAGTCATTGCCCAGCATGAACCCCGCAGCCGCGGCCGCCCATCCCGAATAACTATTCAAAAGCGACACCACGACAGGCATATCCGCCCCGCCGATCGACATCACCAGATGCACGCCCAGCACCAGCGACACAACCGTCATCGCAAGCAGCCACACCATTCCCATCGTCGATGGACTGTCCACCCGCATGAACGGCACGGCCGCACCAATCGCAAAGAGCGCCATCAGCGCATTGGCGATATGCCTGCCCGGCAAAAGCAGCGGCCTGCCCGACACCGACCCGCGCAGCTTCGCCCACGCGATCACCGATCCGCTGAACGTGATCGCCCCGACGCACACACCCGCCCAGATCTCGCCCAGATGGATGTACTCCGCCGCCGCCCGCTCGCTCGCCAGGTGCGACGCCTGACTCATGTAGTTCGATACACCAACCAGCACCGCCGCCAGCCCAACGAAGCTGTGCAGCATCGCCACAAGCTCCGGCATCGCCGTCATCGCCACGCGCTTGGCCAGCACCGCACCAATCACGCCGCCGATGATCAGCGTCACCGCGATCATCGTGTACGACTCGATCCGTGAATCGAGAATCGTGATCACCAGCGCCAGCGCCATGCCCAGCAGACCCGCGATGATCCCCCGCCGCGCCGTCTCCTGTGCGCTCAAGCCGCCCAGGCTGAAGATGAATAGAGCGCCCGCCAGCAGATACGCGAATGTGAAAATCCCGTCCGATGCCGACGCCTCATCCGCCGCAGCGCTGACAGCGCCGCCCGCAGTCGCAAGAAAGGAGCACAACACATCTCCCATCATGCGGCATCCTTCCGGAACATCTTCAGCATCCGCCGCGTCACCAGAAAGCCGCCCGCAATATTGATGCTCGCCACCAGCACCGCGATCCCGCCGAGGATCGCCGGCAGATTCAGCTCACCCGTCCCCGCCTGCAGCATGCCGCCGACGATGATGATGCCGCTGATCGCGTTCGTCACACTCATCAGCGGCGTATGCAGCGCCGGCGTCACGCTCCACACCACCTGCCAGCCGATGAAGCACGCCAGCACGAACACCGTCAGGTGATCGAGAAACTCCTTCGGCGCAAATCGAAGCAGCACAAAGAGCAGCACGATCACAAGCAGCCCGCCAGCCGTGGTTCCCCACGCGATGCGGCTCGGCGCCATGATCTTCTCCTGCTTCGGCTTCGCCTTCGGCTCCGGAACCGGCGCCGCCTTCTTCTTCGAGACCTGTCGCGGCGGAGGCGGCGCAAGCTCCGCGCCATCCGCAATCACCAAAGCCCCGCGCACAATCTCATTGCTCTGATCAAGCCCGAACTTCCCGTCCGGACTCATCTCCTTGATCAGATTCACCAGGCACGTCGCGAAGAATCGACTCGCGCACAGCGCCATGCGGCTGGCAAGATCCGTATACCCAATCACGCGCACGTCGTTGACGACGACCATCTCGCCCGCAACCGTGCATTCGCAATTCCCGCCCGACTCAGCCGCCAGATCCACGATCACAGATCCCGGATCCATCGACTCCACCATGTCCCGCGTAATCAGCAGCGGCGCCGGCTTCCCGGGAATCTGCGCCGTGGTGATGATGATGTCCACCTCGCGCGCCTGCTGACGAAAGAGCGCCATCTCCGCGTCGATGAACTCCTGACTCATCACCTTCGCGTAGCCGCCCTCCCCTTCGCCCGATTCCTCGAACTCCAGCTCCAGGAAACGCGCCCCCATGCTCCTGACCTGATCCTTCGTCGCCAGGCGCGTATCAAAGGCTCGCACCTCCGCGCCCAGCGCCTTGGCCGCCGCCATCGCAGCTAAACCAGCCACGCCTACGCCGATCACCAGCACATTCGCATGCTGGCTCGCGCCCGCGGCCGTCATCTGCGCCCCGACGAAATCCGGATATGCCTCCGCCGCCTCGATCATCGCCCGATGCCCGACGATATTCCCCATAGCGCTGAGCACATCCATCTTCTGCGCCCGTGTCGTCCGCGGAATCCGCTCCAGCGCGATCGCGTTCAGCTTCTTCTCGATCAGCGCCCGCTTCAGCGCGTCATCCTCATGCAGATTCAGCAGGCAGATCAGCGTCGCGCCTTCCTTCATCAGGCGCGCTTCGACAGCCGAAGGCCGTCGCACCTTCATCACGATGTCGCTGTTTGAGTAGATCGCCGAGGCGTCGGAGCACAAGCTCGCCCCCGCCTCCGCAAACGCCTCATCGCTGATCTCAGAGCCCGCCCCGGCGCCCGATTCAACCTGCACGTCGAACCCCAGCGCGATCAGCTTGCGCACCGAATCCGGCGATGCGCTCACACGCTTCTCACCCGGCAGGTTTTCTTTCGGAACGCCGATCAGCATCAAGCGCCTCCCGTCCTCGCAATGGGACGAGGCAAGAGGCTATCAAAATGCCGCGCTCGCCGTCTGCGCTCACATTGGGCTGACCGGATTTATGTCACTTCCCACGTCTCATTGCCGCGCAGCAATGCCGCAAGATCAGGCGATCCCGCCTTCGATCTCGCCTGCTCCATCTGCGCCTCCAGCAGACCGTCATACGTCGGCCGATCCGGATCCACATAAAAGACGCCCATCGGCTCCGGCGACTCCGGATGCGCAAGCTGACTCAGCATGAACGCGCGGCTGTGATTCCGCTCATCATGCACCGCCAGATCGCTCTCGCTCACATCAGCAAGCGATACGACCTCCAGCCGTCCATCCTTCTCCATGATCCCCTTGTCGCGCTCGGCGCCGAAGATCATCGGCTTGCCATGGTCCAGCAGCATCGTCGTCTCAGGCTTGCTCTCCTTCTGAGACGCATAGAACCACGCCTGATGGTTGAAGATGTTGCAGTCCTGATACACCTCGATAAACGACAGCCCCTTGTGCTCCATCGCCCGCGTCAGCAGCGTATCGAACAGCTTTACATCCACATCCAGACATCGCGCGATGAATGTGCAACCCGCCGCCACCGCCATCGCCAGGGGATTCAGCGGAAAGTCCAGCGACCCCATCGGCGTCGACTTCGTCACCTTCCCGAACTCGCTCGTCGGCGAATACTGACCCTTCGTCAAGCCATAAATCTTGTTGTTCAGCAGCACCACCGTCAGATCGACGTTCCTTCGCATCGCGTGAATCGTGTGATTCCCGCCGATCGAAAGCAGATCGCCATCGCCCGACACGATGCACACCTTCAGATTCGGGTTCGTCGCCTTCACGCCCGTCGCCACGGCAAGCGATCTGCCGTGAATCGAATGCACGCCGTACGTATCCATGTAATACGGAAAACGCGCCGCACAACCGATGCCCGAAACGAAGACATAATCCTCCTTGCGAACACCGAACTTCGCCACCGTCTTGCGCACACCCGCCAGCACGGCATAGTCGCCGCATCCCGGACACCAGCGCACATCACGGTCAGAAGTGAAATCCTTCGGCTTGTAGACAGGCAGCGATGTCGTCGCTCCATTCGTCTCGCTCATGACGCCGCCTCCTGCATCACGCGGCCATCCATCGCCGCCTCCGTGCGCTCCACCAGATCATCCACACGAAACGCCCGCCCGCGAACCAGATTGATCCCCTTCGCATCGATCAGGAACTTCGCGCGAATCAACATGCTCAACTGGCCCAGATTGATCTCCGGCACGATCACATGCTCATACCGGCTCAGCACCTCGCCCAGATTCGCCGGGAACGGATTCAGATGCCGCAGATGCGCATGCGCCACGCTTCTGCCCTTCTCCCGCAGGCGCGCCGCCGCCGTCGCGATCGATCCATGCGTGCCGCCCCAGCCAAGCATCAGCGCCTCGCCCGACTCCGGCCCCGTCACCTGCAAGGGCTCGATGAACTTCGCCGCCGCCTGCACCTTCGCCGCCCGCAGCCGCACCATCGCATCATGATTCTCCGGGTCATACGAGAGATTTCCCGTGCGATCTTCCTTTTCAAGACTCCCGACGCGATGCTCCAGCCCCGGCGTTCCCGGAATCGCCCAAGGCCGGCTCAGCGTTTCCGCATCATGCAGATAAGGCAGGAAACCATCCGGGAAATCGCTCGCCACCGGATGCTTCACCTCGATCGGCGGAATCGAATCCGGATCCGGCACAAGCCACGGCTCGGCGCCATTGGCGATGTATCCATCAGACAGATACACCACCGGACACATATGCCGCACCGACAGACGCACCGCCTCAATCGCCATCGCAAAACAATCCGCCGGCCCCGAAGGGGCGACGATGATGCACGGACACTCACTCGCCCGCCCGAACATCGCCTGCAATAAGTCCGCCTGCTCCGTCTTCGTCGGCATGCCCGTCGCCGGACCGCTCCGCTGCACATCCACCACCACCAGCGGCAGCTCCAGGATCACAGCCAGCCCCATCGCCTCGCTCTTGAGCGCCATGCCCGGGCCCGATGTGCCCGTCACACCGATCGCGCCCGTAAAGCTCGCCCCGATCGCCGCACACACCGCCGCAATCTCATCCTCAGCCTGAAAACTCTTCACGCCGAAGTGCTTCATGCGCGAAATGCCGTGCAGAATCTCCGAGGCCGGCGTAATCGGATAGCTCGCGTACAGCAGCTCCTTGTTCGCCTTCTGCGCCGCCGTCACCAGCCCCAGCACCGTCGCCTCATTGCCGCCGATACGCCGGTACGTCCCCGGCTTCCGCTCCATCGGCGCGATGCGATAGCGCACCGGGAATATCTCAGCCGTCTCGCCGAAGTAATACCCCGCGCGCAGCGCATCGATATTGATCTTCGCGATCTCCGGCTTGTTCTTCTTCTTCGAGAACGTCTCTTCCAGGAAACGAACCGTCGTCTCCACCGGACGCTCATACAGCCAGTACACAACGCCAAGCGCAAACATGTTGCGGCAGCGATCAATATCCTTCGCGCCCATCCCCGATTCAGCCAGCGACTCCCGCGTCAACCGACTCATCGGCACCTTGTACACGCGATACCTCGCGTTGATCTCTTCATCATCGAGCGGGTTGTATCCATCCTCATACCCGCACTTGCGCAGATTCACCTTCTCGAACTCGTCTTCATTGACGATCACGATCCCGCCCGGCTCCACATCCTCGATGTTCACCTTGAACCCCGCAGGATTCATCGCGATCAAAGCATTGACCGCATCGCCCGGCGTATGAATGTCCTTGCTGGCGAACTGCACCTGAAAACCCGACACGCCGAATGTCGTCCCCTTCGGCGCGCGAATCTCAGCCGGAAAATCCGGGAAAGTCGCAAAGTCATTGCCGAAGAGCGCCGAGGTCGACGTGAACTGACCGCCCGTCAGCTGCATCCCGTCGCCCGAATCGCCGCAGAAACGAATGACGACCTCGTCGAGCTGCTCCGGCGCCCCGCCGGTCGTCTCCTGATCCATGATCATGTCGCGCTCACTTTCCGAACTCGAGTCCCGCAAGGCGCTCCGCCTCGCCGCCCGGCCGCAGCCGCGGCCTCCGGATCTTCCCCGGGCGCATCAAAACACGCCCGAAACAGCATCCTACCGCTCTCCCTCCCCCCTGGGCGAAGATCCTCCCGATTCGATTCCCCTTCCAGCCGCCTCGCCAATCCAAACGAAGTGTCTAGAATCCGGCCGATACAACCTCCGGCGGCGACTTCCGCCGCCCCCAGTTCCAGCCAGACCACCACCGCCCCGATCGGACGCGAAGGAGATCGACGCATGTTCCGGATGAACAACCCCGCAATGCGAAATGATGTTTTCGGAAACTCCGAAACATGGACCCCCGGAAGCGACGCGGGATCGGAGATTCAGGACGTCCGCGACATCAAACGCAAGGGCGTCATGACCATGCAGGGCACGGTCAATAAGTCCTTCCTCCTCCTGGCGATCTGCGTCGTCACCGCGGTCGTCGCGTGGGAGCTCGCACTCAAGGGCACGGTCAGCGTCGGCCTCCTCACCTTCGGCGGCATGATCGGCGGCCTCATCTTCGCCCTCATCACGATCTTCAAACCGAAGGTCTCCGCCATCACCGCGCCCATCTACGCTGGCCTCGAAGGACTCTTCGTCGGTGGCGTCTCCGCGCTCTACGCAACGCAGTACGGCGACAAGGTCGATGTCGTCAATACCGACATCGTGATGAATGCCGCACTCGGCACCTTTGGCACCCTCGGCGCCATGCTCCTCGCCTATCGATTCAAAATCATCAAGCCCACGGCCAAGCTTCGCGCCATCGTCATCTCCTCGATGATGGGCATCATGCTCATGTACCTCGTCTCGATGGGCATGTCCCTCTTCGGCGCAGAGCTGCCCTACCTGCACAGCTCCGGCCCCATCGGCATCGGCATCAGTGTCTTCGTCATCGCGATCGCAGCGCTCAGCCTCATCTTCGACTTCGAGTTCATCGAGTCAGGCGTCCGCAACCAGATCCCAACCTGGGGCGAGTGGTACGGCGGCTTCAGCCTGCTCGTCACCCTCGTCTGGCTCTACATCGAGTTCCTGCGCCTCTTCTCCAAGCTCCAGCGCGACTAGATCGAGGTTGACGCCGCCCCGACGGGCGTTACAGTTTTCCTCCCGGCGAGACCCCTCGCCGGAAGTCCTGGCCCCATCGTCTAGCCTGGTCCAGGACGCCAGGTTCTCATCCTGGAAACCGGGGTTCGAATCCCCGTGGGGTCACTTTCGATGCAGGGCGAAGCCTTCGATGGCTTCGCCCTGTCTCTTTTTTGCCCCTCACGCGGCCGCCTCCAGCGCCGCCTCCTCCGGATCCTCCCAGCTCTCCGTATCCGCGGCCACCACCTTGCCGATCCGCTTGGCGAAGTAGTACATCCGCCGATACACCTCGATCACCTCCATCTCCAGCCGATACGCCTCCAGTCGATCCTGCCGATGCATGATCAGCGCCTCGCCAAGCCGCTCTGACATTCGATCCGTCAGACCACTGATCTCCTGCTTCATCACGATCAAGCGATCCGCCGCCTCCTTGTCATACGTCTTCACCGCCTGCACCGCGATCTTCAGCGCTTCGCCGGTGCGATCCTGCAGCTCACGAAACATCTCCACGATCTCCGGCCGCTCACTCAAGCCAAGCTCCGCCCAGCGCGCAAGCAGCGGACTCAGATTCTGATGCAGCGAATCCGCCATGCACTGAAAGTAGTTCATGATCTCAAGGCACTGATTCAACCGATGCGCATCCTTCTCGACGATCGGCTCCTCCGCCAGCTTGCGGCTGTACACCAGCACCGCCTCATCCAGCGCATTGACATCCTGCGCCAGCTTCTTCACCAGCGCAAAGTCATACCTGTGCCCCTTTTCAAATCGCATCGCCTGATGCGCCGAAACCGCCAGATCGCCGATGCGCCCAACCTCCCGCCGCACGCACACAATGCCAAGTGAAGGCGTCGAGAGCGCCGCCTCCTCCAGATACTTCGGCTTCACGCCCTCCTCCAGCGCCTCAGCCTTCTCCGGCAAGAGCCGCGTCGAAACCCATGCCAGCGGCGCCGTCAGAGGCAGAAAGATCAGCAGATTCGCCACGTTAAACAGTGTGTGCGCGTTGGCGATCTCGCGCGGCGTCTCAGCGGCAAGACGAGCTGCGCCCTCCAGATTCGGATACGAAGGCGAAATCGCACGCGTCGCCCACGCAATCTGGCCGATCAGCCAGATCCATATCAACACGCCGAGCACATTGACCAGCACATGCGCCACCGCCGTCTGCATCGCCGCCCGTGGCTTGCCGATCGCCGCAAGCAGCGCCGTCACGCACGTGCCGATGTTCGCGCCCATCAGAAGCGCAATCCCCGTCTCCAGCGTCACGAATCCCTGGCTCGCCAGCGTGATGATCAAAGCCAGCGTCGCCGCAGAGCTCTGCACGACCGCCGTAAAGATCATCCCCGCCAGAATCGCAAGCGCCGGCCGATGCATCTCCTGCATCGCGCTGACGAATGGCTCATAGTCGCGCAGTGGCCGCGACGCATCGCTCATCATCCCCATGCCCAGAAACACAAGCCCCAGCCCCGCGATCAATCCGCCCAGATGCCGCAGCGTCGCGCGCTTCATCACGAACTGAAGCAACACGCCGAACGAAACCAGCGGCAGCGCCCACGCCACGACGTTGAACGCAATCATCTGCGCCGTGAATGTCGATCCCACATTCGCCCCAAGAATCACGCCGATCGCCTGCTGCAGCGACATCAGACTTGCCGACACAAAACCCACCAACAGCACCGTCGTCACTGAAGATGACTGAATCACCGCCGTCACAAAGGCGCCCGTAAACGCCGCCGCAAGCCGATTCGTCGTCAGCCGCGAAAGCACCACACGCATGCTGCGCCCCGCGATCGCCTTCAGATCCTCCGTGAGCAGCTTCATGCCGAGCAGAAAAATCGCAAGCCCGCCGATCGCGCCAATGACGATCTGACCCACATCGATGCCTTCATCCATCTGTATCACCTGCATGCTCTGAGTTCGCCCGCGCCGCGCAGCGACGCGAAGCCATGTGCGCCACGCACTATAATGATCACCGAAGTGCGCAGGCGACATGCGTCGCTCGCGCGCCAAAGGATCCTTTCTCAAAGGAACACCGTGGACCCAGCCGTCGCACTCGTCAGAGCCTATCTCCAGATCAATGGGTTCTTCACCATCGCCGAGTTTCCCGTTGTCGAATCAATGGATGGCGGCGGCTATCGATCGGTCACCGATCTCGACATCCTCGCCGTCAGATTCCCCGGCGCCGGAAGGCTCATCCCCAACTCCCATGGCAAACCGCGCGCCGACCTTATGTTTGTCGATGTTGACCCGGCGCTGGAAGTCACCGATGAACGACTCGAGTTCATCATCGGCGAGGTCAAGGAAGGCCGCGCCGAACTCAATGAAGGCGCCACCCGACCCGCCGTCATCCGCGCAGCGCTCACCCGCTTCGGCGCCTTCAACCCGAAGCACATCGATCGACTCGTCGATGAACTCATCGCCAATGGTCACGCGACCACGCCGGGAAAGAACGCGCGCGTGCGCCTCTTCTCATTCGCCGCGCTCCGCCCGAAGGATCCCGCCCCGAGCTATCACATCATGACGCTCAAACACATCCTCGAGCGATTCGAAGAGCAGGAATCCAAGTATCGCGACCTCATGAAAATGGCGCAGTTCAAGGATCCCGCCATGGGCATGCTCATGGTCTACTTCAAGGCCAGACGAGGCCACGACTGAGGTGCGCCCGCAATGACCATCACCATCACAACCTGCGGCGCCGCCGGAGGCGAAGTCACCGGATCCGCCAACCTCGTCACCACCTCTCGCGCCACCGTCCTCGTCGACTGCGGCATGTATCAGGGCAAGGGCGCCACCGATGAGCGCAACGCCGATCTCGGTCCCATCGACCCCGCAAAACTCGACGCCGTCGTCGTCACGCACGCCCATCTCGATCACACCGGCCGACTCCCCCTGCTCGCCAAACGTGGCTACACCGGCCCGATGTTCGCCACGCCCGCGACGATCGACTTCGCCACGATCATCCTCATGGACTCCGGCCGCATTCAGGAATACGACGTCAAGCGCGACAACAAACGTCTGGCGCGCGAAGGCAAAACACTGCGCGAGCCGCTGTATGCCACGGAGGATGTGCAGGCGCTTGAACCACTCGCTCGCCCGGTGCGATACAACGAACCGACCGAAGTCGCCGAAGGCATCACCATCCGCTTCGTCGACGCCGGACACATCCTCGGCTCCGCCAGTGTCGAGATGACCATCGAAGATGGCGCCGAACGCCGCACGATTGTCTTTTCAGGCGATGTCGGACGATGGGATGCGCCTATCCTGCGCGATCCGGAACTGCTCGATCACGCCGATCTCGTCATTCTCGAATCCACCTACGGCGACTCCGATCATCCGAACTTCGAGGACACCAAAAGAGAGTTTCACGACGCTCTCCAGGAATCCATCTGGCAGAAACAGAAGGTCCTCATCCCCGCATTCGCCATCGGACGCACGCAGGAGATCCTCTACCTGATCGCCGAGCAGATGCGCGACGAAAGGCTGCCCGAGTTTCCCATCTATCTCGACAGTCCCATGGCGATCAAGGCGACCGAGGCATACCGCAGGCATGTCGATCTCTTCGATGAGGAAGCGTCGGCGCTGGCCATGAAACAACAGTTCCGCGCAGACCTGCGCAATCTCGAGTTCATTGAATCAAGCGAAGAGTCGCGCGAGCTCAATGATCGCGACGAAGCAAGCGTCATCATCGCCGGCAGCGGCATGTGCGATGGCGGCCGCATCGTTCATCATCTCAAGCACAATCTATGGAAGCGCCACGTCACCTTCCTGGCCGTGGGATACATGGCCGAAGGCTCGCTCGGCCGCCAGATCATCGACGGCGCCGACTCCGTTTTCATCGATCGCTACAACGTGGTCATCCGCGCGACCGTCCGCAAGCTCGGCGGCCTCTCCGCCCACGCCGGACAATCCGAACTCCTTCGCTGGTTCGAGCCGCTGGCCGAGAGCAAGCCTCGCCTCATCCTCAACCACGGCGAGCGCCGCCCACGGGAGGCCCTGAAGGACGCCATCCACGCCCGATTCGGCGTCAAGGCCATCCTTCCCGACATTAACCAGATCATTAACCTCGACTAGGCCGAAGCCGCACACGGGATCGGTAGACTTTTCGCCCCCCGAAGTCTCATCCGAGGTGATCCCGTGGCCGGACTTGGCAAACTCGCTCTCACATCCTCACTCGTCATCGGTCTCATCGTGCTCGTCGCGGTTCCCGTCGCGCTGCGCCCGGAAAAGGCCGCGGCGCAAGTCGGCGCCGAGCGCATCGTCGTCATCACGCCGCACAACGAACAGATCCGCAACGAGTTCGCCCGCGCCTTCTCCGATTGGCATTTTGAAAACTACGGTGCGCCCGTCGAGATCGACTATCGCCGCCCCGGCGGCACAAGCGAGATCCGCAAGCAGATCAAGGCCATCTACGAAGCCGCCGTCCGCCGAGGCGATATCGACGCCGAAGGCATCGTCGAGAAGAAGGTCGTCATGCCCTACGACCTGCTCTTCGGCGGCGGCACTTACGAACACGAGCAGATGAAAAAGGGTGTGCAGGTCACACTGGATGGTCAGACCGTCAGCGTGCCCATCTCTATCCCCGCTGATTTCCCGACTGCTCAGGTCGATGCATGGTTCGGTGAAAATCGCGTCGGCGCCGTCACGCTCTATGACGAGGAGCAGTACTACCTTGGCGTCGCCCTCTCAAGCTTCGGCATCCTCTTCAATCGCGATGCGCTGGCTGAACGTGATCTGCCCGCGCCCAGGAGCTGGAACGATCTCGCGGACTTCAACTACAACCGAGGCCTCGCACTTGGTGATCCCCGCCAGTCAGGCTCCGTCGCCACGACGTACGAATCCATTCTCAACAGCCACGGCTGGGAGGACGGCTGGCGCATCCTGCGATCCATGGCCGCCAACACGCGCAGCTTCGTCAACGACTCCAAAAAGGTCGTCCTCGATGTCAGTCAGGGTGAAGCCGTCGCCGGCGTCGCCATCGATTTCTACGGCCGCTTCCAGTCCCAGGCCGTCCGCGAGGATGGACAGACGGCGGATGAATCACGCCTCGGCTACGTCGATCCCGAAGGCAGCGTGTATGTCGATCCCGATCCCATTTCAATGATGCGCGGCGGGCCTAACCCCATCGTTGCAAGACGATTCATCGAGTTCGCGCTGACCGAGCATGGACAGGCCATCTGGCAGTTTCCCGTGGCCGATCCCGACGCCATCGGCTGGGCGATTGGACCGCATGAGAATGAGCTGCGCCGCATGCCCATCCGCCGCGTGATGTACGAGGATTACTTCGAGCGCTTCGTCGATCGCGTCAATCCCTACGACGCCGCCTCCACCGCGCCGACGCGTGGCTGGCGCTCCATGCTCGGCCCCATCTTCGGCGCCTTCGCCATCGATCTGCACAGCGAAGTCCAGCGCGCCTGGATCGCCATGAATGAAGCGAAGATCAATGGCGCAAGCGACGCACTGGTCGAAGAGATGGAATCTCTCTTCTTCGCCATGCCCGTCCATCACACGCTCGATGGTCAGACGCTGACACTTTCGCCGGAAACGTATTCGACCATCCGAGCCGAATGGCGCGATCGCGCACGAGCCGCGGAGCTGCAGATCGAATACACCGCATTCTTCCGCGATAACTATCGTCAGGTGATTCGTCTGGCGAAGGCCGCTACCGCCGGCTGAGCGTTACGCCCGGAAGATCGCGCCGAACTTCTTGCCCAGCAGCACCGAGACGGCCGTCAGTGTGAGCGTCAGCAGCGCCATGCCCCACACGCCCATCGCACAGGCGATCGCGGCGCCATCGCCAAGGCGCTCGGTCAACGCGTAGATCGCCTTCGTGATCGGATAATGCCGCTCCTGCTGAGCGAGCATCAGTGAATCGCTCACCTCCAGCATCGAGAAGCTGAAGACCAGCAGCGCGCCGGCAAGCAGATTGCCTGTCAGCAGCGGCACGACGATGCGTCGGAACTTCTGCAATGTCGTCGCGCCGAAGACGCTCGCCGCCTCTTCCAGCTCCGCCCCCACCTGCTGCAAACCCGCGACCGCGGCGCGCACGATGTAAGGCAACCGGCGCATCGCATAGGCGATCACCAGCAGCGGCATCGGATTCGGATCCACGCCCACGACGTCAATCATGCCTTCAAAAGGATCGCCCTTTCCAAAGGGCCAGCGCAGGCTCATCGCGATGTAGCCGAACGCCATCACCAGGCCCGGAACCGCCAAAGGCAGCATGGCGAGCCCATCCAGCAGCGCCCGCCCGCGAATGCGACCACGCACGATGATCCAGGCGATGGCGACGCCGAGAAAGACATCAACCAGAGCCGCGGCAAGCGACAGACCGAGGCTGTTCATGATGGAGCCGACAACGATCGGCCGCTCCAGCGCGACTTCGTAGTTCTCCAGCGTCCACTGCGTCGGCGCGGTGGTCTGATACCACGTGTTCGGCTCAGCCAGACTCATCAGGATCACGCCGATGTGCGGGATGATCGCAATGAAGGCGACGAAGGCGAAGAGCAGATTCGCACACGTCGAGCCCTTCGCGCCCAGCGTCGGAATCTCCGCGGCACGGAACGCGCGCGTCGAAGAACTTGCCTTGTTCGAACCCAGCGCCCATTTGCCGGAGGCGTACATGATAATCGCCATGCCCAGCATCACGATCGTCAGGGCATACGGCTGCGCCGAGGCGTCCATCTCCTTGACGCCATTGAAGATCTGCACCGGCGTCGTGCGGTAGTAATCGAAGACCAGCGGCGTGCCCAGCTCCGTAAAGGACCAGATCAGCACGATCGAGGAGCCCGCAAAAACGCCGGGACGAATCAGCGGCAACGTGATGCGCCGGAAGCGCTGCCAGGGCGTGGCGCCCCCCACTCGCGCCGCTTCCACCAGTGATGGATCCAGATTGGCTAATGCCGCGACGACGTTCAGATAGACGATTGGATACAGATGCAGCGCCAGCGTGACTACAACGCCCCAGAAGCGCGCCGAGCCGAGGATGTCAAAGTCCGTGCCGAAGAAGGAGTTCAAGGCGCCATAACGCCCCAGCATCGCCTTCAGACCAACCGCGCCGACAAAAGGCGGCAGGATCAGCGGCACAAGCACGGCTACATCCCAGAAACGCTTGAATCGATAATCAAAACGCGCTGACACCAGACCCAGCGGCAGCGAGATCAGAATGCACAGGAATGTCGTCGCCACGGCGATCGCCAGCGCGTTGAGCAGCCCTTCGCGCATGACCGGATCGCGGAAGACAAGACCGAGATAGCGAAGCGTGAAGCCCTCGCCGGTGACGGGATCGGAAGCGACGCCGCCGCGCACCGTGAGCCAGATGGGATAGAGAAGGAACGCGCCGAGCAGGGCAAACAGGAACGCGAGAATGGCATATTGACCCGCGTTGCGGCGTTTCATCAGGCGCTCAGCGTTCCGTTGGAGCTTGTATTGAGAATGGACACGTCATGCGGATGGATGGCGAGCTGCACCTCGTCGCCATCGTGGCGCTCCGAGCCCATCGCCTCCTGGACGATGATGCTGGCGCCCGAGCCGAGATCGACGGTACGACGCAGAAAATGCCCGCGCCGCTTCGTCTCGACGATCTTGCCTGAAAGCGCAAACTCCTCGGCCAGCGCTGTTCGCATAAAGACGGATTCGGGCCGGATGGAGCATTGCACCTGTTCGCCCACGGCATGCGAGCCGGCGAAGTTGTTCGACACGAAGGCGCCTCCCTGCGACTGCAGTTTGAGCGTTGTTCCTTCGACGGCCGTGACATCGCCGCTGAGAATGTTCGTCTCACCCAGGAAGCGAGCGACGAACTCCGATCGCGGGCGGGCATACACCTCATCCGGCGGGCCGAGCTGCTCGAGGCGCCCGTCGCGCAGGATGGCGATCTGGTCGGCGATGCTCATCGCCTCTTCCTGATCATGCGTGACGTACAGCGCCGTGAGATTGTTGGCTTTGCACAGATCGCGAATCAGCTCGCGCATCTGCAGGCGCAGGTTCGCGTCGAGATTGCTGAGGGGCTCATCAAGCAGCAGCACATCCGGATGCACGACCAGGGCGCGGGCGAGGGCGACGCGCTGCTGCTGGCCGCCGGAAAGCTGGCCGGGCTTGCGCTTGGCGTAGTCGCCCAGGCCGACCTGCTGAAGCACATCGGCGACGCGCTCGCGGCGTTCCTTCTTGGGAAGCTTGCGCATGCGCAAGCCGAAGTCGACATTGTCCTCGACGGTCATGTGCGGCCACAGCGCGTAGTTCTGAAAGACCATGCCGACGTTGCGCTTGCGGGGGCTCAGCTCCGTGACATCGCGATCGTTGAAGTGGATGCGGCCTTCGGTCGGCTCGCTCAGTCCGGCAAGCATGCGCAGCGTCGTCGTCTTCCCGCAGCCGGAGGGGCCGAGGATGAAGAGCAGATCGTTTCGGTTGATGGAAAGGCTGAGCCCATCCACCGCCGTCACGGTTCCGATCCGCTTGGTGATGCCGGAGAGTTTGACTTCCACACTCATGGGCCGGGGATTGTAAAGGCCTTGGCCTTCAAGGCATCCCCATGCGACGCCGAGTCCGGCCCATAACCGAATCTTCACATTCGCGGCCATAAAAAACACCGGCCTCAAGGGCCGGTGCGATGGTCAAATCGGGATGCAGGCCATGCAGAGGCCGCCGGATCACTCGACGCACGGGCCCCAGTTGCTGAGGACGGTCGCCAGATCGGCCGCGTTGACGCCGCCGCTGTGATTGACGTCCGCCAGAGGCTCATCGGTGCCCCAGCGGCTGAGGACTTCGGCGATGTCGACCGCTGACACGACGCCGTCGCCATTGATATCGCTCGGGCAGGGCGAGATGAAGAGGCCGCTGCCGAAATCCTGCTGGATGGAGACGCACCAGATGCTGACGCCGTAGAGCCCATCAACGGTCATGCCTTCGGGCAGATCGATCTGCATCGTCTCATTGACGTACGCGGGCGAGCGGCGCAAGTCGGGGCCGACGGAGACGAACTCGTTCTGGTACGACGAGTAGGAATCGCGCGGCGCGAGGTAGACGTAGACGCCGAGTGGCAGGCCCAGGCCGTCGTAATCGAACTCGAAGAGCTCGATGGTGTCCTCATCGACGATGCGGACGAAGCCGTCGACGCCGTGGGCGTTGGTGCTGAGGTCGGCGACCCAGTCTGCTCTCGGGGCCTGCGCCGAAGCGGCAGTAGCCAGGAACATGGGTGCGGCCAAAGCGATCGCGATCATCCTGCGCATGGTCTCTCTCCAGAGTTCTTTGATTCTCTCGCTGACGCCCTGCGCATCGAGCCCACCCGCGCGCACAGCTTCTCCACCCGAAGCTTCTGCCTCGCAGGGGGCGAAGTCAAGGTGAAATGGGCCTATCGGACGCATGGATCAGCCCCCGGCGCCCTTGCAGGCGGGTCAGATCCCCGAGACGGGCGTCCCGGTTTCAGTGCGGCTGGACGCGGCGAGCGTTTCGGCGGATCTCCGGACGCCGCGCAGCATGCCTCGAAAGACGATGCCGTGCAGGGGCAGGACGCTGTACCAGTAGAGGAGTCCGAGCAAGCCTCGGGGTTTGAATCGCGCGATTTGATGCAGCGTGGCGCCGCCTCCGTCGCGGGGCTCGACTTCAAATGAAAGCGTCGCGACGCCGGGCAGCTTCATCTCGGCGCGGAGCTCGAGTCGTTTGTCCGGCTCGATGGCGGTGACGCGCCAGAAATCCAGGGCGTCGCCATAGGCGAGATCATCGGGATGGCGGCGACCTCGGCGAAGGCCGGGGCCTCCGATGAGTTTGTCCATGAGTCCGCGCAGTCGCCAGAGGGCGTTGGCGGAGAAGTAGCCGTGCTCGCCGCCGATGCCGCAGACGGCATGGAAGGTCTGTTCGGGCGTGGCGTCGACATCACTGGCGCGTGCATCTTTAAAGACAGTGCCGCCGGCCCAGTCGGGATCGCCGGGCATGAGTCCCGCGTCCGACCAGCGTGATTCGACGGTGTGCTCGGCTTCCTTGCCGATCGCGGCGCCGATGGCTTCGTCGACAGTAAGAAGTTGCTGCGGAAGAAGTGTCTGCGCTTCGTCGTCGCGGCAGACGACCCGATTCCGCAGGCCTTCGGCCAATGGCCGCGCGATGCGGGCGCTCATGGGTGTGACGAGGTGGATCCACAGTGAACTGAGACGCGGCGTGAGCACGGGGACGGGGATGATGAGGCGGCGCGGCACCTCGAGTCGGCGCGCCATGATCTGCATGAGATCGCGATAAGTCACGATGTCCGGCCCGCCGATATCGAGTGTGCGATCGATCGTGCGCGGCTCGTCGAGACATTGGGCGAGTGCGTAGAGGACATTGCGCACGGCGATTGGCTGGGATTCGGTTGAGACCCAGCGAGGTGTGATCATGACGGGGAGGCGCTCGACCAGGTATCGGAGGATCTCGAAGGATGCGCTGCCGGAGCCGATGATCATGGCGGCGCGGAAGGTTGTGAGCTTGGCGCTGCCGGAGGCGAGGGCTTCTTCAACTTCGCGGCGGCTGGCGAGATGGTCGCTGAGATTGGCGCCGGTTTCTCCAAGGCCTCCGAGATAGATGATGCGCGGAAGGTTGGCGTCGCTTGCCGCGCGGGCGAAGCTGGTCGCAAGCTCGCGATCGCGTCGGCGGTATTCATCGCCGGCGGCCATCATGGAATGGACGAGGTAAAAGGCGGCGTCGCATCCTTTCATCGCATCGATGAGTGTGGACTGATCGTCGGCGTTGCCTTCGACGACTTCGACGCGATCGCTCTGGGCCCAGGGGCGGCTGCGGAGTTTGGGGGCGGAGCGTGTGAGACAGCGCACGCGCCAGCCGCGATCGAGAAGATGCGGCGCGAGGCGGCCGCCGATGTAGCCGGTGGCGCCGGTGAGGAAAATGACGCCTCGTTCATTTGGTTGTGCGTCGATCTTTTTGGTCATGGCAGCTCACTGAGAGTATGACGAAGACCCTCAGTTGACGATGTGCATCGCCTTCTGAGGGTCTTCATCGACACCCGGGAGGGATGTCTCAGGGCGCTGTGTGTCAGATCAGAAAGGTGAAGGATCAAGCGGCGGCCGGTGAGAGACGCGGGTTGACGCTCCAGCGCTTCTGGATCGCCTTCAGCGCGGCGATCTGATAGACGGCGGCAGCGCCGACGAGGATGTAGACGAGCTTGGAGAAGATGGTGGTGCTGCCGCCACCGATGGCGGCGACGAGATCAAACTCAGCGACACCCCAGAGGCCCCAGTTGAGACCTCCAACAACGAGCAGCACGGCTGCGAGCACATCGAGGAATTTCATAGCAAGGCTCCTTCGGCATAGTTCATGTCGGATCGCTCGAGCGCAGCCACGTCCCGGCGCCCACGCGACGCCTTTTCCGGACAAACGAGGGTTGTCTCGTTGACTGCACACTGATTTCGAGCGGCCGAAGGGCCTGGATTCAATGTGTGCGAGTTTTTCTCGAGGCGGTCCTGGGGATCAGGCGCCGCTGGCGTGCTCTTGAATTTCCTCTTCGCTGAGCATGTCCCAGACGCAGTTGGCGATGATCCACTTGCCGTCGATTTTGGCGAGGTGGAGATAGTCGAACCAGACGTGTCCGGTGAGTTTGACGCTGGCGGAGTTGTTGGTGTGTTCGAAGATCTCGACGGCGAAGCGGCCATCTTCGGGTTTGAGCCAGCCGTCGTTCCAGACCTTTGCGTTTTCGATGAGCTGTTCGTAGGTGATGGGGCGCAGGTATTGAGCGCCGCCGGGATGGTCATCGACTGTCATCTTGGACAGTCCGGGATGGAGCGTTTCGCGCACGAGCTCGGGTTTCGTCTGATAGAAGCCATCGACGAACTGGCGGCAGACGGCTTCGATGGCTTCGGCATCCGCCGGTGAGCCTTCGGGTGTTTGGCCATCTTCGGTCAGACTCTGCCAGAGGACGTTGATGACTTTCCACTCGCCGTTGACTTTGACCATGTGGAAGTAGTCGAACCAGATCGTGCCGGTGAGTTTGGCGGTGGCGACGTTGTCATCGATCTCGTAGATCTCGACATCCATGCGGGCTGTTTCGGGATCCCAGCCATGGCCGGGGATGTTGTTGAAGTGCAATGCGAGGGGCCGCATTTCTTCGAAGGTGATGGGCTCGAGCCATTCGTATGGCTGGCCCCAGAATGCGGGCGCGACGTGGCGTTTGGCCAGGAGCGGGTGGCAGGTGGACTGGACCTTGTCGGGGTTCATTTCGTAGAAGCCGGTGGCGTAGTCGATGGCGACCTGGCGGACGGCTTGTTCATCGGTATGCGGCTCGGCGAAGGTGGGTGCGCAGAGGATCAGCATGCCGCATGCGCCGGCCAGCGCAGATTTTTCGAGAGTGTTCATGTCACAGCGCCTCGCAGTTGGTTGATGCGCGTCCGGACGCCGGGCGCGCAGAATGGGCTCTGAGCGTGTACCGGTTGCATGGGGCATCGCTGCGGATGCAGGGTTTCGAGTTGTCTGCTCCGCGTTTGGCCGGCCGATGGTTGAGGCGGAGGCGCAGATTATGTGCGCCTGATCGGCGGGCCGGGGCCGGGCGGCGGTGCGCGGGTGCGCTAGCCGCGGGTTACGGAGTGGATGGCTTTGTGCGTTCGTCTTTGCCGGCTCCGTCCAGCCCCGCCTCGGCGCGATTGATCATTGGGCGTCTTCGGCCGCCGTTTGATCGTTTGCCTGCCGATCGGCTTTCGGGAGTCGGCCAGTTTCGAAAACACGTGGCCCTCCACCTATGGATGGATCAGCGCGTTTGATGTGCGCGCGGCGCGATGTATGTGCGCACTGACTTTCGTAAGTGCTTGTGGTGTAAGGGCGCACATTTTTTTCGCGGGGTTGGGATTTTTGGAAAAGTGGGTGCGCGATGCGCGTATCGAAAGTGAATGTATGTCTGGGGGAGACGCAGGCGTTGGCGGGAGGCGTGTGTGTTTGTCGGGCGATGGTGGACGTTCGAGGCGAGGAGAAGAGAGAGATTGGGGAGCCCTCACCCCGGCCCTCTCCCACTCGGCTGCGCCTGCGCGGGAGAGGGAGGGGGGCGCAAGCGTTTGTGTTGACGTGTCTTGTTTGTCGTGCGCTGTTGGTTGTCGAGCAATGGAGGTTGAGTAGAAGGTCGAGCCCTCACCTGGCCTCTCCCACTCGGCTTCGCCTGCTGAGGGAGAGGGAGGGATGCAGGCGTTGGCGTTGATGGGGACGCCTGTTGGAGAGGGAGGCGTCATTGCGGAGGCGGATACCCTATATTCGGGGTTCTGACGCACGTTCTCCGTGACTGAGGACCCTTTCGAATGACACGAGCGATGACACTCGACGCGGGCGCACGGCTTGGCCGGTATGAGATTGTTGATCTGCTTGGCGTCGGCGGCATGGGTGAGGTGTATCGGGCTCGGGATGAGCGGCTGGAGCGTCAGGTCGCGATCAAGGTGTTGCCGCAGAAGTTTGCTGAGGATGAGGCTGCGCTTGCGCGCTTCAAGCGTGAGAGCCGCGCTGTGGCGGCGCTTTCGCATCCGAGCATTCGTTCAATTTATGACGTTGACTCCGATGGCGATGTGACCTTTGCAGTGATGGAGCTGCTTGAAGGGCAGACGCTGGATGAGGAGTTGCAGCGAGGTCCGATGCACTGGCAGCGCGCTGTTGATGCGGCGTGTTCGGTGGCCGAGGGTCTGGCGGCGGCGCACGCGAAGGGGATTATTCATCGAGATATCAAGCCGCAGAATATTTTCATTACGAATGAAGGCGCGGCGAAGATTCTGGACTTTGGTCTTGCGCGGATTGATTCGCCGGAATCGAAGGATGATGAGGGTCTGACGGCGACGCTTGTCTTTGCGACTGAAGCGGGCGCGATCATGGGGACTGTGCAGTACATGTCTCCGGAGCAGGTTCGCGGGCAGGCGGCTGATGCGCGCAGCGATGTGTTCAGCTTTGGATGCGTGCTGTATGAGATGGTGACGGGGAAGCGGATCTTTTCGCGGGATTCGCAGGCGGAGACGATGGCGGCGATTTTGCATGAGATGCCGCCGCGTGTGGCGGAGACGGGCGCGCAGGCGCCGCCTGAGATGCAAAGGATCATCGATCACTGCCTGGAGAAGAATCCGGAGCAGAGATTCCAGTCGGCGCGGGATCTGCCGTTTGCGCTCAGGGGATTGCTTTCGGGTTATCACCCGGGTCCGGAGGCTGAGGATCTGCGGACGCCTTCGCCGGGTTCAGGTCCGGCGCCTGTGAAGGATGAAGAGGAGACGCCTTCGGTTGCGGTGCTGCCCTTCGTGAACATGAGTTCTGATCAGGAGAATGAGTTCTTCAGTGATGGGCTTGCGGAGGAACTGATCAATGCGATGTCGAAGATCGAGGGGCTGATGGTGGCCTCGCGCACTTCGAGCTTCGTGTTCAAATCGAAGAAGGCGGATATTCGGGAGATCGCCGAGCAGCTGAATGTGAAGACGGTGCTGGAAGGCAGCGTGCGGAAGTCGGGAAATCGGCTTCGGATTCGTGCGCAGCTTGTGAAGGCGAGCGATGGGTATCACCTGTGGTCGGAGACATTTGATCGGCAGATGGAGGATGTCTTCGCGGTGCAGGATGAGATCGCGGAGAACATCGCCAAGGCGCTGCGGATTGTGCTGACGGAAAAGGCGCGGAAGGCGATCAAGCGCGTTTCGACGGAGCATGTGAAGGCGTACGAGTATTACCTGCGCGGGCGGCAGGCTTGTTATCAGTTCCAGAGAAGGACGCTTGAGCGCGGCAGAAAGCTCTTTCAGCGGGCGACGGAGATTGATCCGGATTACGCCGGCGCGTACGCGGGGATCGCGGACTGCTGTTCGGTGCTCTACCTGTGGTACGGCAAGCAGAATGCGCATCGGGAGGAGGCGGATCAGGCGAGCGCCAAGGCGCTGGAGCTGGATCCGACATCAGCGCTTGCGCATGCGGCGCGGGGCAATGCGCTTTGCACATTTGATCGGTATGACGAGGCGGACAAGGAGTTTGAGGAAGCGCTGCGGATTGATCCGGTGCTGTTTGAGGCGCTGTATTACTACGCGCGGGCGAACTTTGAGCGGAGCAGGTTTGAGAAATCGTACGACCTGTACAAGCGCGCAACGGAGGCGCGGCCGGATGACTATCAGACGCCGAATCACATGCGTCTGGTGTGTTCTGCTTTAGGGAAGCATGATGAGATTCCGAGCTGGCATAAGAAGACGCTGGCCGCGGCCGAGAAGCAGCTGGAGTTGATGCCGGAGGATGCTCGCGCGCTGTACTTCGGCGCGCAGGCGCTTGTTGGTCTGGGTCAGATTGAGCGAGGGATGGAGTTTCTCGAGCGTGCGCGTGCCGCGGAGCCGGAGGAGCCGATCGTGCTCTACAACATCTGTTGCGTGTATGCGAACGCGGGCGAGAAGGAGAAGGCTCTGGATTGCCTGGATGACGCGGTGACTTTCGGGATTGGCGGGAAGGCCTGGATTACGCGTGATCCGGATCTGGAGTCGCTGCGGGGTGGGGAGAGGTTTGAGGAGATTTTGGGGCGGCTCTAAGGCCAACACGATTGTCGACTCGATGTATGAGGCACCGTGTGATTGGCGCCTTCCGCCTTAGAGGTAAGCGCAGCCTGGAGGCGCGGAATCTGCCAACTAGCTCACCATTTCGCTTCGATCAGCGAACATCTCAGTAACTCGGTTGACATCACGATAAATTCGGACCGATGCAGGCGCAATTCAATGGAAGAGACTCTCAAGACCATTCGGTTTATGACGCGACTCATCGCGATCACCTCTCTTGCAATGATCGTGCTAGGACTATCCGCTGATCCGCCGACTACAGCATATCTGGATGCCCACAGCGAACTTCAGTCGATTGAGAGGAGTTGGGATTCTCTAAATCAAGCGGCTGCAAATCATGTGGCTCGCACGTTCGAGGAGCGGGGGATCACAGCTAGTGTTCAGGCGGCGCTCGGAATATCTGCAACAGACTCGATCCGAGTCCGACCGAGCTTCATTCACTACAACGATGAGAAGCCTCAAGTCTATTCGACTCCGCTCAGACCTCTGACCCGGAGCCGAACAATTCAGAGCATTTATGACGAGCTTTGCGCACGTGATCACGCGTTCAGTGTCATTCCTCAGATCTCCGGTAGTCTCGGACCATTCTTGACTCAACACTTCTCGAAGGTACTGGAACAACTTGACCCACGTCCAAACGTCAGTCTTGCGATCATCGAATTTCGTCCAGTGCATGAAGTTGATGATAGTTCCGATTTAGACGAGCTGTTGCGGGATTGGGAACTCGTTGTCGATGTCATGCAAAGTGTCTTGGAGCATGAGAGCGTACACACGAATCTGCTTCGTGGGTTCCAAGATGAAGTATCTCTAATGAGTTGGCTGACTAAAGCTCGCGCCAATGGCTCTGAGGTCGTTGCGACTGACCTGTCGATTATTCTAGCGTCATTTCGCCCGGATGAGAGTCGTTTGGGCGCTGGATCCGCCGTCGACGACATGAGGGCTATTGTCGCCCAAGAAATGTTAGGCGAGGTTCATGTGGCGATTGAACTCGAATCTATTGAGCCCGTGGGGAGTCTATTGCGCGAAGCAGGGCTCGAGATTGGCGAGGATCGAGTGCAGACTCTCCCTCATCTGAGAGCTATATGGGATGAAGTCAGCGAACTCGAGATTGGTCCTGCGCTCGCGAAGCTTGGCACGCTGTCTCGTGAGGAGAGTGAGTCTATCGATTCGCTCACAATTGCCGGTGTTCATGTCCCTCTGCAATGGGCAACACTCTTCGGGCCCCTGCTCTTGCTTGTGTTCCAGCTTTATCTCTTCATCCACATCGATCGACTTCTAAAGCTCGGCTCTC
This sequence comes from Sarcodiotheca gaudichaudii, assembly GCA_032355985.1. Taxonomy (NCBI): domain Eukaryota; phylum Rhodophyta; class Florideophyceae; order Gigartinales; family Solieriaceae; genus Sarcodiotheca; species Sarcodiotheca gaudichaudii. The sequence continues at coordinate 272,040 of JAUKVZ010000003.1, forward strand.
GCGGCGAGTCCTTGTTGTCGTCTTTCCCGTGGATCGGGCTTTTCCCCGATAGCGCTGGGAGATTCCTTCTTGTAGCAACAACACATGTAATTCCAATTGCTGCCATTGTCGTGCTTACGGCGGCGAGTCCCGAGTTGAGTGCATTAGATCTTGTTGGCTCAGGCGTTATTGTGATCGCGATCTTTGTGCTTGGAACGTGCATCGTGAAGGGAACCCGCCGACTGCAAGACATGGCGGTCGCGACAGTTCGCAGGTGAGCTCCAGCGTTCATGGCATGATTCTGTGCGATTCTCTGTGTTCGCAAAGAGGAGATTCGACTGTTCACATTATGGATGGAGTAAGGGCCGTCCGCGGTGGCGACGATCGTCAATGCCACACTGTTGGAGATGTTGGCCGGCGGCCCGATGTACGCGACATCATCTGATTTCATATACATATGCACTGTGGAACGGGCGGCAGATGTCCAAGTGTTGGTCCGCCACGACCGACAGCGCAATTGACGAGGCGCCGCATCATTCGCGGCGCCTTTGTCGTTGGTCATTGAAGTGGAGCCGATCGGGATCGAACCGACGACCTCTTGCATGCCATGCAAGCGCTCTCCCAGCTGAGCTACGGCCCCATGGGTTTTGGGTGACATCGGCGTTTCGGCTGTTGGCCTTGCGGCGATGCCCAGCGGGAAAGCGTAGTGGCTGGGGGCGGAAGGTCAAGCGGGCGAATCGGTGGGGGCTGCGGCGCCCCCCTGCTTCGGGTTTTGGGCGAGGTGCGGCGGTGGTGATGCGGCGGGCGACGGGGCGGTAGAGTCTCGGGCATGGCACGCGGGCGGCAGCTTCATGATCGGTATTTCAAGCAGGCGAAGGCCGAGGGGTATCTCGCGCGGTCGGCGTACAAGCTGCTGGAGATCAATGAGAAGAAGCGTGTGCTTCGCAGGGGCTGGCGGGTGCTGGATCTTGGGTGTGCGCCGGGGGCGTGGATGCAGGTGGCGGAGCGGGCCGTTGGCCGCAAGGGTGTCGTGCTGGGGGTGGATCTGCAGCGGGTGGCGCATGGGTTCGAGGAGAACGTGCGGCCGATCATTGGGGATGCTTTTGAGCTTTCGCCTGCTGAGCTGATGGAGGCGGCGGCGGCGATTCGCGGGGATGAGGCGCGGCGGTTTGATGCAGTTTTGAGCGATATGGCGCCGAAGACGGCGGGTGATCATGGGGATCACTTCAAGAGCGTGCGGCTGTGTGAGCGTGTGCTGGAGGTTTGCCGCGGATCGCTGAAGCCGGGCGGGCATGTTGTGATGAAGGTGTTTGAGGGGGAGGCGTATCCGGGGCTATTGAAGGATACGAAGCGAAGTTTTGAGCATGTGAAGGGGTTCAAGCCATCTGCGAGCCGCGATGAATCGCGAGAGATGTACATCGTGGGGCATCGGATGAAGGCGGCGGCGATGGTGGGCGAGGATGCGGCTCAGAGGCGGGGCGGCGGAACTGACTGAATGAGGGTTTGCGGCAGCGCGGGGCGCGGGCTCGGCGGGATTTGTGACATTTGCCCATTCCGACAATCTTTTTTGTCTTGACATTCCCAGTCGTCGGAGGCAGAATACGGGCATGTCAGCGATGCCGGCGAATCTGGATGTGGTGCATGAGGCGAGCTCGGCGGCTTCTCTGCTGAATCCGATGCGTCGGGAGCTGCTGGAGGCGCTGGTGTCGCAGCCGGATTCGGCGGCGGGGCTTGCTCGGCGGATGAAGCTGCCCAGGCAGAAGGTGAACTATCACTTGCGGGAGATGGAAGCCGCGGGGCTTATCGATCTGCAGGAAGAGAAGAAGAAGGGCAACTGCACGGAGCGGATCGTCAAGGCTCGGGCGAGCGCGTACATCATCAGCCCGGAGGCGATTGAGGGGCTGGGGGCGGAGCCGGAGCGGTTTCGCGATCGGTTTTCTTCGGCGTATCTGCTTGCGTCGGCGGCGCGGGTGCTGCGTGATGTTGGGATTCTTCGGCGTCGGGCGGATTCGGTGAACAAGCCGCTGGCGACGCTGACTTTGGAGACTGAGGTTCGGTTTTCAAGCGCTGAAGCGCTGAATGCATTCAGTGAGGCGCTTGCGAATGAGGTGGCTCGTCTTTCGGCTGCGCATCATGATGAGGGTGCGCCGGGCGGGCGGTTGTATCGGTTCGTGATTGGTTCGTATCCGGCGATCACGAAGAGTGAAGAAGAGGCGGCGCGGGAGGCGCGCGAAGCAGGACAGTGATCGGATTCAGCAATGAATCCGGGAAAGGCGAATGAGATGAGCGATTCAGACATGCGCGATCCGATCGTGAGTGAGTTTGATGTGAATGCGCCGCTGGAGGATGTGTGGGCGGCGATCAGCACGCAGGAAGGGCTGATGAACTGGTTTCCGATTCAGGCGAAGGTGAAGCCTGGGCCGGGCGGTTCGATCTGGTACAGCTGGGGCCCGGAGCTGGAGGGCGAGGCGGCGATCGAGATCTGGGAGCCCCCCACTCACCTTCAGTCGAGCTGGATGGCGGGGCCGACGAAGATGCTGGATGACTTTTTCCTGGAGGCGATCGATGGCGGCGTGACGCGCGTGCGCATCGTCAGCTCCGGGTACACGAAGGATGCGGCGTGGGACACGATGTATGACAGCGTGACGCGCGGGTGGCAGTTTGAGGGATACGGGCTGAAGCACTATCTGGAGCGCTTCCCGAACGCGAAGCGGTTTGTGATCAAGTCGAATCGGAAGCTGACGTTTTCGATCGAAGAGGCTTGGAAGCGCCTGATGGGTCCGAAGGGAATCGTGGGTGAAGGCGGGAGTGTCGAGGGGCTCAAGCCGGGTGATACGTTCAGCTGGACGATGGCTTCCGGGGACAAGCTCGAAGGAAGGGTTGTGATTCACCATTCGCCGCAGGACTTTGCGGCGGTGATCACGAATCTCAACGATGCGTATCTGCGAGTGCGTGCGGATCATCCGTGCGACGGCGGGGAGCTGAATGATCTGGATCTGTGGCTTTCGACGTATGAGTTGCCTGAGAAGGACATGAAGGCTCTGGAATCGCGGATGGACGCCATGCTGGAGGCGATCGTCCCGAGGGCGACGGCGAAGGCGGGCTGAAAACCGCAGATATTTGGGGATCGCAGGAGCGCGTCGCGCGGCTACTCTTTTGAGAAGGAAGGAGCAGCCGTGCGGCGCGTTTTTTCGTTTGGCATTGCCGATGGTGGACTTGCGCGGATGATCGCGTGGGCGATGGCTGTGTGCGTGTGCTGCTGCGCGCAGGCTGGGCAGACGATCAAGGTTCCGGGTGATGCGGCGACGATTCAGGCGGGTGTGGATGCGGCGGTGGACGGTGATGTCGTTGTGCTGACGGCGGCGGCGTATGCGGGTCCGGGGAATCGGAATGTGGATTTCAAGGGGAAGGCGATCACGATTGAGTCTGCGGCTCTGGATCCGGCGACGTGCGTGATTGATTGTGAGGGCGTGGAGCGCGGGTTCATTTTTCAGACGGGTGAGGGCGCGGCGTCCATCGTGCGGGGCGTGACGGTGATCAACGGGAGCGCTGCGGGCGCGGCTTTTCCGGATGGCGCGGCGGGCGGGGCGCTGTGTGCAGGAAGCTCGCCGACGATTGAGGATTGTGTATTCGTCAATTGCAGCGCGGCGCTGGGCGGGGCGATCTTCAGCTTCATGGGTCATCCGTCTCTGCATAAGACGACGTTTGCGGAGAATCAGTCGGGCAATGGCGGCGCGGTGCATGCGCTCCTGGGTGATGTGACAGCGCGGGACTGCCGCTTCGTGGTCAATGGCGTGGATGGATCGCAGGGCGGGGCGATTCATGCGCAGGCGGGCGCGGTGGATCTGGAGCGGTGCGTCTTCATCGGCAATCGCGTGAATGACATGGGCGAGGGCGGGGCTGTGAGCGTGCGCACGGGATCGCTGCGGGCGATTGACTGTGTCTTTGAGGAAGGGTCGGCGCGGCTGGGCGGCGCGATCCGGGCGCAGACTGCTGATGTGGAGCTTGTCGGCTGCACGTTTGAGAAGAATCTCGGCGGCGCCGGCGGCGTGATGTTCGTCGATGATCTTTCGACCATGTCGATCGTGAGTTGTGATTTCAAAGAGAATGGCACACTGAATCCTTCGGGGTTCAGCTGCATCGTGAATCAGGAGAGTGAGCTGACGATCGAGGGGACGACGTTCATCGGCAATGACTCGGATGTGATGATCGCCTCGCTGGGTAGCAATGCGACAATCACCGACTGCGACTTCCTGTCAAACGGGGGCGAAGCGCTGCATGTTGGGACGGCGACTGCTGCGATTCGCGATTGCACGTTCATCGGCAATGGCGGGCGGAGCGTCGTTTCGGCGCGAAGTGAGACGCGCGTGGCGCATTGTGTGATTGAAGGCGGTGGCGGCGCCGTGTTTTCCGGGGATGACACGCTGTTTCAGATGATGTCGTGTGTGATTCGGGGAAACAGCAATGATGATCCGGGCGGGGCATTTCGCATTTCGGGAGAAAGCATCGTCGAGGTGACGGGATGTCTGATTGCTGAGAATGAAGCGACGGGTGTCAATACGGGCGGCGGCGGCGCGGTGTATGCGAGCGGGACTTCGATGACGACATTCAGCTCGTGCACGATTGCGGGCAACCATGCGGCGTATCGCTTTGGAGTTGGCGGGGGCGGCGCTCTGATGGGCGTGGGCGAGGCGATGATCAGCCTGGAGAACACGATTGTGTGGGGGAACAGCGCTTCGCCGAGTGAAGGGCTATTTGTCGATCAGATTCGACTGGATGAAAAGGCCTCGGTTCAAGCGGCGTTCTGCGTGATCGAAGCGTCGGGCGGCGCCTTGCCGGGTTTGGGCAATTCGGATGCTGATCCGGCGCTGACGGCGGAGTTTGCGCCGGGTGTGGGTTCGAGCGCCATTGATGCGGGGAGCGCGGCGCTGCTGCCTGTTGATGCGCTGGATGTGGATTGGGATGGAGATGTGATGGAGGCGCTGCCCGTGGATCTGGCGGGCGGGTCGCGGCGGGTGGATGCAGTTGCGTATGTCGATGCGGGATCGGCGCTGGATGGGCTTGCCGTGCCGGACATTGGGGCGTTTGAGGCGGATGCGCTCATTGAGGGGCCGGCTTCGTGTGCCGCGGATCTTGATGGGGATGGCGAGGTGGGCGCGTCGGATATCGCAGCGCTGCTGAGCTACTGGGGTGAGGTGGATGGGCCCGGGGACCTTAATGGCGGCGGCGTGGGGGCGGTCGACCTGGCGATCCTGCTGAGCGAGTGGGGTTCGTGTTCGCAGTGACTGGCGCTTGGAGCGCACGATTGCTTCCCTATCATGGCCGGTGATGATTGGGCGTCCTCTGACCATCGGCTCGCTTGAGCTTTCGACGAACATGCTGCTGGCGCCGGTCGCGAACTATTGCGATCTGGCGTTTCGGATGATTGCGCGCTCGTGCGGCGGCGTCGGCGTGGCGTATACCGATCTGCTGAGTCCGCATGGTTTGCTGCGAGGCAATGCGCAGTCGATGGATCTGGCGCGAACAAATGAAGAAGACTCCCCTCTTGGCATGCAGCTCTATGGATGTCAGACGGAGCTCCTTTGCGAGGCGGCGCTGTGGGCGATTGATCATGGCGCGGACACGATTGACATCAACATGGGCTGCCCCGTCGACAAGATCACGAAGAAGGATGGCGGCTCGAAGCTGTTGTGCGATCCGGAAGGCACGACGCGGATGGCGGCGACGCTGGTCGAGACTGTCGCCCGGGCGAGCGGCGGGCGTACGCCGGTGACGGCGAAGGTGCGGCTGGGCTGGGATGATGATCGGCTTGTGGCGCCGCAGCTTGCGCGGGCGCTGGAGCAGGTCGGCATTGCGATGGTGACGGTGCATGGGCGCACGACGGAGCAGCGGTTCAAGGGCAACGTGCGGATTGAAGGGATAGGTGAGGTCGTTGCGGCGGTCGATTCGATTCCGGTGATTGGCAATGGCGATGTGACGACGCCGCAGAAGGCTGTTGAGATGATCGAGCGCACGGGTTGCGCGGGTGTGATGATCGGGCGAGGCTCGTTTGCGGCGCCGTGGATATTTCGTGACTGCTGGGCCCTGCAAACGACTGGGTCTGTGCCCGAGGAGCCGACGGAAGCTGAGAAGATAGCGCTGATTCGTCGATATTTTGAGTTGATGCTGGAGTTTCGAACGCAGAAGTATGCGATGGCGCAGGTGCAGCGGCGGATCTCGTGGTTCAGCAAACGGCTGGGGCCGTGCAAGCCTTTGAAGGAGGCGGTTCGCCTTGCGAAGACGCCTGCTGATGTGCATGCGGCGCTGGATGCGTTTCTTGCGGGCGGGCTTCGGTTCATGCCGGGGCGGGATCCGGCGGTTCATCGGGCGAAGCGCGAGCTTGTTGAGGGCGCGGCATGAGTTCAGGCGAAGAGCATGGGAAACCCTACGAGCTTTCGCCGGAGCCGGTGGCGCCGCGACTGCCGGGTGAGACGATTGTGCGTCCGGCGCTTGAGGATGTGTATGACGCGATGTGCGCGGATGTGTACATCCATTCGCTGAACTGCACGCGCTCGTTTGGTGACTTTCATCTGGCGCTGACGGGGCATGATTCGCTGTCGCCTTTGTACATGCAGTTGATGGTTGATCCGAAGTATCGGGATCTTCCGTGGAAGCGGACGCATGTGTGGATGGTGTCCGATGCGCTTGGTGATGATGAGGCTGCGCGGCGGCGGTTTCATGAGATCGAGGAGATTCTGGGCGAGCATTCGGGCATGCCGCGATCGAATCTGCATCCGATGCCGGAGGCGGGCGACGAGGCGCATCGCGCGTATGAGCGTGAGTTGCGCGAGGCGCTGAGTTGGCGGGAGAAGGGGCACGATCGGTTGGACTGTGTGATTCTGAGTGTGACGGAGGATGGTCCGGGCGCGCAGGATGGCGCGGAGGACTCCGGGCTTGTGACGCTGGTTGACGCTGATGAAGGCGCGGCGATGCGTTTGACGGAGTCTTTTCTCAACGCGTCGCGCATGATTGCGGTGCTTGCTTCAGGCGCGGATGCGCGGGCGCGGATGGGCGCACGGCATATCGCGAGCGATCTTTCGCCATTGGGCGGGGCGCTGCGGTGGTATCTGGATCATGCGGCGTGTGAAACGACGCCCTAGAGCTTGGGCGACGAAGCCAATCGGGCTTACGCTGCAATTCGCGGAAAGAATCGCCCAAGCCAACTTCTTCGCTTCTTCTCAAGCGCGCGCCGTTCGGCACTGGACTTCTTCGACTCGCTCTGCAGCGCCTGGTCCACTTCGACCAAAATCTCCGCAGCCGATTGTCGCTGCTCTCGATGAGACTCTGACTTCGGGTTGTGAACTTGTTCCTGGCTCATATGAGGAATCAACTCCGGTTAGTGAGAAAGTATATGTGATCAAAGCCGCGATGACCATTAAAAGGGCGAAGAAGACCCACCTCTTACCGATCTCGATGCGGTAACGAACCCGGCGGTTGCCTCGCATAAGCCTGTGGTAGGCCATCGCAAGCATCCTTGCGTCAACCTGTGCGACGACCGCGGGAGGGGCTTGTTCAAGCTTCTTTCGAGCCTGCTGTTTGAGATCAAGGATCGCGAGCGCTGCGGTGCTCTTTCCGCGTTGAAAACTCGTGGGCTCCGGCACCTGGTCATGCTCTCGCCGAGAAGCGCGCTTCCAGATCATGGGACGCTCGGTGTACAACCAGTACATCCCTATGACGAGGCACACTGAAGCTCCAGTCACCAACACTCGAACTGACCAAAGCCCCCACTGTGCCACGCGGAGCTGTTCATCAGGCGCGCCATACAAGTCGATCTTGAATGATCCCAAACCAACGGCGGCGAGGAGGATCGTCGTCAGCATGTTTCGAGATCGCTTCAGTGACTCGGCGTAATCGACTGCATCTCGGAGAAGCAGTTGAGACTGCTCTCGCAGAAGCACTGCGCTCTTGAGGCTCGCGCCCTGCTTTTGATGCGATCGCTTCGGCTTGGGGCCGTCATGCGTTTCGCCTTGCGCCATGGAACAAGCGTACGACACATGCGCTCGGCTGTATCTCCCCTACCAGGGGATCTGATGTTGACGCGCGCAAGTCTGTCGCAATGCCGGATCGTTCGACTCGCATTTGTGTTGATCCGAGCGGGCGCTTGGGTGATCAGCCGTTGAGATCAAGTGAGCCGGGATCCTCGGGACGGAAGAGTCCCTGGGCGTCGTAGTAGCCCTGCTCCTGTCGATCCTCGTGTGACTCTTCGTCGACGTTGCCTTTGGCGCTGCGCACGGCGTCGGCCTGTTCGGTCTCTTCGACGGTGAGTTCGAGATTGTCGAGGAGTTGGCGGAAGCGCTTGGATGGCTTTTCGGCGGCCTTTGACTCGCGGGTCTGCGAGTGTTCGGACTGCTTGGCGCCGGCGACGGATGACGCGATGGAGGTGCTGATGGGATCCATGGCTATGGATTCATCGGCCTCGGACCGAATGCGGCTCCATCGGTTCGACGCGGATCGCTGATTTTCGGACGCTGATGTTGGTGTGGCGCCGGTTCTGGGGGTTCGGCGGGCGCTTCAGCCCTCGAGGCTGATGGACTGGCGCGGGGCGTCCTGTCCTGCGGCGACGGGCTCAGCGGGGGTGAGCGTGGCCTTGGCGCCGCCCTCTTCGGCGATGCGATCCATGAGCATGATCCACGTCTCGCGATCGTATTCGAGGAGGGAGATGACCTCGTCGACAATCTCGGGATCCTTCTCGAGGCTGGCGTCGAGGAGGCGTCGGTACATGTAGGTGTAGAGACCGGAGAGGCGATTGCAGAGTTCGGGATCGATCTCGGGGCGCATGCCGTTGATGAGCTCGAGGATGATGCTCTTGGCCTGCGACAGTCCGTTGTAGACCTGCTCGTAGTTCTTATTCGCAAGGCCTTCGCGGCCCTGTCTTGCGAACTTGACGGCGCCTTCGATGAGCAGGAGTCGCAACTCCGCCGGTGAGGCGGACATCACTTTGCTCTGCAGGTATGCGTTGGTCTTCACGTCTGTCATATGGCCCCAGATATCGGATGTCGGCATGCGGAACTTCAGCGTTCGTTCGGATTACAAACGTCCTTCATGCAGTTATCCGAGCGGGGATGAGATTGAGGAGAGGGAGCCGAGTGACGCCTGCTGCGTCTGCAGTCCGGCGAGGGCGCGTTCGAGTCCGACGAACTGCGCTTCGAGGCGTGTGCGTTTGATCGCCAGGAGCGCATCAAACTGTTCGATGCGATCCTCCTGAAGCTGGATCTGTGTATCAAGCAGCTCCTTGCGGCGAATGAGGACGCCGTCGATGGAGTCGGTGAATCCGTCAGCAAGATCGTTGATGACCTCGGCAATGCCGAGCGTGATGAGATTGACTTCGTTGTTGGGCGTGGTGACGAGCGGGTTGCCGTCTTCATCGGCGACGACCACTGTGTCTTCGGCGGCTTCCTGTTCGAAGGCGGCGAAGAGTTCGGCGACGCCTGCGGGATCCTGCTCGTACGCGCTGCGGAACTGATCGCGATCGAACTCGAGCTTGCCGCCATCGCCGATCTTGACGCCGACCTGGAAGAGTCGATCGAAATCGCCGGTGTCGATGTTTGTCGCTGTTCCCTGGACTGCGGTGATGAGACGGCGTCGGATGCCGGAGATGGTGGAATCACCGAGGAGGACACCTCGGGTTTCGGTGTCGGCATCGAAGCGGCCGTGGAAGTCGATGCGATCGAGGACCGCATTGAATGAGGTGACGAAACCATCGATGGTTGTTTCGATGCCGGCGATATCGCGTTGGACGCTGACATCGATGACTTCATCGCTCGTGCCTGAGAGATTGATGGTTACGCCATTGATGAGATTGTCGAGGGTGTTTGTCGAGCTTGTGACGAGGACGGCCTTGGCGGGATCTTCGGCGCCGTAGAAGGCGAGTGAGTCATCGCCCTCGCTAAGGGTGTTGAGGCCGAGATCGAAGCCGCCGGTGTCGATGATGAACCTGCCGATGCGGCCGCTGGTTTCGGATGTGAAGCTGAGTTTGAAGGGCGTGGGACCGGAGCCTGCATTGAGGATGGTGGCGTCCACGCCGACGCCGGCTTTGTTGATCTTCTCGGCGATGTCGGCCAGCGTGTCCGTTGATTCAAACTCGACGGTGCGCTCGAAGGAGCCATCGATGGTGTTGCTTGTGAGGGGATCTTCGGCTTCACCGAGGATGCCGAGGTTCTTTGCGACTCCGCCGGAGACATCTTCGACCTTGATGGCATTGGCGCCGGGATCGGCGGGATCGGCTTCGATGAGGATGCCGTCGCCGGTGTCGTTGATGCGCGCGGTGACGTCATTGGCAAGGCCATTGATGCGGCGGACGAGATCGTCGACGGTGACGATGCCGGAGTTGACATCGAGCGTGGCGATGTCGCCGCTGGCGTCGGTGAAGCGGATGGTGCCCGTGCCGATGCCTTCGCCGAGATTGAGATCGGCGAGGAGCGTGGCGTTGGATATGTACTGGATCTGAAGGTTGCCGGATTGCAGATCGCTTTCGGCGACGCCTGCGACATCGGTTTCGATCTTGAGATCGGCGGCGGCCGTGCCGACGGCATCCTGCACGATGAAGTTGCTGACGATCGAGCCGGCGGCGGTGGAGTCGCTCAGCTGAATGCCGTTGCCTGCGCGATTGATGGATGCGGTGACGTTGGCGCCGGCGAGATCGCTGGCGTCGTTGATGGCGTTGATGATTTCGTTGAGGTCTGAGTCTGCGGCGAAGTTGACGTTGAAGAGTGTGCCATCGCGGCCGGTGATGACAAAATCGCCCGCGTCCACACCGGCGCCGCCATTGAGGGAGGAGCCGAGGACGGAGTTGATGCCTGCTAGAAGGCGCGAGCCGGTGACGTTACCCAGGACGCCGATCGCATCTGTTTCGATTCCCAGGTCGGCAGCCGTCGATCGATTGGTGGCGGTGGGACGGACGATGAGGTTGCCGAGCCCGCCGGTGTTGTCGACGAGCGTGAGGCCATCGCCCTGGGCATTGATTTCAAGTGTCACGTCGCCGCCGGTGATTTCCTCGACACGGTCGATGACATCCTGCACGTTGGACACGGCCTTGAAGACGACTGTGCCGTCGGCGAGTTCTTTGTCGCCAAGGATGATGTCGTGGACGCCGCCGTTGCGATCGGTGATGCGGAAGTCTGCGGGAGGCGCGACGCCGCCGGGGCCGAACGCGACGCCGTTGCCGTCGTTCAACGAAGAGAGCGGCGTGAAGCCGTTGAGGCCGAAGAGCTGGCCGCTGGAGACTTCGACGCCGGAGCCTGCGAGGTTGAGGCTGGTGGCTGTGGTCGATCCGAAGACGTCGGAGACGGTGAGCGCGCCGGCGTTGTTGTCGGTGATTTTGAGGCCGTAGCCATCGACGGAGGCTGTGACATCGACGCCTGATGCGCCGTTGACGGCTTCGAGGAAGTCATCGACTGTGACGGCTCGAGAGAGATCGATGACGGCCGTGCCTCCGGCGGAGTCTGTGATGCGGAACTTGCCGCGCTCGATGCCGAGGCCGTTGTTGAGTTCGGAGAGCAGGGTTTCGGAGGTGACGGCGCCGCCTCCGAGTTCGAAGGAGAAGCTCTCGGCGCCGACGGCGGAGGTGTTCTGGTCGGAGAAGCCTCGGGAGATTGACTGGTGGGTGGAGACGAGGCGATCGACGGTGAACTTGAAGGTGCCCTCGGTGGCGCCGGCGCTGGCGGAGGCTGAGAGGATTTCGGAGTTGGAGCTGTTGGCGGTGGCGCCTTCGAAGACGCGATTGACGCGGAAGGCGGCCGCGGCGGTCTTGAGCGAGAGGATGGATGAGTTGATATCGAGGTAGGCGCCCTGCTGCGTCTGGAGCTGGAGCAGGCGCTGCTGGGCGGCGATCTTGGGGCGTGACTCGATGGAGAGCAGCTGAGAGATCAGCGACGCTGAATCGATGCCTGAAAAGATGCCTACGCCTGATGTGATGCCGCTCATCTGATGCTCTCCAACCGACAGTCGCGCTGGCTGCGGGCGCGCGGCCCGAGCGCAGTCGCACTCACTTCTTCTTCATGGCGGGATTTGATCGGCTTCGGCCCGTCGCGCTTACGCGGCGCGACGGAAGGCCGGCTGGGGGAAGAAGGCTCCCGCGCGAGCGCTCGGTCGATCCAGTCCTCGCTGTTTCAGCGAGAGGCAATCCATCGCCCATGCGGAGAGATGGCGCTGGAAGAGGCGTCGTGATTCGATGACTGCCTGTTCCGCCTGATTCCGAGTGTTCGCCACGGCAAGGCTCCTTCCTGCCGAGACATCCACCATTTCCAGCATGAGAATCGGCTTGTCTGAGAGCCGACCTGCATATCCGCGCTCGCAGACGCGAAGGAATTCAGCGTATCTGCGTAACGCGGCCGGACGTTGGATGCGCTTCGGCGCGAAAGAGTGGTCGGCGAATGAAGCGCGCGACTTTGGGCGCGGGCCCATAATTCGTCGAGTCGTTTTGTCGTGAGCGTCAGTCGGTGCGAAGTTCGGTCACTTCACGGCCATCGGGGAAGAGCCACACGCCGTTCTCAAGCGTGGGCGTGGCTTCGTTGGCGGGCCAGCCGGTGGCCTGGAGGTATCGGGAGCGCAACTTCTGCGCGAAGTCGCGTCCCATGGCTTTGACCTCCTCGGGCTCGATGATGGGCAGGAACTCGAGATGGCAACGGCCTCGGATGAAGAGGCTCTGGAATGCGAGATCGACGCGGGGCGTGCCCCGGACGATGACGGGCAGGACGCGGGCTTTGGATCGGGCGGCCAGGAGCGCGATGCCGGGCTGGAAGGGCAGGACTGATTCGGCGGGGCGTTCGATGAAGCCTTCGGGGAAGACACCGAGGACGTTTCCATCACGAGCCCAGCGGATGGCCTCGCGGATGGCGCCGTCGGAGCGCTCCGTTCGGCGGCCGAGGCGATCGACGAAAATGATGCGGAGCCATTTCCAGATTGGCTCGGCCTGCGGGGCGCGCATGTCCTCGGCCATCATCCAGCGCACCTCAAATGGGCAGACGGACTGAATGAGGATGGGATCGATGCCGGCGGTGTGGTTGGAGACCACGATCAGGGGACCCGGGTCGCGCGTCTTCGGGATGTGCCCGGCGCCGGTGACGCGAAGGCGATGGAAGAGTCGCGCGTAGACCTTGATGAAGATCATGGCCAGGCCGACGCGAAGATCTTCGGGATCCTCCGCACGGATGTTCTGGCTTCGGACGATCGCGGCGAAGGCGACCCAGAGCAGCCAGAGGGCGGCGGCGAGCAGGATGGTGGTCGTCCATGACACGGGGACAGGTTAGCGGCCACTAGAAGAGCGAGCGAATGTTCATGGAAGTGAAGTGTGTGCATTGCCCGCAGGCGCGGTGGTTCCTACTCTCTGGGCGTTTGCGCTCCTGCGTCCTTGCCTGCCGCGGACGGCCTGATGCCTCGTCGAGATGACATTCGCACCATCCTGATCATCGGATCGGGGCCGATCGTGATCGGTCAGGGCTGTGAATTTGATTACTCGGGTGTGCAGGCGTGCAAGTCTTTGCGCGCTGAGGGTCTGCGCGTCGTGCTGGTGAACAGCAACCCGGCGACGATCATGACTGATCCCGGGTTCAGCGATCGGACGTACATCGAGCCGATCACGCCGGAGAGCGTTCGAAAGATCATCGAGCAGGAGGCGGCGAGCGGGCATCCGATTGATGCGCTGCTGCCGACGCTTGGCGGGCAGACGGCGCTGAACTGCGCGTGTCATCTGTGGGATTCGGGCGAGCTTGATCGGCTGAATGTGAAGATGATCGGCGCAACGCGGGAAGTGATTCATCGCGCCGAGGACAGGCAGGAGTTCAACCGGATCTGTGAATCGATCGGGCTGCAGACGCCGCGCTCGCGCGTGGTGAAGTCGGTCGTCGAGGCGATGGATGCGCTGGATGAGCTTGGGCTGCCGGCGATCATTCGCCCCGCCTTTACGCTGGGCGGCTCGGGTGGCGGCGTCGCTTACAACCTGCAGGAGTTTGAGGACATCGTGTCACGCGGCTTGCGCGCTTCGATGATTCACAGCGTGCAGATCGATCAGTCGCTCCTTGGCTGGAAGGAGTATGAGCTGGAGGTCGTGCGCGACAAGCATGACAACTGCGTGGTCGTGTGCGGCATCGAGAATATCGACGCGATGGGTGTGCATACGGGCGACTCGATCACCGTGGCGCCCATCATGACGCTGACTGACAAGGAATATCAGCGTCTGCGGGATGCAGCGTTTGCGATCATGCGAGCCGTCGGCGTGGAGACGGGCGGCAGCAATGTGCAGTTTGCCGTCAATCCGGAAGATGGCGAGTTTGTCGTTGTTGAGATGAATCCGCGCGTGTCGCGCAGCTCGGCGCTTGCTTCAAAGGCGACGGGTTTTCCGATCGCGAAGATCGCGGCGAAGCTTGCAGTCGGATTCACGCTGGATGAGCTGCGTAACGACATCACGGGGACGACGAGCGCATGCTTTGAGCCGACGATTGATTACGTGGTGACGAAGTTCCCGCGCTGGACGTTTGAAAAGTTCCCGGAGGCGGATGAGACGCTGACGACGCAGATGAAGAGCGTCGGCGAAGCGATGGCGATCGGGCGCACGTTCAAGGAGAGCCTGCAGAAGGCGATCCGCTCGATGGAAGTGAAGCGCTTCGGGCTGGGGCTTGATCGGGAGGATCTGTGGCTGCAGGCTCGGCGCGGGACGCTGGAGGATGCATCCGCGTGGCCGATTGCGGATGAGAAGCTGAAGCGCAAGCTGTCGGTGCCGGCGCAGGGGCGGCTGTATTACGTGCGCTACGCCTTCAAGATGGGCTGGACTGTTGATCAGGTGAACGAGCTGACGAGGATCGATCGCTTCTTCCTGCGGGAAATGAAGCAGATCGTTGACTTTGAAGATGAGTTGTGCGCCTACGCGAGCCTGGAGGAGGCGCCGCGGGAAACGCTGTTTGAGGCGAAGCGCCTTGGATTCAGTGATCCGCAATTGGCGAATCTGTATCTGGGCGAGATCACGAGCGATTCGATCCTGAAGATGCGACGGCATCGGGAGTCGCTGGGCATCAAGCCGGTGTACAAGCTTGTTGACACGTGCGCCGCGGAGTTTGAGGCGGCGACCCCCTACTACTACTCGACGTATGAGACGCCGGTGGAGCAGGTCGGGCAGTCGGGCGGCGTCGTGGATGATGAGATTCGCATCACGGATGAAAAGAAGGTTGTGATCATCGGCGGCGGGCCGAATCGCATCGGGCAGGGCATCGAGTTTGACTACTGCTGCGTGCATGCGGCGTTTGCGGCGCGGGAGATGGGCTTTGAGTCCGTCATGATCAACTCGAATCCGGAGACAGTGTCGACGGATTACGACACATCGGATCTGCTCTTCTTCGAGCCGCTGACGCTTGAGGATGTGCTGAATGTGATCGAGCGGCTGAACGGGCCGACTGCTGACGGCGCTGCGGCGGCCCAGCGCGTGCTTGGCGCGATCGTGCAGTTCGGCGGGCAGACGCCTTTGAATCTGGCGCACGGGCTTGATGCCGCGGGCGCGCCGATCATCGGGACATCGCTGGATTCGATCGATCTGGCTGAGGATCGGGAGCGCTTCAAGGCTTTGCTGGAGCGACTGGATCTGAAGCAGCCGGCGAGCGGCATTGCATATGCGCTGGAAGAGGCGGTGACGATTGCGCAGCGGATCGGGTATCCGGTGCTGGTGCGGCCGAGCTATGTGCTGGGCGGGCGCGGCATGGAGATCTGTCCGGATGAGCAGGCGATGCGGGGATACATGGCGAAGGCCGTGGATGTCTCAGATCTTGCCGATGCGCCGGTGCTGATCGACAAGTTTTTGGATGAAGCGATCGAGGTCGATGTCGATGTCGTCGCGGATTTTGATCCGGTTGCGGATGAACAGCCGGCGGATCGACAGGCGATCGTGTGCGGCCTGATGGAGCACATTCAGCAGGCGGGTGTGCATTCGGGTGATTCCTCCTGCACGATTCCGCCGCGGTCGTTGACGGCGGCGATGGATGCCAAGATTCGCGATGTCTCGCGCCGGCTTGCTCGGGCGCTGCGCGTCAACGGGCTGATGAATGTGCAGCTCGCGGTCAAGGGTGATGAGCTGTACATCATCGAGGTGAATCCTCGAGCATCGCGCACGGCGCCATTCGTGAGCAAGGCGAAGGGTGAGGCGTGGCCCTTCATGGCGGCGCAGGTGATGATGGGCGCGACTCTTGCGGGGCTGGGCGCGCAGGAGAAACCTGACACGGGGTATTACTCGGTAAAGGCGCCGGTCTTCCCGTTTGAAAAGTTCCCGGGTGTAGACTTTGTGCTTGGTCCGGAGATGCGCTCGACGGGCGAGGTGATGGGTCTTGATCCGGCGCTGCCGATCGCGCTTGCCAAGGCGGAGATGGGATCGGGCACGGTGATGCCGCTGGAAGGCAATGTGTTCATCTCGGTGCGCGACAGCGACAAGCCTTACATCATCGAGGCGGCGCGAACACTCGTTTCGATGGGCTTCGGTGTGTACACATCCGAAGGCACGGCGGCGTATCTGGCGCGGCAGTCGATCAAGACGACGCCACTGAAGAAGATCGCCGAGGGCGCGCGGCCAAACGTGCTGGACATGATCATGAATGGCGAGATGCAGTTTGTGATCAACACGCCGACGCGCACGGGCTGGGCGACGGATGAGGGCAGCATTCGGGCGACGGCGGTGCGCATGGGCGTGCCCATGATGACGACGGCGACGGGGGCGGCGGCGATGGTGCAGGCCATCCAGGCGATTCGCGCCGGCGACTGGTCGCCGGTGGCGCTGCAGGATTACGCCAATGAGGCGGCCCCGGCGCCTGCTGAAGATGCGGGCTCGTCGGTGCAGACGACGCGCGCGGCCGCGGTCACGGCGAAGCGACCCTGAAGCGGGTAGGCTGAAGTGATGGAAGCGGGACTTCTGCTCTTTCGATGTCGCACATGTGCGGCGCTGGGCGTCTGCATTGCTGTCATGCTTGGCGGCTTTGGCTGTTCGTCGTATGCGCCGCCGAGTCTGCGCGTGACGGGCGCCGCGGTGACGGCGGAGAGTGAAGAAGGATTCGTCATCTCGTTCCGCCTTGAAGGCACGAACACGAATGATGAGCCGCTGCCTTTGCATCAGGTGAACTACAGCGTTTCGCTTGACGGCAAGCGCGTGTTCAGCGGCGTGCGTTCGGCGGAGGTGACGCTGCCTCGATATGGGAAGCATTCGCTGGAGCTTCCTGCCGCGATCAGCCGCGCTGACTACGAAGGACTGCCTGACGATCTGACGGGCAGTGATGTTCGTTTTCAGATTTCCGGGGAGTTGGTGTACATCACGCCGGGCAATCTTTCGGATCTGCTCTTTGATGTGGGCATCAGGCGTCCGAAGGTGGCATTCGTCGAGCGAGGCGTATTTCGCGATGAAGACGAGCCGGTTGACGATGCGGATGCGGGCGGATGACATCGGGCATGGATGAGCTTCCCGCCATTCCGGCGCGCGATCCGATGGGGCACAAGGGTCTCTTTGGAACAGTCGCCGTCATCGGCGGACGCATGCATGATGGTGTGGTGATGGTCGGCGGGCCGTGCCTTTCGGCGATCGCGGCGCTTCGATCGGGCTGCGGCCTGGCGCGTCTGGCGATGCCGGAGCCACTGCTGCACGCGGGGCTTGCGATTGCGCCGTCGGCGACGGGTGTGGCGCTGCCGGTTGATCATGAGCAGATGATCAATGGTCATGCGGCGTCCGGCGTGATCGACACCTTGATCATGGAAGCGGATGCGCTGGCGATCGGGCCGGGGCTTGGTCTTGGACAGGGTCCGAGCGTGGCGACGCTTCGATGTCTGAGCCAGAGGCGCACGCCGGTGATCGTGGATGCGGATGCGTTGAATGTGATTGCGGCAATTCCGGAGGCGGTGCATCAGATTCAGGCGCCGGCGATATTGACGCCGCATCCGGGTGAGTATGCGCGGCTTGCCGAGGCGGCGGATATCGATGCGAATCCGAAGGATGCCGCGACGCGACCTGCGGCGGCGGAGCGGCTGGCGCTTAAGCTGGGCGCTGTTGTTGTGCTCAAGGGCGCGAATACGGTGGTGAGCGACGGGCACTCGACGTGGGTCTGCCGCGTGGAGAATCCAGCGCTATCGACGGCGGGCGTGGGCGATGTGCTGACGGGGGTGGCGGCGTCCTTTGTGGCGCAGTTTTATCAGAAGGGCGAATCGCCTTTTTCGCTGTATGACTGCGCCCGGCTGGCGGTGCAGGCGCATGCGCAGGCGGGAGAGCGCTGGCAGATTCGCACGGGCGCGACGGGCGGCCTGCTTGCGATGGAACTGACATCGGAGCTGCCGGCTTCGATCGAGACGTTGCGAGATCGGGCTTAGCGCATTGGCGCGGCTACCATTGGTCAGGAGCGAGGCATGACGCAGCAACTTCGAAAGATCGACACGGATCGCGTGATCCTCATCGTGACTGGCGCGCATCTGCGCGCGGAGACCGGGGATCGGCCGCTGGCGTATCACTTGCGCGATCTGATGCTGCGCTGGCGCGAGGAAGATCTGGACGAGCCGGAGAACTATGACTCGCCGTCATTTGATGTGGTGGTGTGTTCGGACATCTGGCGGATGAACAACGAGGATCTGGCGAGCTGTCCTTCGGTGAGCATTGGCGGGCCGGGCGTGAACGCGTATGCCGCCTATCTGGCGGACAAGCTGGAGTCCGTGTTTGTCGTCGATGATTATCTGATCGTGCAGATGGATCTTGAGTACACGGATTGTCTGGCGAGCTGCTGGGGGATGGATCATCCATCGACGGTGGCGGCGGTGGAGAAGTTCATCGAGAAGTATCTGGATGGGTTTATGGAAGCCGCGGCTGCGCAGATCGGCCAGCAGAGCGCGTAGCGCGCCGACTTACTTTCCAATGCAGAACGAAGCGAAGATGCGCCCGATGACATCGTCGGGCGGGATGTCGCCTGCGATCTGACCAATCGCATCGAGCGCCACGCGCAGGTCGGAGGCGATCTGTTCGGGCGCTTCGAGGGCGTGATCGTCGTGCTGTTGAGTCAGGAGCGCGAGGGCGTCGGCCAGGGCGGCGCGTGTGGATTGCAGCGCTGCGCGATGGCGAGGGAGAAGTGTGAGGCGAGCGCCGGAGCGGTGAGCCGTGGCGGCGTCTGCGATGGCTCGCTTGAGGGCGGGCAGGTTCCACTGATCGAGGGCACAGACGCTGAGGGCGGCGGCTTGTGATCCATCGAGGGCGAGATCGGCTTTGGTGCGCACGCGGATGGTGGGTTTGCCTTCGGGCAGATCGGGCAGCGCGAAGCGGCCTGCTGGATCGCAGTGGATGAGGACGTCGGCCTCTTCGATGGTGACGTGGGCGAGGCGCTGGGATGCGCTGTCGAGCTCGCTGCGCTGCGCGAGAGCCGCATCGAGACCGGCGAGATCGAGAAGGGTGACTTCGATGGGGATGATGGATGTGGCGCCGGTGTCCTCGGCGAGATGCAGCGATTCGGCAAGGACATCGCGCGTGGCGCCGGGCTCTTCGGAGATGGCGGCGCGGCGTTTACCGAGGAGGGCGTTGAAGAGCGTCGATTTGCCGGAGTTGGGCTCGCCGACGAGCGCGACGCGCGGGGCTTCCTGTGCAGATTCCGACGCTTCGGCGCCAGCAAGGCGTTGGTCCAGTTCGGAGACGATGGACTGGAGCGCTTCGGCGAGCGCATCGGGCGCGATCGGGACGACATCCTCCTGATCGGTGAAGTCGACACCCGCTTCGACGAGGGCGAGAAGATGCGCGATGTTGTCTGCCGTGTGGCGATGGCGCTCGCCTGAAGCGCCATCCATCAGCGCGGCGGCGGCGGCGAGCTGTTCATCGTTTTCAGATGCGATGGAAAGCGCGACGCCTTCGGCCTGTTCGATGGTGAGGCGGCCGTGGAGGAAGGCACGGGCGCTGAACTCGCCCGGCTCGGCGTGGCGCAATTCGGCGTGCTGGCCGAGGAAGAATGCGCTGAGGCGTTCGATGAATGCAGGATTGCCGGGGATGAGCAGTTCGCCGCTGTCTTCACCAGTGAAAGAGGCGGGCGCGAGGTAGAGCAGAAGGCCTGCGGGAAGTTCTAGTTCGGCCCAGAGTCTGATGCGCACGCGATGGACGCCTCGGGATGCGGGCGCATCGACGAGGCGGGCGCGCAGGATGTTCATTGTCTGCGGGCCGGAGATTCTGAGGATGGCGAGATCCGACCTGCCGGGCGCGCTTGCGAGGGCGAGGATGGTGTCGCCCGTATTCACGTCACTTCTTTCGGCGCTGCTTGTAGCTCGGGCCGCTCTTGAGTTCCTTGCTCTTTGAGAAGGGCGCGGCGGGTGTGGCCTGATTGGCGACGCGTTTGCGTCCGGGCTGGGGCTTCTTCTTCGGCGTCAGATCCATCTGATCGATGTGAGCGCGGATGTAGCGGCTTTCGAAGATGCCGAGCGTGGAGTTGGTGATGAAGTAGATCGACAGGCCGCTGGGCGCGTTGTACATGACGACGGGGAACATGATGACCATCATCACCTTGATGATCTTCTGCTGTGACTTCTGCTCGGGTGTGAGGTTGGCCGAGGTGGGCGGCGTCAGATACTTCTGCTGAAGGAAGAAGACGAGGCCGAGGAAGAAGGGCAGGATGTTGATGGAATCCAGTTCGCCGAAGAGAGGCAGCGTGACGATCGTGTGGCCGAAGCTGATGAAGTTGTCCGGCGCGCTGAGATCAGCGAGGAAGTCCCACTTGCCTCCGGTGACCTCCTGGAACAGGCCGAAGAAGGCCGCCTCATGGCGCAGCTCGAAGACGAAGAAGAGCATGGCGTAGAGGGCGATCCAGACGGGCGTCTGAAGGAACATGGGGAAGCAGCCGAGCATGTGCTGCAGGCCCATGCCTTCTTCGCGCTGGAGTTTGAGCAGCTCCTGCTGCTGCTTCTTTGGATCGTTGCGGTAGCGCTCCTTGATCTTCTCCATCTTGGGCTGCAGCTCCTGCATGTGCTTGCTGAAGCGCTGCATGCCGATCTGGCTCTTCTTGGTGATGGGATGAAGAAGCGTGCGCACGACAAGGACGAGAACCATGATGGCCAGCGCCCAGTCGAAGACGACGTAGGAATGCACGATGTTGAGGAACCAGAGGAGCACATGTGTGAGCCACTGGAAGGTGCAGAAGGCGCAGGGGCCGCCGAAGTTGTAGATGACGACGCGATCGAGTCCGGCGAGTTTGGGGCCGGGTGATTGATCGATGCTGGTTTCGCTCGTTGGTCCGGCGTAGGCGCTGATGGAAAGATTGACTGCGCCACGTGGAGGCGCCTCAAGAAGCGGGCCGTTGAGCTGCAGCGCGAGGACGCGTCCATCGAACATGCCGCCGTTTTTCTGGCCGAGGGCGATGGCGTAGATGTCCTGAACCTGATCAAGCGAAAGATCGGGTCGGGACGCGCTGAGTTCGGCGTCGGAGAAATCGCGAACGATGGCGAAGGTGAAGTAGCGGTTCTTGAGTGCGATCCAGGTGAGTGAGGCGTCCTGATTCGGCGCGGGCCAGAGAAGCGCTCCGCCGGGACCGGCCTTGTCGACGCGCTTCATCACTTTGGTGCGCGAGTAGATGCCTCCGATGCGATCGGGCAGTGTTCGTCCCTGCGGCACGCCGCCGAGGCTGAGTCTGCGCTTGTCGCCGCCGTAGCCTGCGGCGCCCACGGGCATATCGACGGGGCCGTACTGATACCAGCGGATGGGAAGCGGCTGATCGGTGAGATTCTCGAAGCGCTGCTCGACGTCGATCTCGTAGGAGCCTTCGCGAATGGAGTAGCGTTTGGTGATGCGCGCGACGGGATCGCCGGATGCGTTTTCGATGATGGCTTCGAAAGCGCCGGGGCTGAGCTCGCGCCACCAGGAGCCGGCGCTTGTTGTGCGCAGATCGACGAATGGATCGTCAACGCCCGGCGCATTGATCTCGACACCGACGGCCGCGAGCGAGACGACGGTGAGCGGCCCCACGGCTGTGGAGATGACCTGCTCTTCCTGCACTTCGTAGTGCTCGCGCTTTTTGACGGTCTTGTAGTACCTGGCAAGCGTGATGGACTCGACGCCGGCGCCGTAGGGCGTGAACGTGAGCTGCATCGTGTCGCCGGCTTCGGCGTCGAGGCCGCCGATGGGTGAGAACTCGGCGGCTGCGGGATAGGTGCGAGGCACGAGGCCTTCAAATGCGCCGGGCTCGACGGGCGGCACGTCGTTAGCGCTCATTGTCGGGACGTCGTCGGCGCCTTCGAAGTCGGCGGTTTCGGCGGCTTCGTCGACGGGTGAGGCGCTGGTTTGCGCGATCGGGTCGGACTGCTGCTGAGCTGTCTCGCTGGCAAGCTCGTCTGCAGAATCAGATTCGCCTGGCTGCGCAGCCTGCTCGGTCTGGGGCTGCGACTCGGAGGCGGCGGGCGGGGCCGGATTCTGCCGGCCGGGGGCCATCACGACCACGGTCAGGATGCCCAGACCGATGGCGAAGATGAAGAGCGTGACGACAAGCCGACGAACTGGGTTCTTTTCGCGGGGCATGGACCCGATCTTTACTTAAGGAGATGTGCTTGAGGAGCGACGCACGATACTCGCTGTGCGCGGCGTCGTGAAGTCGGCGCGAAGTGCGCCGGATGGCGGCTCATCGGCCCTCGAACAGGCGATCGCCGAGCCAGTCATTGAGTTGAGGGATCTCGTAGATGAGCTTTGCGGTCTTTTCGATGTCGTATTCGAGACGTGCGAACTCGATGCGGTCGGGATGGAGGATTGCGTAGCTTGCCCGCGGATCGTGGTCGCGCGGCTGGCCGACGGAGCCCACGTTGACGATGGCTTTTTCGCCTTCGGTGAAGCGGTAGACGGCGTCGGCGCCCAGTTCTTCGGGGGGATAGAAGTCCGGCTCATCGGTGAAGACGCCGGGGACGTGGGTGTGGCCGACGATGGCGAGGCGTTCGACGTGCTCGAAGAGGGCCTGCATTTTGTCGATCGCGGTGATGGCGTCGTCGGGAAAGATGTATTCGTTGATGGGCCGGCGCGGTGAGCCGTGGACGGCCAGGACGGGAAACTCGGCGCCGGGCGGGGTTTCGGTGACCCGCACGCGAAGGCGGCCCAGGTATTCGTAGCGCTGGGCTCGAAGTTTCTCATCGGGCTCGGCGTCGAACTGGGCGCGTGTCCAGAAGGCGGCCTGTTCGGCGCCGGGATTGAAGTTCGTCGGTTCGTAAAGGACTGCGAAGTCATGGTTTCCGATGAGGGACCATTCGCAGTGCTCGGAGACGAGGTCGACGCATTCGAGGGGCTGGGGGCCGTAGCCGATTACATCGCCCAGGCTGATGATGCGTTCGATGCCTCGTTCGCGGATGTCTTCGAGGACAGCGCGCAGGGCGACCGCGTTGCCATGGACGTCACTAATAACTGCGGTGGGCGGCACTGTGCGCTCCGGAAGATTGCGGAATCGGGCATGGTAGGGCGGGGCCCATCGAGCGGCAACGCAGGCGTCCGGCGGGCGGCTGCATCATCGGGATCGCGGAGACCCCCTTGTTTCTTCCTCCCGGCGGCCGGGTTGTTTCACGCCTGTGATGGAATCGGGTTGGGACGAGCGCTTGAGCGAGCGGCGCGAGGGGCCGATAGACGCGGCATGCGGTTGCCCGACATCGAGCCCCGCGTATGATCCGTCGTCTGCACCCGGCGGATGCGGTTCCGCGCACCTGAAAGGAAGCTCCATGCCCTCAGCCCCAGTCAGTTACCAGCGCACTCGCGAGATGAGCATCGACGAGCTGCTGCTCGAGAATCGCGTGATCTTCCTGATCGGGGAGATCAACCAGGGCTCAGCGGCGCGCGTGATGATGCAGATGCTGTATCTGCAGCATGAGAAGGCGGGGCAGGAGATCAACCTGTACATCAACTCGCCCGGCGGCGCGGTGGATGACACGCTTGCGATCTACGACACGATGCGATTCCTGAACTGCGACGTGGCGACCTATTGCATGGGTCGTGCGTACTCCGGCGCAGCCGTGCTGCTGACGGCGGGCACGAAAGGCAAGCGTCACATTCTGCCTCACGCAAAGGTGATGATTCATCAGCCATATGGCGGCGTGTACGGCCAGACTGAAGATGTGCGCATCCAGGCGGAGCAGATCATCAAGTCGAAGAAGGAGCTGACGCGCATCATCTCCGAGCATTCAGGTCAGTCACAGGAGCAGGTCGCGATGGATTCAGAGCGCGACAAGTACTTCAACGCGATGGAGGCGAAGGAGTACGGGCTTGTGGACATCCTGATTGAAGACACCAAGGACAAGAAGGGCCAGTAAGCACATCGCAGGGCGCATCGCGCCTTGAAGAAGGGAACGATCGGATCATGTCATATCTCGTGCCGATGGTCATCGAGAACACTGGACGCGGCGAGCGCGCGTACGACATCTATTCGCGCCTGCTCAAGGATCGGATCGTCTTTCTGGGCGGCCCGGTCGAAGAGGAGTCCGCGGGCTTGCTGGTCGCGCAGCTGCTCTTCCTGGCCAATGAAGACGCCAAGGCGGACGTCCACTTCTACATCAACTCGCCGGGCGGCTCGGTCACGGCCGGGCTCGGCATCCTGGACACGATGCAGTACATCGACTGCGATGTGTGCACGTACATCATCGGGCAGGCGGCGAGCATGGGCTCGGTCCTTGCCTGCGCCGGCGCCAAGGGCAAGCGATACGCACTGCCCAACGCTCGAAATCTGATGCACCAGCCTCTGCTGGGCGGCGTCCTCGAGGGACAGGCGACGGATCTGGAGATCGAAGCTCGCGAGATGATCCGGCTGCGCGAGGCGCTGTACCGGATCTATGTCGAGGCGACGGGCCAGTCATACGATCAGATCGAACTTGATTGCGATCGCAACAAGTGGCTCAGCGCCGACGAGATGATCGAGTACGGGCTGATCGACAAGGTGCTTCAGCACATGCCGCGGCTGTCGTCGGGGAAAGACGACTGACCCGCCTCCGGGGCGTCTGACGCCCCCTTCTGAGAGCATTCATCACACCGCCCCGAACGTCTGTTTCGGGGCGGTTTTTTGCGCTCTGGCGGGACATCAGGCCCTCAGGGGCCGGCACGGGGGGCTGTGGCAGGCAAATCGGTGAAAAATCTCGCTTATGGGCCGAACTCCCGGCTCTGACGCGGCGTATCCAATGTGGGAAACAGCATTGAGAGCACGAAGTTCTTCCTCCTTCCTCCTTCGGATTGCTCAAACCGACGACGCCCCGGCGAAGTGACGCGCCGGGGCGTTATCATTTGGATGCACATGGCTCTACGCGGTGAAAATGAGGTCACTGGTCGACGTCGGGCGACGGCTGCGCCGGCGCTGGCGGCGGCGATCGCATTGCTGGCCACGGGCTGCACGGAGCCCTTGATGTCCGATCGGGACTCCAGATCGCAGTACGACCAATATGACAAGGCTCGGAATCAGCACGCCGAGCAGTATCTGGTGGATGAATACGGTCGAAAGACGCCGAATCTGCGAGGGCGGCTCGGTCAGAAGTAAGTCCCGGGAACATGCCCCGCGTCGGTCGCCCAGGGCGATGGTGGGTCTGTGCGGGACGCAATGATTGCGCGACGGACGTGAAGTGGGAAGAACGCGCACCCCGAGAACTTAAGATCAAGGTGTTTTTGAGAAGTTGGCTCCCGCATCGATCCGAATGAACGTGTACACCTGAAGTGGTACTCTGTTTCGCGGCCCGCAGGTCAACAATCTCGCATGACGACACCTCAACGAACCAGTTCCGCACCGACCGATATTCGCGGTCGCCGCACACAAATTGTGTGGGGTGCGCTGCTGGGATCGATGACGCTCGTCGGCGGCCTTCTGTTGATGCTGGAGGGCACGCCCGCTCCCAATATGAACGGGATCGCTCTTGCGGCTCCGGTGGCTGCCGGAAGCGCGTCTCCGATGGAGGCGATTTATCGCACGCGCGCCCCGATTGATGAGGCGCAGTGGGACGGGATCGTGATCCATCACACGGGTTCGCCCTATGGCTCGCCGGAGCAGATTTCGGCCCGTCATATCGAGCGCGGACTGCATGGGCTGGGGTATCACTTCCTCGTGGGCAATGGAAACGGCGCCGGCGATGGCGAGCTTCATGTGGGATATCGCTGGCTTGATCAGCTTCCCGGCGCCCATGCGACTGGTCCGCAGGAAGCGGAGCTGAATCGTCGTTATCTGGGCGTCTGCCTGATCGGCGATGGCAATCGCCAGCCCTTCAGCGCTGCTCAGATTCGACGTCTGGCCCAGCTGACGGCCTCGCTGCAGAGCCGCCTGGGGATCACCTCCGACCAGGTCGTGCTGCATCGGGATGTGACCGAGACGACGAGCCCGGGCCGCCTCTTCCCTGAGGCGGAGTTCCGTGATGCGCTGCGTCGGCTTTCGCCTCCGGAATAAGCCGGAAGGCCCCACGACGCGGGCGCTTATGCCGCACATCAGAATCACCGACTGAGTCCCCCATTGATCGGCGCGGCTGGCGACGCCATACTGGCATCCTGAGGGGCCGAAGGATCGCCTGGCGATCTCATGGCGTCCTACGTGGAAGCACTCATGTGCAGCGACTCATGGCGGGTCCTCCGCCGGGGTTATCAGGCTGCGTTTTCAATTCATCGGCGCCCGTTTCGGGGGCCTCAGCGGGCGATCGATTCTTGAAGCATCCGGAGCCATTCAAATCCGGTCAGAAGGCGGCTGGCTTTACGGTCATGGCCGAGTTGGGTCGAGGCGCCGCCTCGATCATCTATCTCGTGCAGGATCCGAAGTCGAAGCAGATCTGGGCGCTGAAGCACGTTCGACGTGAGGACGCCAAGGATCAGCGCTTTCTGGATCAGACGGAGCGGGAGCACGAGGTCGGCAGCAAGGTCGATCATCCATCCGTTCGCCGCGTGATCAAGATGGTTCGCAATCGCAAGCTCATGACGGTGAAGGAGATCTTCCTCGTCATGGAGTACGTCGACGGGATCAGCATTGAGCGGCATCCGCCGGAGACATTCATCCAGGCGACGGACATCTTCAAGCAGGTGGCCGCGGGTCTGGCGGCGATGCACGATCAGGGCTGGGTCCATGCGGACATGAAGCCGAACAACATTGTGCTTTCCGATGATGGCGTTGTGAAGATCATCGATCTCGGGCAGTCTTGCACAAGCGGCACGGTGAAGGAGCGCATTCAGGGCACGCCTGATTACATTGCTCCGGAGCAGGTGCATCGTCGTGAGATCACGCCGCAGACGGATATCTTCAATCTCGGCGCGACGATGTACTGGGCGCTGACCGGCAAGCACATTCCGACGGCGCTGCCCAAGGGCGAGTCGCTGGTGTCGAGTCTGGATGATGAGTTCATCGAGAAACCGAAGCCGGTGAAGAGCTTGAATCCGCGTGTGCCGGATCGGCTGAACGCGCTGGTGATGGAGTGTGTGGAAGTGGATCCGGAGGATCGTCCGGAGACGATGCACACGGTGGCGGATCGGCTGGACTTGATCCATGCGCAGCTCGTCGCCGAGGAGCAGTCGAAGCGCGAGAGCGCCCAGGCGGCTGAGTGACGCCTGGAGCGCCGCCGATGACCCCTTCCCGATCAACTGAACAATTTGTCGATCCGCTGCAGGATGTCGACACGAAGTCGGCGGATGTTGTGGTGGACATCTTCGAGGATGCGACGGAGGCGAACTACAACGCCGATTGCCGCCAGGGCTCGGTGGATGTGGTGGAGCCGCTGGGGCGTCTGGTGGCGACGGGCGACCTGCATGACAATCCACTGAACTTTGCGCGCGTCGTGGGGTTTGCGGATCTTCCCCGCTCGACGGAAGACGAGCCTCGGCATGTGACGCTGCACGAAGTGATTCACTCCGATCGTCTGCTCAACGACATGGATTTCAGCTACCGGGCGCTGCTTCGCGTGGCGGCTTTGAAGCGGAATCATCCGGAGCTTGTGCACACGCTGCTGGCGAATCACGAGCTTTCGCAGATCGTGGGCGCGGGGATCGTCAAGGATGGCGTGCGCGTGGTGGATGCATTTAACGATGCGATCAACTTCACGTTCGGCGACCATGCGAATCGCGTTCATCATGCGATTGGTGATTTCATCCGTTCGATGCCGCTGGCGCTGATCAGCCGCAGCGGCGCCGGCGGCGGCGTGCTGTGTGCGCACAGTCTTCCGAGCCCGCACATGATGAAGATCTTCGATCCGGGCGTGCTGGAGCGGAAGTTGATTCGTGATGACTACGAGCCTCGCAAGGGTTCGGCGCATCTGATGGTGTGGGGCCGCAAGCACACGAAACCGGCGCAACTTGAGGAGTTGGCTCGCCGATGGGATGTGTCGCTCTTCCTGCTTGGCCACGAGCATGCGGAAAATGGCTGGGCATTGGTGCCGCCGAATGCGCTGGTGCTCAACAGCGATCACGATCGAGGCGTGGTGCTGCCGATTGATCTGGCTTCGCCGCCCTCGGCGCCTGAAGCGGTGTGGCAGATGCAATCGCTGACGTCGACTGAGTGATTCGCGCGCACTCTTTATGAGAGTGACGATTTCAGGATTCGCGCAACAGCGAATTTCGAAGAATATCGAACATCGTGCAAATGGATTGACAACGCCGAAATCACGGTATGTTCGATCTTGTGCGTTGGCCGAATCGAGCCGCGCACTGCCTGATTGATTCGAGTTCATGAGTCGCGCGAGGCTTGTTCTTCAATGAGAGAACGGCACGAAATGACCAGTGCATCCACGGCCACATCCCCTACCAGGGGATTGCATGATGACGCCCAATCCATACAACGACCGTGCGTCAATAGGCGCAAGGCTAGGTCGCTTCTGGGGATCGCGGCTCAGGCAGAGCGGATGCAGCGCAATTGGACGAACGCCGACGAGGGTCGCGAGATGACAGATCGTGATGGGGCGATGGTGTTTACAGACTGGGTGCATCGCACACGAACAATCACCGAGATGACCTGCGCCAATCAGCATGATGAGCCGGAGCCCTGGCTGACGGCGGCGTGTCATTCACTGTGCGAGCTTGATCTGGATCAATTGCTTTCGCAGGCCATTGTGCTGGAGCGCAATCCACTGACGGGGATGCGTGTCGTGCGTCATGCGGCCATCAACTGCCGCCTGCGCATGGCGGGGATGATGTCCATGCTGGCTGAGGCGCGCGAAGGCTTTCCGCATGATGATGTGGGCGTGTATGCGCTGGGTCGATTCGGGCCGGGGGCGCGCAGCTGCCTGCCGCGGAAGGACATCGTGCCGGACAATCGCTGGTCGTTGTGTGCGCTTCGCAAGTTTCGTCAGGAATGCGACATGTATGACTTCGTCCGGGCGATCTTTCCGTACGAGGTGGATGAGAATCCGGCGATGGTGGTCTTCCAGCTTGACGGGCTGGATCCGGAATGGCGCGCCGAGCCGGAGCTTGTGACGGTCTTCGGCGAGATCACCAGCGCGATCTTTGAGCGGTATCACCAGCGCTTCACGCAGCGGGAGCTGTATCGCAGTCAACTTCTGAATCTGCTGACGCCCATGCAGCAGGCGATCGCGCCGCTGCTTGCGACGGAGCTGAGCGAGCCGGAGATCGCGCAGCGGCTGCGGCGAAGTCGTCATACGGTGCATGATCACACGAAGGCGATCTACAAGGCATGGCGTGTGAACTCGCGGGCGCAGCTTCGGGACAAGTGGAAGCGGCCGACGGTGACGGTGATTAATGCGCTCGAATGCGCTGAAGCGGACTCGGAACCGAAGCCGGGCGCGGCGAAAGGGTGAATCGATCCCGGATCGCGATGGAACGGCGCTTCGAGTGAATGCGAATATGATTGGGTAGTGAGCACCGGCCCTTCAGCGACAAATCGATCACAGATCGAATGTCCTCGATGCAGGTATGACCTCTCTGCGATCGTTGCGGCGTGGGGTGAAACATGTGATCTGCATGATCGCTGCAGTGAGTGCGGGCTTGATTTCCGGTGGGGCGAGCTGCTGAACCCGAGGCTGCGGAAGCTCCCATGGTTCTTCGAGCATGCCGCGCGTCATCGCCTCACACAAGCGTTTACTCGAACGACCATTCTGGCGATTCTGCCGAACAGATTCTGGCGGCAGATCAGAATGCACCACGTCCTCGTGGGAGGACGACTCTGGCTTTTCATGGCGATCGCGTGCGCGATTCCGATCGGTGTGGAGTTACTGAATACTCTTATTCTCTACGCGCTCTGGGCATCGCCATTCATCTTCACACGCGATGCGATCGGGATCATCCGGAGTGCGATCAATCCATGCATTGTGCCTGCTCTCGGCAGTGTGGGATTTGCAGTCGCAGTGATGGTGGATCGCAGCGCGCGCCGGAAAGCGCGAGCGGACTGGCGTCATGTAGTTCGAAGCCTCGCTTACTCGTGTTCGATTCTCCCTCTGCTTTTCGTTCCGCTCTCCGTCTTTGTCCTCTGGGTCTACTTTTCGATGCACCAGAATGCTCCCCGTGCGACACCAACCCATGTGGACTTCATCTGCGCACCGAGATGGTTTGTGAGCAGTGTCGTGTACTGGGACTACAGCTACGGCATGCTCCGCTATTGGCCTCCGTTGTTCGGGTGCCTGTGGGTCTCAGTCTGGTGGTGGTTGGCGCTGCGGCGCGGACTCATGCTGCCGGGCGCCATCATCGCGTTCGCGGCCGGCGCAGTCATCAGCCTCCTCGGAGTTGCGGTATACATGGTCTATCTGGGCGGAATGCTCCAGTGGCTCGTCGCCTACTGACTCCTCGATACACTGGGGCTTCCCCGACTTTCGCCAGAGGAGCCCCCTTCCGTGTCGCACGATCCGATTACCGATTCCGTACTCGATTTGATTCGCAGCCAGGATTCTGACGCCGCCGAGATCATCGCGGCCGAGCAGGAGCGGCAGCATTCGACCATCGAGTTGATCGCCAGTGAGAATCATGTCAGCCCGGCGGTGCAGCACGCCATGGGCTCGTGCCTGACGAATAAGTACGCCGAGGGATATCCCGGGGCGCGGTACTACGGCGGGTGTGCCTTTCACGACCAGATCGAGCGGCTGGCGCAGGAGCGGGCGAAGGAGCTCTTCGGGTGCGCGTTTGCGAATGTGCAGCCGCATTCGGGCGCTCAGGCGAACATGGCGGCGTTCATGTCGATCATGGATCCGGGCGACACGTTCGCATCGCTGGTGCTCAAGGATGGCGGGCATCTGAGTCACGGGATGAAGTTGAACTTCAGCGGGAAGTACTACAACCCGGTGCACTATCCGCTTCACTATGACAAGAGTCATCCGGAGTTCGAGCAGATTGATTATGACGCCGTGCGCGATGTGTGTCTGGAGCACAAGCCGAAGGCGATTCTGTGCGGGTATTCGGCGTATCCGCGTGTGATCGATTTTGCGCGGTTCCGTGCGATCGCCGATGAGGTGGGCGCACTGCTGATGGCGGATATCGCGCACATCGCCGGATTGTGCGCGACAGGCGCGCATCCAAGCCCATTTCCGCATGCGCATGTGGTGACGACGACGACGCACAAGACGCTTCGTGGGCCGCGCGGCGGGCTTGTCATGACCAATGACGAGGAGCTTTCCAAGAAGATCAATCGCTCGCTCTTTCCCGGCGTGCAGGGCGGGCCGCTGATGCACATCATCGGCGCCAAGGCCGTGGCCTTTGGCGAGGCGCTCAAGCCGGAGTTCCGTGCGTACAGCGAGCGCGTGGTGAAGAACGCGCAGGCGCTGGCCAAGGCGCTGACCGAGCGCGGCTATCGCATGACGAGCGGCGGGACGGACAACCATCTGATGCTCGTCGATCTGACGGCCAAGGATTCGGAGCTGACGGGCGCCGATGCGGAGGCGTGGCTGGAGCAGTCGGGCATCATCACGAACAAGAACGGGATTCCGGATGATCCGCGGCCGCCGCGTGTGACCTCGGGCCTGCGCCTGGGCTCCCCGGCGACGACGACGCGAGGCATGGGCGAGGCGGAGATGGAGCGCATCGCGTCGTGGATTGATCGCGTGCTGGATTCCGGCGGCGACGAATCGACGTGTGCGAGCGTGCGCTCGGAAGTGGCGGCGATGTGCGAGGAGTTCCCGATGCCCGGCGCGGCGATGGCGCGCTGAAGCACACACGTGGCGAGGAGGATTTCTTGATGATGAGGCGCGCATGCGGCGTCCTGCTGGTCATTCTGGCGGCGCTGTCGATTCCGGCGACGGCCGAAGGCGAGGAATCCCCTGAACAGAGCGCTGCGCCGAAGCCGTACACGCGGAATGTGGCGATCGTGCTCTATTCGGGCGCGGAGCTGCTCGACTTTGCAGGTCCGACGCAGACGCTTCGCACGGCCGGGTGGGTCGCGGCGCATGAAGCGAAGGCCGGGTTTCATGTGTACACGGTGGGGCCGGATCTCGATCCGATCACAAGCCTGCGCCTGTTGCGGGTGACACCCGAGTTTTCATTCGAGGATTGTCCGGCGCCGGATGTGCTTGTCGTTCCCGGCGGGCAGGCGGGCCAGCTTGTGCGCAATGAGGCGTACATGGAATGGCTGGGCGCAGCGGCGGAGCAGTCGGAGCTGGATCTGTTCATCGGCACGGGCGTGATTGCGGCCGCGGAGCTTGGCCTGCTGGATGGCGCGCAGGTGACGACGCATCCCTGGACGATCAACGGCGTGCGACTGGCGGCGCCGGAGGCTGAAGTGATCGAGGATGTGCGCGTCGTTGAGGCGCCGGGGATGATTACGACATCGGGCATGTCTTCGAGCATCGACGGCGCCCTGCTTGCGACCGCGCGCCTTTTCGGCGCCCAGGTGGCGAAGGAGACGGCCGAGTACATTCAGCATGAGTGGAGCATGCAGGATGCGATTGATGCAGGATGCTCGTGGCTGAATCCGGAGATTGATGCGCAGGGGCAGGCTGTGCAGGAGATCGGGGCGCTGATCGAGGCGGAGTCCTGGGATGACGCCATCGAGCGATGCGAGCAGCATTGTGAAGCGCATCCGGGTGATTCGGAGGCGAGCTATCTGCTGGGCATCGCCCTGCAGGGCGCCGGGCGGCTGGACGAGGCCGCGGCCACGTATGAGAAGGCGGCTCAGAATCCGCGCTATCGAATGCGGGCGATGTACAACCTTGCGTGCGTGTATACGAAGCTGGGCGATGCGGATCAGGCCATCATTCACCTGAAGGCGGCCGTGGCTTCGGGGCTGAATGACAAGGAATGGATCCGCACGGATGAGGATCTGGCGCCTCTGCGTGAGGATCCGCGATTCATCGGGCTGCTTGACTCGATTGACGATCCGCGGGAGCGGACGATCGACTGATCGGACGGTCGCGCGCCGTTTATCGGCGGCCGGGCCCTTCCCTCAATCTCCGGAACGAACCAGACGGTGTGACACCACCTGAGTCGGGGCGTGTCGCTTGATTGCGACGCAAGCGGCTGAGGTCCTGCGCCGATATCGGTTTGGAGCGTTCGGCGAGAGTGCGGCGTGAGGATCGCGCATCGCCGGCGTGGGGAGAGAGATTCATGCTTCTGACGACACTGCTCAGTGCGGCGTCCATCGCCGTCGGCGCCCCGGCTTTCGACAACGGCATCATCATTGATCGCTTCACCGATCCCTTCGAAACCGAGTCATTCTTTGACAATGGTTCGGAGAGCGAGATTTTTCAGCGCGCCGCGCTGGAGGCGGGTAAAGAGCTTCCCCTGGCGCTGGATATGGCGACGGGTGATCCTCTGACGGGTCTGACAAGCCGCGTGAAGGAGCGTCAGCGTCAGCTGAATCTCGGCGGCGTGTTCGCCGGTGGTCGCGTGTCCGTTCTGAAGAACAAGGGGCTGAGCACAACGCCCGTTATGGCGCAGACGGGCGGCGGCGCGCTTGAGTTCCTGGCCGGCGCTGGCGCTCGCGGGCGCGTGTCTCTGAAGTATGGCCGCAAGGCTGAGCGCTACCAGCTCAATGCCGATTTCACGGATCTGGGCTCAGATGGTTTCTTCGGCGTCAATCTTGTGTCCGACGATTTCGGCGTGTTGACAGGAAACACGGATAAGGCCTTCAAGCTTCGCCTGGATGTGATCTCCGGTCTCGGAGACGATGAGAAGCAGGTCGGCACGGCCTCGCAGTTCGTTTCCGCCTCCGGCGACTATCGATTCGATTTCGCGTCGTTTGAGGACGTTGATTTTGCGAATGTTGATCGCATTCGACTGACGCTGAATCAGCGCGCGTTCGGTACGGATGACATTCGTGTCGCCCTCAGCGAGTTCGGCGCGTTCAGCGCATCTTCAGGATCGATCGAGCGCGGCTTCGTGGAAAGCGTTCCGGCGCCCGGCGCCTTTGCGCTTGCGTGCGTGGCGCTCTTCGCGGCGTCCGGCCGGCGTCGATCAGATGCCGAGCCGAGCATCGGGTAAGAGCGTGAGGTCGCCTCGCGCGACGCATTGGCGCAGGCCCTCGTAAATCACGGCGCACACAGCGGTGGCGACATTGAGTGATCGTTCGCGCGGCGCCATGGGCAGCGCGAGCAGATGATCAGCGTGCGCCTCGATGATGTCCTCCGGCAGGCCTGCGGTTTCGCGGCCGAAGATGAAGTGATCGCCGGGTTTGAGTTCGGCGTCCCAGATGGGCGTCGTCGCCTTTGTTGAGAAGCACCAGCGGCGAGCTGCGCCCGCGTTGATGTAGTCGCTCCAGTCGGGATGTTCGACCGGAGCGAGTCTTGCCCAGTAGTCGAGCCCCGCGCGGCGGCAGGCCTTTTCCGAGGTGTCGAAGCCGATCGGATGGATCAGGCGCAGCGCGCATCCGGTAGCGACGCAGGTGCGCCCGATGTTGCCCGTGTTGTTCGGGATCTCGGGCTGATGCAGCACGACATCGAAGATGGGCGTTTGTGCTTTGCTCATGAAGCTCAAGAGCATAGACGACGGCGCCGGGCAACAGACAAGTGTGTCACATATTGACTTCGCAGGCGACGAACCGGACAATGGAGTGTCCGCAGAGACCTTGGTCGTCGCGGGTTGTGTGTTCGCTTTGCGGCGACCTCCGCCACAGGAGGCGCACCGATGCTTCGCACTCATTCTTCCGTTCATGCCAAGTCGAAACGACATGCGCCGCTGGTGATCTTCGCCGGCGCGCTGGTGACGCCAGTGTGCGCCGCGGTTTCGACCGCGCAATGCCCGACGCTGGTGGCGCCGCCTCCGGGAATGACGACGGCGTTCCAGGAAGTGGCGATCCCGATGAGCGTGCTCACTGATGTGCGCCCGCTGAAGGACTGCCTGTCGCAGGGCGGCTTCGGCGGCGGCCCCGGCGCCGTGTTCACTGACCTCAACAACGATGGCTATCCCGACATCTATCTGATGCGCGGCGATCCAAATGGGAATGGCACGTGGTCGGAGAATCAGCTGTACATGAACGTCGCCGATGGCGTGACGGGCAGGAAGTTTCAGCAGCTTCCGGAGCTTGCCGGCGCCGCGGATCCGAGCGAATCGGCGGGCGCGGTGGCCGCGGACTATGACAACGACGGCGACGCGGACATCCTGGTGCTCAACTACGACGATCCGAACGTGCTGCTGCGAAACATGTGGATGGAGACCGGCTCTCCCGCAGATCCGATGGCGCTGACATTCACAGATGTGACGGGCGTCGCCGGCGTCGCTGAGGAGATGATGGCCACGGGTGATGCGGCGTGTCCTGTGATTACGCTGGACAAGTCCGTGACTGCGGCGTTCGGCGATGTGAATCGCGATGGATTCGCTGACTTATTCATCGGCAATCACAACGGATCCACAGCGGTGCATACGAATCCGGACTGTCCGGCGCCGGGCATGCGCGACATCTTCTATCTGTCCAATGGGGACGGCACATTTGCGGATGTGACTGAGGTGTACGGCGTGACGGGCTATGAATGGATCGACGGCACACCGGTGGCGCCGTGCGGACACATTTACAGTTCTGCGGCGGGCTCACTCTTTGCGGATGTGAACAACGATCGCTGGCCGGATCTGATTGTGCTGAACAACGTGCACGATGACTGCGATCGAACGATTCTGTATCTGAATCAGGGCGAGGACGCCGAGGGCGTCTGGCTCGGCTTTGACATGGTGACGTATGACCTTGACTTCGGCGATGAGACGAAGCGCGCCATGGGCATTGATGCGGGCGACTATGACAACGACGGCGATCTGGATCTCTATGCGACGGACTCAACGGCGTACGTCAATGATCTGTGGGTAAATCAGCTCGCGGAGACGGGCTCGCTGGGATTCGTGCATTGCGAGAGTCTGCCGGCGGTGATGTCCTGGGGAACGCAGTGGCAGGACTTTGACAATAACGGCTGGCTGGATGTGCATGCAGCGACGCAGCGCGACTTGCGCGATCATCTGTATATGAACATGGGCGGTGGCGTCTTCTACGAAGCAGGCATCGAACTGGGTGTGTCACAGTGCCCGGATGAATCGTGTGAGAACACACCGAACTCGCGCACGAGTGTGACGGCGGATCTGAATCGCGACGGATTCGTGGACATCCTTGTGGCAAACCGAAGCGCCAAGCCGTCGATCTTCGAGAACGAGTTTGCCGCCATCGCGCCTGCGAATCACTTTCTCGAGCTGACGCTCAAGGGTGATCCGGCGGCGAGCGGTGACCACAAGAGCACACGGGATGCGCTGGGCGCGCGGGTGCGAATCAGCGCCGATCTTGATGGCGATGGTTCGATCGGTCCCAACGAGACGATCATGCGAGAGGTGCGCGCCGGCTCGAGCAACACGGCAAGCTGCGCGAGTCTGGCCCTGGAGTTCGGTCTTGGCTTGAGCGACACGGCTCGGATCGAAACGCTGTGGCCCAGCGGCGCCCGGTACACGGCGATCCTGGATGCGGATCAACTGCTCATCTTTGATGAGACGTATCACCGACTCGGTGACTTGAACGCTGACGGCGTGATCGTGGCGGACGACCTCGCCCAACTCATCGGCCAATGGGGACCGTGCCCGGCGGGGCCGACGGTGTGTCCGGCGGATCTGGATGACGATGGTGTGGTCAACGCGGCGGATCTGGCGGCGCTGATCGGCTCCTGGGGCGGCTGAGGCGCGAAGGCGCCGGAAAATCGATCGGCTCGCCGCATAAGCTTGCGGGCCATGGTTGAAGCGCACCCCATGCTCGAAGCGATCCGCCCCCCTGCCGCGCCCGGGCTCTTTGTGACGGGCACGGACACGGAAGTGGGCAAGACGGTCGTCTCGTGTCTGATCGCGGATCAACTTGTGCGGCGGATGTCGCAGGAGCGGCCGTCGCCGCGGATTGGCGCGATGAAGCCGATCGCGTCAGGTTGCCGCCGAGATCGCGAAGGGCTTGTCAGCGAAGATGCGGAGCAGCTCGCGTTCGCGGCACAGTTTGATCCTGAGATCGGCGGGCTGGATGTGGTGAATCCGGTGCGGCTTCGGGCGCCGGTGGCGCCGGCGGTGGCGCTGGCTGAGCGAGATGAATCGCTGGATGTCCCATCAATCGCCTGGGCGCTTGGGCGGATGGATGAAATGTGCGATGCGATCATCGTGGAAGGGGTTGGCGGGGTGATGGTCCCGCTTGCGAGGGATCCGGCGGGGTCGAAGCGAAGGCCGCGGCATGTAACAGTGCTGGACTTGATGCGCGCGATCGGTTACCCAGTGGTGGTGGTTTGCAGGGCGGACCTTGGGACTTTGAATCACACGGCGATGACGTGTTCAATGATTCGAAGCCATGGTTTGACGCTCGCGGGTCTGGTCGTCAATGGCCACGATCCCGATTCGGAGGAGGAGTCGACGCGGACCAACAGAGAGTGGCTGATCGCGCAGAACCACGCGCCGATTCTTGCGACGCTTCCTGCCTGGTCAGCATCCTCGGCATCAACGCGCAAGACACGCGCGTGGGATGTCAGGTCAATCGACCCGGGTCTCCGGGATGCGCTCGACGTCACGGATTTCGGCTCATTGTGTCGCCCTGGACGGCGCTCTTGAAATCAATCGAATTGTCTCATTGCGACGAGGTTTCCGGACGACAATGACTGTGGCCACAGCGAACTCCGAGCGGAGCACGAGCCAGATCGAGCACGGGGCGGTCGATGGACCGGGGTCGATGGATCAGGACGTGAGGAAGACAGCGATCCGCGATGACATTCGTCAGCGCGTCGATCAGTTGAGCGAGCAGGAGCGGCACATCGCTTCCGTGAGCGCCTGCGATCGCATGATTGCGCTGGACGCGTTTCAGAGCGCGACCACCGTGATGCTCTATCTGCCCATGCCCGATGAAATTGACGTGACAAACGTGGCGCTTCGCTGTTTTCAGCGCGGCGTGACCGTCTGCGCTCCTCGCGTGACGTGGGCGACGAAACGCATGACGCCCACTGAGATCCATGATTTTGACGATGCGATCGAGATCGGCCGGAGCAAGATGCCCCAGCCGGCGCCCGGGCGGCCCATTCCGCCGGGTGAAATTGATTTCATCATCGTGCCCGGCATCGCCTTTGACGCGACGGGCGCTCGGGTCGGACGGGGCGGCGGGTTCTACGATCGCTTTCTCGCGTGCGCAGGGCTTCGTTCGCGCACGATTCGCTGCGGCATTGGATTCGATGTTCAGATGATCGACGAGGCGCCGACGCTTGCGCACGACGTTCGACTCGATATGGTTGTGACGGATCGCCGCGCGATTCAACTTCGAGCGAAGAAGCCGGTTTGACTCCTCAGACCTGGTTTCTTCCAAATCAACTTCCGGTGGCGGGCGTCAAGGAATGGACGCCTTAGAGACGAGAGAGGAACGCATGGCTCTCAGTTCGCAGACTGCTCGATCAGATCTTGGTCGTCGCCCCTATGGCGGCGGACGCCGACGC
Source organism: Sarcodiotheca gaudichaudii (assembly GCA_032355985.1). Lineage (NCBI taxonomy): Eukaryota > Rhodophyta > Florideophyceae > Gigartinales > Solieriaceae > Sarcodiotheca > Sarcodiotheca gaudichaudii. The sequence goes on from JAUKVZ010000003.1 coordinate 310,782, forward strand.
CGCGGGCGTGGGCCCTTCGGAACGCGCCTGTTCGGCCTGCTCCTGCTTGTGCTGATTGTGTTTGGCGCATGGTGGATGTGGCGTCCGGGGCCTGCCGAGGTGGGCGCCGAGCCGGAGACACAGGCCGAGCCGATGCAGGCGGGGACCAAGACGCCCGTCCAGTCGCCGAAGACATTCACAAAGCAGTTGCCCGAGCCGAAGACGGCTCGCAGGCAGACGACGAGCGCCGCCCGGCCTCAACGGACGACGCAGGAGTCGAATACCCCCAACGTCATCACCATGGGCGAAAAGCTGCCGGAGCCGGCGGCTGATGAGCCCGTGCAGACGCAGCTCAGCAGCGCCTCGCCAACGACGACGTCTCCGGCGCGGTCGACGCAGCCCCGCACAACGACGGGCGCGCCGACGAGCCGCACATCCTTCGGTGGTGAGCTCAGCGCTCTGCTGAATCAGGCGAAGCAGGCAAAGAACAGCAATCGCCCGGCCGAAGCGCGTGAGCTCTTCAATCGCGTACTGCATGATCCGAGGACGGATGAGGCCCAGCGGGCCGTGATTCGTGCCGCCATGACGGATCTGAACAGCGAGCTGGTCTTCGGCACGGCGATCGCCCCGAACGATCCCTTCGTTGAAAAGTACAGCGTGCAGTCCGGCGACAATCTGGTGACGATCGCCAGGGCGCAGACGCAGGGCGTGGACTGGAGATTCATCCAGCGCATCAATCGCATTACGGATCCGGGACGCCTTCGTGTCGGCCAGCCGCTGAAGGTGGTCAAGGGTCCCTTCCACGCGATCGTCGATAAGAGCGATTTCCGCGTCGATCTGTACATGGGTCCGACGCCGACGGTGAGCGGGGGCAAGGTCGTCCTGAGCGGCGCCGATGGCGACACGCCGACGTACGTCTGCTCCTTCGACGTGGGCCTGGGTGAATACGGCAGCACGCCGGTGGGCAGATGGATCGTGAACTCATCGCGGACGATGAATCCGTCGTGGAAGAATCCGCGGACGGGTGAGTATTTCGGCGCTGATGATCCGTTGAATCCCATTGGCGAGCGATGGGTTGGACTCGACGGCGTGGATCCTGAGACGGAACTGCTGACGGGATATGGCCTGCACGGGACGATTGATCCCGACTCGATCGGCGAGGAACGTTCGATGGGCTGTGTGCGTCTGGGCGCGGCTGATATCGAGGTCGTGTACGAGGTGCTCGGCCCGCAGCTGAGTTACGTCGAAGTCGTCGACTGAATCACCCTGAAACGAGGGTTTGGAGAGCACGTTTGAGGGCCCTTTTCGGCAGGGTCCGATGTCTGCGTGCGCAGGGTCGAGAACGGGCGAAATTGGGGCTTAGAAGCTAGAATGTGAGGCGGTCAGGATGTCCCTGCGGGGCGTCCGGGAGACCGACGATTCCGCACAGCAGGACGCGCCGTCTGGGCGCTCTGCGGGGCCCCGGAGCCGGCGCCGATCGGGCGAAGGTGAAGGCGGCCCGTCATCTTCGAAAGCGACTCCAAAGCGACGATGCCTGATCAACTTGCCGCGAACGAAAAACGCCCCGCTGACAAGGGAACGAAGTACGGCTCCGAGCAGATCAAGGTGCTCGAGGGCCTGGAGGCTGTCCGCAAGCGTCCGGGCATGTACATCGGCGACACCGGCCTGGCGGGTCTGCACCATCTGATTTTCGAGGCGGTGGACAACTCCATCGACGAGGCGATGGCCGGGCGCGCGACGACTGTCGGCGTGCAGATCAATGCGGATGGCTCCGTGTCGGTCATGGACGACGGCTCCGGCATTCCCATCGAGCCGATGAAGCATGAGAACCCGGCGCTGAACGGCAAGCCTGCGGTGGAGGTTGTGATGACCACGCTGCACGCCGGCGGCAAGTTCGGCGACGAGGGTTCGGCGTACAAGGTCTCCGGCGGTCTGCATGGCGTGGGCATCTCCTGCGTCAACGCGCTGTCGGAGTGGGTCGAGGTCGAAGTTCGGCGCGAAGGCAAAGTGCACATGATCTCGTTTGAGCGCGGCAAGGTCGATCGCGAACTGCATGAGCTTGGCGACATCGGTGATGGCGCCGCAGGCAAGGGCAAGACGGGCACGCGCGTGACGTTCAAGCCTGATCCACAGATCTTTCCCACGACAGACTTTGAGTTTGATCGCGTCGCAAGCCGCCTGCGCGAGCTTGCGTATTTGAATCCGGGCGTGAACATTCGCGTGTCGGATGAGCGCGTCGGCGCCGATGGCGAGATCAGGGAAGAGACGTTCTGCTTCGAAGACGGTGTGATCGCGTTCGTCGAGCATGTGACGGAATCAAAGACGCCGATCAGCCCCGTGATTCATCTCAACGGCGGTGACGATTCACTCGGGCTGATCTGTGAAGTGGCGATGCGCTACACGGATGGCTACAGCGAACTGCTGCTGAGCTTTGCAAACAACATCAAGACGATTGACGGGGGCACGCATGTCTCCGGATTCAAGACGGCGCTGACGCGCTCGCTCAACACGTACGCTCGCAAGGCGGGCATCGTGAAGGAGAAGGATCCGACGCCATCGGGCGACGATCTGCGCGAGGGGCTGTCGGCGATCATCAGCGTGAAACTGCCGGAGCCGCAGTTTGAAGGCCAGACGAAGGGCAAGCTTCGCAACACGGACGTGGAAGGATTTGTTTCCTCGATCGTCAGCGAAAAGCTGAACTCGTGGCTGGAAGAGAATCCGGCGGATGCGAAGCGAATCTGTCAGAAGGGCATTCTGGCGGCGCAAGCGCGCGAGGCGGCGCGCCGGGCGCGTGAGTTGACGCGGCGCAAGAGCGCGCTGGAGTCCGGCTCCATGCCGGCGAAGCTCGCTGACTGCAAGACGCGCGATGTGGACTCGGCCGAGCTGTACATCGTCGAGGGTGATTCGGCCGGTGGATCGGCCAAGCAGGGGCGCGAGATCGAGAACCAGGCGATCCTGCCGCTGAAGGGCAAGATCCTGAACGTCGAAAAGGCACGGTTGGACAAGATCCTCGCGTTTGAAGAGATCCGCACACTGATTTCCGCGCTCAAGTGCGGCATCGGTGAGGACTTCGACATCTCGAAGTTGCGCTATGGCCGCATCATCATCATGTGCGATGCTGACGTCGATGGTTCGCACATCACGACGCTGCTGCTGACATTCTTCATGAGGCAGATGGGCGAGCTGATCCAGCGCGGACGCGTGTATATCGCGCAGTCGCCGCTCTATCAGATCTCGCGCGGCAAGAAGAGTCGCTTCGTGCTCAATGAAAAGCAGATGCACGATGTGCTGACTGAGCAGGGCCTCGAGGGATCGACGCTGCTGATCCGCGATGTGCCGCTGGAATCAAGCAACAACGGCATCATTCGCGAAGCGCCGATTATTCGCGAGATCGAAGGTGAGCCTCTGGAGCAGCTGGTGAAGCTGCTTCGCCGGCTTGCGGAGCTGGTGGAGGTAGTGGAGCGCAGAGGCGTTCGCTTCTCCGATCTGCTCAATGCGCGTCGCGACAATGATGAGAGCAACGGCCGCCTGCCCAGCCATTTGATTCAGGGCGCGGGCAAGGATTACTTCGCGTGGTCTGACGAGCAGGCCGCGACGCTGATCAAGGACAAGGGACTGCGCCTGGCGGACGCGACGGAAGAGGCGGGCGGCGAAAGTCGCGGCGCCGCCGATGGTCCGAGTGTGCAGCTGCGCGAGTTGCATGAGGTGCGCGAGTTGACGCGGATCTTTGCACAGCTTGGCGAACTCGGCATCGAGATTGAAGACTTCCTTCGCAAACGCCGCGAAACCGTGACGGGCGAGGATGAGCCCACGCGATTCGCATGGCGCACCGTGACCGGCAAGGGCAAGGCGAAGGCTGATGACGATGATGATTCATCAGGCGGGCGCGAGAAGGTGACGGACGCTGAGAACATCTCCGCGATCCTGGGCACGCTGCTGGATGTTGGACGCAAGGGCGTTGAGATCAAGCGATTCAAGGGTCTGGGCGAGATGAACCCGGATCAGCTCTGGGACACGACGATGAATCCGGATACGCGCACGCTGCTTCGCGTGACGTGGGACGATGCCGGCGAGGCCGATGCGCTGTTCTCGACGCTGATGGGCGAGAATGTCGAAGCGCGTCGGAAGTACATCGAGGATCACGCGCTTGAGGTCAAGAATCTCGACGTGTGAGTCTCTTTCGGCGTCGAAAGGCGACAAAGCTGTGCAGACTGGCAGGCCGCAGGCTGAAGTGAGATGTCGCCGATGGCGGCGTCGCATGCTGTGCGCACTGTGCGCGTCGGCCGTGGCGATGTCCTGCGTTGCGCAGCCGGTGGGGCCGGAGCGAGCGCGGCGCAAGAAGGCGGAGCGTCCGGAGTCGAGGCTTGTGGATCGCTTGCCTCGTCATCCGGAGCAGCCTGTTCGTCGCACGCCGGGCGTGCAGCGGCGGCCGGTGCTGGTCGCGGGAAGTGTGGGGCCGATCGAACTGCAGCGCGTTTCACCGGCGGGCGATCGCGTGTCGCTGGTTGATCTTGATGGGAATGCGGCGTCCGTGCCGCTGCATGTGATCGGAGCGCTGGCGCTTCCTTCGCCGATCGAGGATGCATCATCGATTGGTGAATACAGCCCTGATGATCTTGATCTGCTGATTCTCAATGACGGGCAGCGGCATACGGGATGGCTGATCGAAGGCGAGGCGCCGGAGGGCACGCTGCAGTGGTTTGATCCGATTCTCGGTGATCGAAGTTTCGCTTTTGATGCGGTGCAGAGTGTGGAGCTGCGCACGCCTGATCAGATCGATTCCCTGAATCAGCCGGACGGCGTTGATGATGCGCTCGTGCTGGCCAATGGCGATCGCGTCATCGGATTCGTGTCGCGGCTGGACGCGAATGGCGCGGCGATCGAGACGGATGCAGGCGTTCTGAACATCCCGATTGAACACGTGCATCGAGTGGAGTTCGGCAATCCGCCGACGCGCCAACGCGGGCCGCTGCTCTGTCTGACCAGTGGATCGGCGATCGCATTTGTCGATTGGCGCACGACTGATGATGACGATCGCGTGCTTGTCACGCTTGTCGATGGCGAGACGACGGAGCTGCTGGCGAAGGAGATCGCCGGGATTTGCGCTGATGCAAGTTTCGTGGCGCCGTTGAGCACGCTGGAGCTGCGGCAGGAGATACCGCAGCAGCAGCGCTGGACTCCGGAGCCGGCGCATTTAGAATCGCCTGTGAGCTGGAGCCGCCTGGCGAGTTTCGGCGTCGCAGACCTGATGATTCCCGGCGCGACGCGGCTGGATCTGACGCTGCCGCCGAATGCGGGGGCGATGGTGGGCGTGTTTGAGATTCCCGCGGATTCAGTCGAGTGGGTGGACTGCCAGGTGACGATCTGGGCGGAGCGCGAGCCGCTGTTTGAGACCAGGCTGTATGCGGATCATCCCGTCGAGCCCTTCGTCATTTCCGTGCGCGGCGAGGAGCTGATTCTGACGGTGCAGCCTCGCCAGGCGGGGGCGACGAACACATCCGTGCGCCTGCTTGATCCGATCATCCTGTGCACGAAGCACGTTCAGAAAGACGCTCCGTGAGCGCGCGGGAGCGCGACACGTTGTACTTTGACGGCAAGTGCGGCATGTGCCAGCGCACGACGCGCTGGCTGCGGCGGCTGGACTGGCTGGGAAGGCTGGCTTTCGAGGACTCGACGGAGATCCCTGAAGAGGCGCTACCGGTGTCGCGCGAGCGATCGCTGGAAGGAATACCGATGCGGACGCGAGATGGGCGGGCGCTTGTCGGGTTTCCCGCGGTTCGGCGCGCGATGGCGCAGACGCCGCTGGGCGCACTGCCGGCGCTGCTCTTCTATCTGCCCGGACTCAGCGCACTGGGGGCTTGGGTGTACGGCAAAATCGCCGCGAATCGCGCCCGCGCGACGTGCGCTGTGAACCTGGAGCAAGGCGCCGGGAAGACTTCCGCTCAGTCGTCGTCGTGATCGACACCGTCAAGCTCGTCGATCCACGCCGCCTGGATGGCTTCGAGAATGCGCTCGTTGACCGGATGCCCGGGCTCTTCCTGGAACCCGGGCAGTTCGGTGACAAGTTTGCGCAGCTCGGTGAATGAGATGCTCTTCGGGTCGACGTTGTTCGCCTGATCGGCGAGCTCTTCACCGATGCGTTCGACGTCCAGCCAGTGAAATGTGTCGTTCATGGCGAATCTCCGGCGCACGATAGGCCGGGCGTCCTGCGCCGGTTCACTTGGCCAGCACGTACTTGCCGCGAGCCGGATTGCTGACCTTGCCCGCCTTCTTGAGCTGGCCGAGGGCCTGGGAGACGATGGCTCTGGGGTTGGAGGCGCCGGTGCGCCATCCGACATCGCTCATCTGCGTCATGATTGTGTCAACATCGCGCGGGTCGGAGGCGCCGTTGAGGACCTCGACGATGGCGTCCTTGGCCGACATGCCGCTGGCTCGCGAGCGACCTCCGGGGGAGGGCTTGCCTTCAACGAGCCTCTGGCCTCGCTTGAAGCGGACGACTTCGACGCCGAGGCGGCCGAGGGCCTGATCGATCTCGCGGATCTCCTGATCGATTTCGTCCTGCTGCTCATTGAACTTCTTCTCGACCTCCTGCACGGCCTGGCGGCATTCGCGCGCGATTTCGCGCTGCTCTTCCAGCAGGGAGTTCTTGGCCGACTCGAGACGAGAGACGATCGTATCGATGCTCTCGACTGCCTTGAGAGCCTCCGCCGCGGCCGAGGATTGCTTGCGTGTCCTGGTCATACTCCCACCTCTCCTTGAGCTATGAACTGATATCCATCCGCGCCTCGGAAGGCACGGGTCGCATGTATGCCAATCGTATAGTTCCGAGTCGCCTTGGGACCCGATTAACGAAATGTATATAGATTCTGGAGAACTCGCCCGAAGCGGCCCGGCGACGAGTTCGGCCCCTTCGGGTATCAGGAACGCGGGCGCCCTACACTGGCGGCATGACAGAAACGACCCATGTCAATACGGAAGTGACCAGCGGCGTGCTTGTCGCCAATCTCAAGACGCAATCGCTCTCTGAGTACGAAGCGGGCGTGATCGGCAAGCAGATTTCCGCTGATGCGCCCAAGAGCGGGTGGAAGGTGCTGCTGAATCTTGAAGAGGTTCAGTTCATGGCGTCGGCCGGTCTGGGCATGATCGTCAGCCTTGCCAATCAGGCGAAGAAGTCCGGCGGGAAGCTTGTGATCTCGAATGTGAATGACGAGATTAAAGCCGTGCTGAAGATGACGAAGCTCGACAAGCTCTTCCCGATCGAGAAATCGAATGAAAAGGCGCTGAAGAAACTCACGTAGCGCAGACTGTCGCCGGACAAAGGGGGAATAACCCCCTGCCGCATCCGATTGGTCATATCGCTGTAGGAAGCGGCAGGCATCGAGACAGATCCGCCCGGAACAGAACATCACGCCTATACATACGCCTGATGCCGGCAGCTTTGTCGCCACACCGGGCCTTATACGAGAAAAGCGGAGTCACACATGAAGCTGAAGATGACCGTCCTGTTCGTTGCGCTCGCCATCGCCGGCGTAATCGCATTCACAAGTTCCTCGCGCGCCATGGCCAATCAAGCGGCGACTGACAATCTGTTCGCCGTCGATGGCGTGCACTCCTCTGTCATCTTCAAGATCCGGCATGCCGGTGTGGCGCCCTTCTTCGGGCGATTCAACAAGATCGACGGCGAGTTTCTGCTCGATCGCGAATCGCCCGCCAATAGCCGCATGACGTTCAGCGTGGATCTTTCGAGCGTTGATACGGGCAACAAGGATCGGGACGCGCACATTCGCAATCCCGATTTCTTCAGTGTGAAGCAGTTCCCGGAGGCATCCTTCAAGGCGACGAGCGTGCGTTCGCTCGGCGGCGACATGTACGAACTGCGCGGTCCGCTGGCGCTGCATGGCGTTGAGAAGGAAGTGATCGTCATGCTTGAATACTTTGGCGAAGGCACGATGCGCGGCCAGGAAGTCGCCGGATTCGAAGCGACCTTTGAGTTCAAGCGTTCCGACTTCGGCATCACGACTTATCTTGCTGAAGACGGCGGCGAAGGTGGGCCGCTTGGCAACACCATCACCGTGATCATCGGCATCGAGGGCAAGCGCTAAACGAGCGCTGACGACGACACATGATTCGAATCGCCATTCTCGGCGGCCTTGCGCCGGCGATCCTGTGCGCTTTGGCGCTGCTGCTTCCACTGTCATGGAAGCGGCTGCGCTCGACGAGCGCCTCCTGGGCGATCGGATCGATCGGTGTGGGGCTGGCGCTGCTGCTGGTCGACTACGCCAGCCATGGCGCACCGGCGCTGTGGCCGCCTGATGCGACGTATCGCATTCCGCACATCACGCTGCTCGTCATGGCGTGGGCGCTGCTGGAGCGTCCGCTTGCGAGGCTGGGCGGGCTGATTGCGCTCGGGCGCTTTGGCGTGGCGTGCGCCTGCGCCTGGATCATTGTGGAAGGCCTGCATCCGGGATACTTCGCCACGAAGGATCTGATCCTGTGGTGTCTGGGCGCCGGCGCTGTGGCTTGTGTCATCAGTGTGGCCAAGCCGCGGGATGTGAAGGATCGATGGCTCGGCGTGTGGCAGCTCTGGCTGATGGCGGCGATGAGCGGGGTGTCGGCGCTCGTGCTCTTTAAGGGCGGAAGCGGTGTGGCGTCGCAGCTTGCCGCGGGCGTTGGGGGCATTGCGATCAGCGCCTCGCTTACGACGCTGGTCTTTTCGCGCACGAATCTGCCTCGGTCGGCGTTTTACATGTTGAGTGTGTTTCTCGTGGCAGTCTGGCTGTGCGGTACGCCGATGGCTGAAGCTTCGTACTGGGCGCTGGGAACGATTGCGCTAGCGGCGCTGGCGCCTCGGCTGGATCGATTGCGCCGTCGGGGCAAGCCGGTCGGCAAGTTGTTCCGCGCAGCGCAGGTGATCTTTGCGCTGGGCGCCCTTGGGCTGGGCGTCTATCTGGCGGAGCGCGAACAATCGAGCGATTCGTACGCCGACTACGCTGCGCTGGATGACACGCCACTGCTGGTGACACTCGCCCGATAAAGCGGTCGCCTCCGGCGCCTGAGCCCCCTCCTGCCAACCCGGATGAAGGACGCCCTGCCTCTGGCCGATAGGCCGGGAGCGGCGCCTTTGTTGCGCGCCGGTCCGTGCACCTGAAGATGGGAGCAAGCGGCATGTCGCAGGAGCCGAACGCAGATCCGATCCGTAGCGAGTTTTCCAACGATCCCGAGATGCGGGAGCTCGTTGAGATGTTCGTCGATGAGATGCCGGGGCGCATCGAGGCGATCAACGACACGTGGAGCGCGCAGGACCTGGAAGGGCTTCGCCAGATTGCGCATCAGCTCAAGGGCGCCAGCGGCGGCTACGGCTTCGCGTCACTTGGCGATCAGGCGATGGAACTCGAGTACAGCCTTCGTGAGACTGCGGCGATCGATGAGATCCGCAAGCAGGTCGACGGGCTGATCGAGATGTGCACGCGCATCAGTCTCTGAGTGTCCCGCGATCAACTTCAAGGGCCCCGGAGCCGGCTGATGAAACTGGACGAGTCCACGCATTCAAACGCAGACGAGCGCACGCCGACGCTGCTGCTCATCGATGACTCCATGGAGATTCATCGTCTGCTGAAAGTGCGCCTGAAGGACGAGGGGCTGGATTTCGTCTCATGTGACAATGGCGCCGAGGGCGTGAGCTTGGCGCGGCGTTTGTCGCCTGATCTCATCGTGCTGGATCTCAACATGCCGGGCATGGATGGATTCGAGGTGCTGCATACGCTCAAGAGCGATGATGACACCGTCGGGATCCCGGTGATCGTGCTCTCCGGCAGCGATGAAGTGCATGACAAGGTGCGCGGGCTTGAGCTTGGCGCCGTTGATTACATCTGTAAGCCGTTCGATGTGTCTGAGCTGCGGGCGCGCGTGCGCTCCGCGATGCGGATATCACATCTCATGGATCTGCTTGCCCGGCGCGCTCAGATCGACGGGTTGACCGGTTTGTGGAATCGGCAGTTCTTCAACGAGCGGCTGGAGGCGGAGCTGGCCTCGGCGAGCCGCGACGGGCATGGGCTTTCGCTCGTTCTATGCGATCTGGATCACTTCAAGAGCCTGAATGACAACTTCGGCCATGTGGCCGGGGATGATGTGCTGCAGGCGTTTGCGAAGATCCTCCAGCGGAATCTGCGCAAGTCCGACTATGCGTGCCGCTATGGCGGGGAGGAGTTCGCGATGATCCTCCCGAAGACGGACGCAAAGCAGGCGGCGCAGCTTCTGGAGCGCATCCGGCAGGACATGCATCGGCAGACGTGGCCGCGGCATCCGGAGCGTGAGATCACTGTCTCATTCGGCGTATGCGATGAGGCGTGTGACAAGGGGTTCACATCCCGCTCCTGGCTGGAGACGGCGGACAAGGCTCTGTACATCGCCAAGCACAATGGGCGGGATCAGATCCGGTTTGCCGACGGGACGCTCTCGCGCGCGGACTCGCTGCCGCAGGCGGGCTGAGGCCTCCTGTTCCACGACGCGTGTTCATGCATTGAACTGCATCAATCGGCGCAACGTCACGGCCTCAACCAGGCGTCATCCTTCTCGTAGCCGAGCTCTTTGAGCAGGTGTCCTGATTCGGAGTCGAAGAACTCTCGATCCTCGATGGTGAACGCTTCCGGCCATTTGAGAGGTGGTCTGCCTCTCGGCCTGCCGACGACATTTGTCGTGTCCGTCGAGCGCGTCAACCGAGCGAGCCAGAGTTGCCATCGATGCCTGGCAGGCGCCGGAAGCAGCGGCTGCGTCATGAGCGGGCGTTCCTGCAATATCTCGGAGAGTTGATGCAGGAACTCGTCCGTCTGTGAAACGATCTGCTCGTACTTGATTGGATGCACGCCCGGCACGCTCATCCAGCTTCGCACATGAAAGGCCCACTCAGCGGGGCGGGACATGCCGTTTTCTTCCTGACGAAGAAACTCGGTGATCGAGCAATTGGCCGCAGGATCAATGCGTTGCATGAACCTCTGGAGGGAGCACATGACGGCGCGCCCATCTCGATAGCAATAGATCTTGGTCGCCTTGGCGAGCAGTTCGTCTACGAACGCACGATTCGCCGGATCGATGAGTCGCATGTCCGGCTCGTTGTGGCTCTTGAGCGTCGGACGATCGGCCGAGCGAAGCACTTTCATCGCGCCGTGGGCGTCGGTCTTCAGCCGACTCGACACGTTGAGTCGATCGAGCGAAAAATACAATCGCTTGTGAGGGTTCTCTCCGAATCGAGCCCGCGCGCGAAACGTCGGGAACTGCCGACGGATCAGATCCATGAGCAAATGGGTGCCGCTGCGTCGATGCGTGACGACGAGAACGGGGATGCCGATGGAATCGAGCGACGGTTGGTCGGGCATGGCGGTTGGGAACGTAGCAGCGGCGGGAGCAATGTCAAGAATCACGAATCCGAATGTGATCACATGGCGATCCTCCCAGCCGAGCCTCTCCCGGCGTCGATATCGCCTGCGACGACGCCCGGAATCGAGGGCGGGCCAATCGCGTTCCGAACGCCTGTCGGAGGAGGCGCGGCCTCTCTCTCATCGCCGGATCGAGGCGAGAATCGACTCGCTACACTGCGATTGATCCGGGATCGCCGGTGCGTTTCCGGCGAATTTCGACACCTCGCTCCATCGGACTTCTGAACCCCATGCCCGAGTCGTCCAGCCCGACGCAAACCATGCTGGCCCCTGTCTTTTCGAGCGTGCTCAAGATGATCGGCAACACGCCGATGCTCGAGATCACGCACATGGACACCGGCCCCTGCCGCCTCTTCGTCAAACTCGAACTGCTGAACCCGGCAGGTTCGATCAAGGATCGCATCGGGCTTTCGATGATCGAGACGGCGGAGCGCGAAGGGCTGATCGATCCGAACGCGCAGAACAAGCCGACGATCATCGAAGCGACGGCCGGCAACACAGGCCTCGGGCTGGCGCTGGTCGCGGGCCAGAAGGGCTACAAGCTGATCGTGGTCGTTCCGGACAAGATGAGTCAGGGAAAGATCCAGAATCTGCGAGCGATGGGCGCCGAGGTCGTGATGACTCGATCCGATGTCGCCAAGGGACATCCGGATTACTACCAGGAAGTCGCGGCGCGGCTCGCTCAGGAGACGCCCAACTCATTTTTCATCAATCAGTTCAGCAATGACGCCAATGCCGCGGCGCACTACCAAACGACGGCGCCTGAGATCGCCGAGCAGGTGCGCATGGCCACGGGCGGCGAGGTGGATGCGTTCATCGTCGGCGTCGGCTCCGGCGGCACGCTCAGTGGCGCCGGGCGGAAGCTGAAGGAAATCAATTCGAACTGCCGCGTCATTCTCGCGGATCCGGAAGGTTCGATCCTCGCGCCGCTGATCAATGAGGGCAAGCAGGTCGAGCCCGGCGCCTGGCTTGTCGAGGGCATGGGTGAGGACTTCGTGCCTGATATCTGCGATCTGGATCTGGTGGATGAGGCGATCGCCGTGTCGGATCAGGATTCGATGCTGACGGCTCGCGATCTCTTGCGCGATGAAGGCATTCTTGCCGGCTCAAGCACGGGATGCCTGCTGCACGCGGCGCTTGAGTACTGCCGCGCCCAGAGTGAGTCGAAGAATGTTGTGACATTCGTCTGCGACAGCGGCGCGAAGTATCTCTCGAAGATGTTCAACGATTACTGGATGATGGATCAGGGATTCATCCAGCGCGAGGCGACGAATGATCTGCGGGATCTGATCGCGCGTCGGCGTGATCTTCGCGAGGACTACACGCTCGGCCCGGACGATCCGCTCAATCAGGCGGTCGCGTTGATGAAGTTGTACGACGTCTCGCAGTTTGCGATTGTCGACAAGTCCAACAGAGTCGTCGGGATCATTGACGAGAGCGACGTGCTGCTGGCGCTTTCGACGGATCGCACGTCGCTGGACAGGCCCGTCTCCGAGATCATGACGAGTCGCTTGGAGACGGTTTCTCCCTCCGCTCCTGTCGAGAGCCTTATGCCGATCTTTCGCGCTGATCGCGTGGCGATCGTCGTTGATGATGACGGCGTGTTTTATGGGCTGATCACCAGGATCGATCTCATCAACTACCTGCGCCGGCAGTTGCCGGACGCGTAGCAATCAGCGAATCGGCGCAAGCGTTTGACGATGGGCGCCCTACAATCTTCGCCCGCCATCATCCGAGGCGGCCCGGGATGTTTGACGCGACGGAGACGAGATGGATCATCAGCGACTGAAGAATGCGACGAAAGTGGTGCATGCCGGCCAGGCGCCGGATCCGACGACGGGCGCCGTCATGCCGCCCATCAGTGTGTCGACGACATACGTGCAGGAGTCGCCGGGCGTCCACAAGGGCTTTGAATATGCGCGGCCGCACAATCCCACGCGCTATGCGCTGGAGCGCATGATCGCCGGACTCGAGAACGCCGGCATCTCTGAAGACGATGATGTGACGAGCGGCGGATTCGCGTTTGTCTCCGGCCTGGCGTCGATTGCGACGATGCTCGATTTCGTGCCGCACGGCGGGCGGATCGTGGCGATGGATGATCTCTACGGCGGCACGGGCCGTCTGATCAGGAAGGTGCGCACGCCTTCTCAGGGACTGGATGCGCACTTCGTTGATCTGACAAGTGAATCAGCAATGAAGGATGCGCTGACGGCCGACACGAAGATGGTGTGGGTCGAGACGCCGACCAACCCACTGCTGAAGGTCGTTGATCTCAAGAAGATCGCCGAGATCGCGCGGGCGCAGGCGCCTGATGCGATTCTGTGCTGCGACAGCACTTTTGCGACGCCCATGCTGCAGCGACCGCTCGATCTTGGATTCGATGTCGTCATGCATTCATCGACGAAGTATCTCAACGGCCATTCCGACGCCGTCGGCGGTGTGCTGGCGACGAATCGGAAAGATCTGGCTGAGCGGATTCGCTATCACCAGAATGCGGTCGGCGCATCCATGGGTCCCTTTGATGCGTATCTCACGCTTCGCGGCGTCAAGACGCTTGATGTGCGCATGAAGCGTCATTGCGAAAGCGCTCAGAAGATCGCGTCATTCCTCGAAGATCATGCGAAGGTCGAGCGCACGCTGTATCCGGGACTGAAGTCTCATCCGCAGCATGACATCGCCGCGAAACAGATGGCCGGGTTCAGCGGCATCATCACGATCTTTCTTAATGGCGGCATTGATGAATCGCGCCGATTCCTGGAGCGCGTGCGCATCTTTGCTCTGGCCGAGTCGCTTGGCGGCGTCGAGTCCCTGATCGAGCATCCGGCGATCATGACGCATGCGTCCGTGCCGCCGGAGATGCGTGAGCAGCTTGGCATTTCCGACTCGATGATCCGCCTGAGCGTGGGTATTGAAGATCCTGAGGATCTGATGGACGCTTTGTCCGAAGCCCTTGCCTAGCGTTGTGATGATGTCCAGCCGCGTCCGCATGATCGACGCCAACTTCAACCGAGCGCGCGAGGCGTTGCGCACGCTCGAGGACATCGCTCGATTTCAGTTTGATGATGCGTCGATGACCGAGGCGTTCAAGTCGCTGAGGCATCGGCTGACGCAGGCGGTGCAGTTGATCGTCGACGCCAGCGCCCGGGCGGCGTGGCGCGACACTTCGGGCGATGTCGGCACGCACATTTCGACGGCCTCCGAGGAAAGCCGCACCAGCCTGCATGAGATCGCAAGCGCCGCGTCTTCTCGACTGAGTGAGTCTCTTCGCGTCATCGAAGAGTGCGCCAAGCTTGAAACCGAAGCCGACGCGCCGCAGCAGATCGAGCGGATTCGATATGACGCATATGACGCGGCGGCGAAGCTGACGCTCGCTACGGCGCCATTTTCGAAGTCATTTGCCGGCTGGCGTTTGTGTGTGATCATTTCGGAATCGGCATGCCGCGATGGAGACTGGCGGCGCGCGGCGACAGAAGCCTCAGAGGCCGGCGCCGATTGTTTGCAACTGCGCGAGAAATCGCTGGACGATTGCACGCTGCTGAAACGAGCGCGGGAGCTCGTGCGCATCGGACGCGATCTAGGCGCGGCCGTCATCATCAATGATCGACCGGATATCGCGCTCATCGCAGGCGCGACGGGTGTGCATGTCGGGCCGGAGGATCTGGATGTCGCCTCCATCCGCAAGCTTGGCGGCAATGATCTGATCATCGGCGTATCGACGAAATCGATCGACCAGGCGATGGACGCACGCATGGCCGGCGCCAACTACTGCGGCGTCGGGGCGATGTTCGCCACGAACACGAAGCCGGGCACGAAGGTCTCCGGGCCTGCATATCTGCATGCGTATCTGGAACAGGATCCCACACTGCCGCCGGCGCTTGCGATCGGAGGCATCGAGCCGTCGAACATCGAACAGTTGCTCGCAGGGGCGAAACGGCCCTTCGGGGTGGCAGTCTGCAGCTGCGTGTGCGGCGTCGAGTCGCCGGGCGATGTGTGCTGCGATCTGCTGGAGCGCATGCGGCCTGCTGAGCGAGTCTGACCGCGCGCCGCCCTTGAGGCCGATACACTTGGCGCTTCGATTGAAGCCGCCCTCAGATCACACAGGAATGCACCATGCCAGTTGAGTTCAAGGAAGCCACGCTCGACAACGGTCTCAAAATCGTCGGGGAGATCAGTCCGGAAGCCCATACGGCCGCGGCCGGGTTTTTCGTCAAGACCGGCGCGCGTGATGAAGACGTCAAGGTGATGGGCGTCAGCCACTTCCTTGAGCACATGATGTTCAAAGGCACGGAGCGGCGCACGGCTGACGATGTCAATCGCGAGTTCGATGAACTTGGCGCGAACTACAACGCATTCACGACGACTGAGATGACGGCGTTTCACGCCCATGTGCTGCCGGAGCTTTTCCCGCAGGCCGTGGATCTGCTGGCGGACATCCTTCGTCCTTCACTGCGCCAGGATGACTTTGACACTGAGAAGAATGTGATCCTCGAAGAGATCGCGATGTACAAGGACAATCCCTTCTGGGTCCTGTACGAGGAAGTCGCGTCGAGGCATTATCGCAATCACGGCCTCGGCTTCCGTGTGCTCGGGCTGAATGAAACGATCACCGATCTGAAGCGCGATGAGATGCAGGCGTATTTCACGCAGCGCTACTCGGCGGATAACACGGTCCTTGCCGTCGCCGGACACATTGATTTCGATGCGCTGATCAGACAGGCGAACGATATCTGCGGCGCATGGAACACAACCGGCGCTTCGCGCAACACAGCCCGCCCGGAAGTCGGCGCCGATACGTTCCAGATGCAGGAGGCGAATGTCAGCCGCTGCTACAACCTGGCCATGGCTTCCGCCCCGGCTCTTGATGATGATCGTCGCTACGCAGCCATGATGCTCACCAAGGCGCTGGGCGACCCGGACAACAGCCGCTTCCACTGGGCGCTGATCGAAACGGGCATCGCCGAAGAGGCCGAGGTGCATTACGACGCTCACGATGGCTCCGGCGATTACCTCGTCTATGCCTCCTGCGCCCCGGAGCGGGCGGATGATGTCTGGGCGATCGTCGAGAAGGAGATCGCCGGCGTCGTCAACGAGATCAGCGAGGATGATCTGGAGCGCCTGCGCAACAAGCTGGCGACATTCTCGACGCTCTCCGGCGAGCGACCCAACGGGCGCATGCAGCGACTTGGCCGACTGTGGAGCTATCTCGGCTCGTACATGTCGCTCGAAGAGGAGCTGGAGCAGATCAACAGCGTGAAGCTGGATGACATTCGCGCCGTGTACGAAGCGTTTCCCTTCACGCCGCGAACGTGCGGGCGCCTGCTGCCGAAGGACTGATCAGGGAAGGACGAGCTCGCCATCGAGCTCCTTCGCCACCTTGCCGACCATGGTGTGCGCTTCGGCGCGAGCCGCGGTCTGTGACTTCTTCCACATCTTCGGGATGACGAATGGCAGCGGCACGATCGCCAGCGGCAGGTACCACCACCACGTCGGCCACCAGCCCCACTCGCCGGGAATGAGCGAATCGGTAATAGGCAGGCCGGGCCAGATCGTCAGCAGTGTGACGATCGCGAAGATCGTGGGCAGCTTGCGCTTCACGCTGGAGGCGAACGCAATGTGCACGCCAGCGCCATCGGGCTCAATCGTGCCGACGAGCAGATGATCGAAGGGCTGGCCGAAGGCGTCGAGATTGAATGATCGGCCGTCGGGCCGCGGCTCGTACCCGGGAAGCCGCCCGCGACGGGATGCCTTACCGAGCTTTTCGAGCGTTTCATCAACGGACAGTCGCGCATGGACGGAGGGCAGCGGCGCTTTGGGATCGAACTCCTGCGCCGGCGGGGCCTGCTCTGTCTGCTGCTTGTCCGTCACGAGTGCGTGGCTCCTGTTGCTGGTCGTGAGTCTAACGAATGGAGTCCCGCATCAGGCCGGTCATGGACATCCATCGGCGCGAGGCCTACCTTCCGGGACACGGCGAAACCTGGAGAGACCCATGCCCCTGATCGATGTCGGAAAGAAGGCCCCCGCACTGAACCTGCCTGATCAGGAAGGGCAGAAACATCGCCTCAGCGCCTACCTGGGCAAGCCGATCGTCCTGTATTTCTATCCCAAGGATGACACCTCCGGCTGCACGACAGAGGCATGCGAGTTTCGCGACGATCAGACGAAGTTCAAGCGCGCCGGCGCCGTCGTGCTGGGCGTCAGCCCGCAGGATGTGAAGAGCAAGTCAAAATTCGCGGACAAACTCGGCCTGAACTTCCCCATCCTCGCTGACGACGAAGCGAAGATCTGCGACAAGTACGGCGTGTGGCAGGAGAAATCCATGTACGGCAACAAGTACATGGGCGTCGTTCGAACCACGTATCTCATCGGCGCCGATGGCAAAGTGAAACAGCGCTGGGACAAGGTCAAGCCGAAGGGTCACGCCGAAAACGTGCTCGCCGCCATAAAGGCGCTCTGAAAGAAAGGCGCTCCCTATCAGCGTCACGCTTCAACAGCCTGCGCCCGCGCCGGCGCCGAGCCCCGCGCCCGGCGACGCCGAACGTGCGCACGCTGAGCATGAGCGGGCGCAGCAGGTCGTCGGTCTGACGTACGCCTTCGCCGCGTACTTTGTCTGGGGCTTCTCGCCAATCTTCTTCAAGGCGCTGGGGCATGTGCCGCCGATCGAGGTCCTTGCCCATCGCATGATCTGGTCGATCCTTGTGCTCGCAGCGATCGTGACGATCAAGAAGCGCTGGGGCGCCATTCGAACCCTTCTGCGCTCGCCGCGCTCGGTTGGCCTGCTCTGCGGCACGACGCTGCTGATCGCCAACAACTGGTATCTGTACATCTGGGCCGTGGTCAACAATCACGTCCTTGAAGCCAGTCTGGGATACTTCATCAGCCCCCTGCTCAATGCGCTGCTTGGCGTGATCTTTCTCAAGGAACGACTGCGCCCGGTGCAGATCATCAGTCTGCTCATCGCCGCTGTGGGCGTCGCAAGCATGGCGACGGCGGGCGGGCATGCTTCCAAGTGGATCTGGATCTCACTGGCGCTGCCGTTGAGCTTCGGCTTCTATGTGCTGCTGCGCAAGCGATCGAAGGCGGATGCGATCACCGGTCTGACGATCGAGGTCACACTGCTGCTTCCTGCCGCGCTGATCTATCTCGCGTACCTATCAAACGTGGGCGAGAATCACTTCCTGAGTGTGTCGCCGGCAACCACCGTGCTGCTGATCTGCGCCGGCGCCGTGACGACATTTCCGCTGCTGTGGTTCACCGAGGCGGCGCGGCGACTGCGCATGGTGACGCTTGGCGTGCTGCAGTATCTCGCGCCGACGGGACAGTTCCTGCTCGGGGCGCTGCTTTATAAGGAAGTGATGACCACGGGGCACATGCTCGCTTTCGCATGCATCTGGACGGCAGTCATTGTGTACACATTTGACTCGATCCGGCTCGCCCGGCGCAAGGCGTCGCAGACACGGCACAGACGACCTGTCGCCCAACTCGGTGAAATCGAAGAGGCCGAGGTCCTTTAGCCTCAGCCTTCCTCCGCCCGGCGCGCCCATTCAAACTCCAGCGGCTCGAGTTCCGAAGCGACCTGCGATCGCTCATCGCTGAGCGAATTGGATCGTGCGGCGTCCTTCCACACATCCGGATCGCCAAGCTCAGCGTCAATCTCCTTCAGACGCGTCTCCGCCTTCTCGATGCGCTCTTCGAGGGAGTTCATGGATAGCGCGGCAAGCTTGTTCTGCGTGGAGTTCAGCTTCATGCGCTGCTGACGATCCGCATGCGCTACCGCTCTGGATTTCTTCTCCTCAACCTGCTTTGCCTTGCGCTCCTCATCCTGCCGCAGGCGCGCCTCGCGCTCCAGATCAAGCTGGCGCTGACGCCAGGCGCTGTAGTCACCGAAGAAGACCTCCGCGCCACCGTGGCCATCGAGCGCGATGATGTGATCGCATGTGGCGTCGATCAGCGCGCGATCGTGGCTGATGAGGATCAGTGCGCCTTCGTAGCCGCCATCTTTCGGGTCAGCCGTGAGCGCATCTTCCAGGCGCTCAGCGCTTGGGATGTCCAGATGATTCGTCGGCTCATCAAGAACGAGCAGGTTTTTGGCGCTCGCCAGAAGGCCAGCCAGCGCCGCACGGGCGCGCTCGCCGCCGGAAAGCACGCCCAATTCCTTCTCCTGCTCATCGCCTGAAAAGAGGAAGGCGCCGGCCAGATCGCGGGACTGCTGCTCGCTGAGCTCCGTGCCGGGATTCTCCGTCTTGATCACCTGCTGCAGATAGCGATAGACGATCTGATCCGGATCCATGTGATCCTGCGACTGCCGGAAGAAACCGACGCGCACATTCGATCCGAGTTTGATGTCGCCTGCGTCCGCATCCTGCTCACTCAGCAGGCAGCGCACGAGCGTCGTCTTGCCGGCGCCATTGGGACCGATGATCCCCCATCGCTCGCCGCGCCCGATGGCGACGTCAAAGTCATCGAAGAGCACCTTGTCCCCGGCCTCTTCGCCTTCACGATGACTGACATTCGCATACTTCTTCGATGCGCCGCGCGCAGAGATCACGACATCACCTGAACGCGGCGCCTTGGGCATCTGGAATCGGAAGGACTGAAGCTCCATCGGTCGCTCAAGGGCGCCCTGGCGCTCGCGCTCCAGCTTCGACTGCCTGCCGCGAGCCTCCTTGGCGCGCTGCCCAGTCTTGTAACGCCGGATGTATTCCTCCTGCGTCTTGAACTTCGTCTGCTGCTTTTCGTACGCGCGCTGCTGCGTGAGGCGGCGCTCGTAGCGGATCTTGCGAAATTTCTGATAGTTGCCGGGATAGTCAATCAGGCGGCCGTGCTCCACTTCCACGATGCGGCTGACCACGCTGTCGAGCATGTAGCGATCGTGCGTGATCATCACGACGGCGCCCTTGAACTCATCACGCAGAAAACCTTCCAGCCAGAGCCGGCCGTAGATATCCAGGTGGTTCGTCGGCTCATCGAGCAGCAGCACATCCGGCTCTTCAAGCAGGATGCGCGCCAGCGCCAGGCGGGCTCGCTGGCCACCGGAAAGATCCTTGCACTTGATCGCGAACTGCGCATCGGTGAAGCCGAGGCCATGCAGCGCCGCGTCGATGCGATGATCAATCGCGTAGCCGCCCGCGGCTTCAATCGCCGTTTCCAGCCGCGCCTGCTTCTTCAGCAGCGACTCCAGCGCATCGCCCTCGGCGCCGGCCATGTCTTCGTACACCTGATTGAGTTGCTGATGCAGCGCATGCAGTTCGCCGAAGGCGCCTTCGGCGGCGTCGCGCAGGGACTCTTCCGGATCGAGATTCGGATCCTGCCGCAGGTACGCCACGCGCACGCCGCGCTGGCTCTGGATCTCGCCGCGCTCCGGCTTGATCAGCCCCCCCATCGCCTTGAGAAGCGTGGACTTGCCGGCGCCGTTGCGTCCCACGACGCCGACACGCTCGGCCGCCTCGATCGCGAGGGTGGCGCCGCGCAGGATGATGTCATCCCCGAAGGAGTGTTCGACATTGACGGCAGAGATGACGGGCATGGGGCGACGATGATAGGCAGAATCAGCGGGCGTACAGAAAAGCGCGCAGGGCGTCCTCCGGCGTCGCGTCGAGGCGGGAAAGGACGCATCGGCCGCCGACCGATTCGAATGCGTGCCGCAGCGACTCCTGATGATCCTTGAAGATCGCGTGATACCCCTCGGCGATGGCCGCGGTGTCCGTGACCACGGCTTGGCGCGTCTCCGGATCAACCATGCGGACACTGCCGACGGACGCCAGATCGATCTCATCCGGGCTGAGCACCTGGAGGAAGGCGACCTCGGATCCTCGATTCTGCCCTCCGCCCAGCATGGACGTGCGTCCGCCTCGGCCGAATCGAAGCTGGGCGGCTGCCTGACGAATCGGATCTGCTTCTTCCAGTCCATCGCCAAGCGCGATCACGAGGCCGCTGTCTCGCACGAGAGCGCCGGCCTCTTCCAGCCCCATCGCCAGGCCGCCATCGCCGACCGCCGGCGTCTGTTCCAACTCGTGCATGATCTGATGCAGATGCGCCATACCGGTCGCGGGCGGGATGGCGATGCTGCTTCCGATCACTCTGGGGATCACGAGACCGCATCGATCGCCCTGCCGGATCGCCAGATACGCCAGCGCCGCGGCAAGCTCCTTCGCACGCCCGAGTTTCGTCAGGGCGCCGCGACCATCGAGACTGGTGAAGTCCATGGACGCCGACGCATCAACCACGAGCATGACGGTGAGCTGAGACTCATGCTGGAATCGACGAACGTAGTCGCGATCCGTCCTCGCGAACACCTTCCAGTCGATCAGCGAAATCGGATCGCCGGCGGCATAGGCGCGATAGTCATAGAACTCCGTGGAGCCGCCGCGATGCGCCGTGCGATGGCGCCCCCCGTGCAATCCATCCGCAAGCGTTCGTGCGCGCAGATGCAGATGGCCGGACTGAAGGAACGCCTCGGCGCCGCCCGCCGCGCGTTCACCCAGGCTTCGTTTGGTCTTGCCGTGCTTTCCTGCTCGAAAGGCCATGAGATTGCCTATCCTACGTCGTCCCATGCGCAGAAACCGTCAGAAAGAGCTTTCCGGAGTGCACGCGGCATGAGAGGCGCCGTCATCATCGCGATGTATGTCGTCGGGATCGCTGTGATCCTCGCATTCGGCCTGTCCGGAGCGCCCCCGCGTCTGGCGACGCCGACCATCGGCATCGCCGGCGGCGTCATCCTGATCCTGCTTGTGATGGCCGGTTTGTGCCCGCTGCATCGAAGACGACCGAAGCTGGCGCGGCGCGCCCATCTCATTGCGCTCTTCTGTGCGCTGGGCATGCTGATCTCCATGACGGCTCTGGCGACGATCGGCTACAAGCAAGCCGCGGATCTGCATGTCATCGAAGAGGAAGAGCAGGCCATTGAGCCGACACCGGATCCGACGCCGCTATCCAACGCGATGTTCGGCGCCGCGGCATACAGCTCGCTGTGTTCACTGGCGCTCTTCGTGACCATTCCCAAGCCGCGCCGCAACCCGACTTCAGACTGAAGCGGCTTCCAAACGCCACGTCGCGCCTTCTCGCGCAACCTTTCGATACAGCGTGTCGCGTTCGACCGGTGTCAGCCCTGCATCGCGGATCGCCTTCTGCAGATCCCACACGCTCGTTTCCTGATGCGTGGTGGCGCCGCCAACCTTGGTGATGTCGTACCAGACGACGGTGCCATCGATGTCATCGGCGCCAGAACACAGCTGAAGCTGCGCCATGGCCAGCGTCTGCATGATCCAGAACGCTTTGACATGAGGAAAGTTGTCCAGCATCAGCCGTGAGATGGCGATCGTGCGAAGGTTTTCCATGCCCGTCGGGCCCGGCAGGTGCTCCAGCTCTGAGCCATCGGGAATGAAGGGCAGCGGAATAATGGTCTGAAAGTAGCCGCCGCGTTCATTCATGGCCGGCGAGGGAAGCTTCGCGCCTTCACCCGTGAGCGTGATCGCGCCATCGGTCGACGCGCCATACCCAAGCCTGGCAAGCGCCGCATCCTGCGCTGTGCGCAGCATGTCCATATGGACAAGGCGCTCGCGTCGATCATCAATGTGGCCGTACAGGATCGTGGCGTTGGTGTTCAGCCCGAGTTCATGCGCGACGCGATGCACATCGAGCCACACATCCGAGCGGATCTTGCCCTT
The DNA here is from genome assembly GCA_032355985.1 of Sarcodiotheca gaudichaudii. Classification (NCBI taxonomy): domain Eukaryota; phylum Rhodophyta; class Florideophyceae; order Gigartinales; family Solieriaceae; genus Sarcodiotheca; species Sarcodiotheca gaudichaudii. The sequence continues at coordinate 333,856 of JAUKVZ010000003.1, forward strand.
GAACGCCTCATCGTGAATGCGATCGTCGAAGACCTCGGCGCCGCCTCCGGGAAGCGATCCCAGCCCGGCCTCCTTGAGTCGCTCCAGCACCCAGCGAATGCCCGCAGATGGATCACTGCGCTTGTGCACCTTGGCCATCTTCGCCAGATGGACGATTTCCACGGCCGTGAACGCCTTGATGTGCAGCGTCGGCGCCGCCTCACGAATCGTCCGCATCATGTCGGTGTAGTAATCGAAAGGCAGATAGGGATGCAGCCCGCCGACGATGTGCATCTCCGTCGCGCCGGCTTCCTGCGCGCTGATGGCCTCGGCGCGAATCTCATCGAGCGAATGCTCGTACGCGCCATCATCGCCTCGCTTGCGATAGAACTCGCAGAATTTGCAGGAGAGGGCGCAGACGTTTGAGTAGTTGAGATGGCGATTGATGTTGAACCAGGTCGTTCGCCCGTGCATGCGCAGGCGAACTTCGTGGGCCAGATCGCACACGCTCCAGAGATCGTCCGTCTCATAGAGCTTCAGGCCATCCTCGATCGTCAGACGTTCACCGGCCAGGATGCGACGGCGAATGTCTGCCAGCGCCTCGTCGGCGTGATCGACTGAGCCGCGCTCAGGCTCCGAGAACGCTCCGGGACAAACCTCGGCGACTGCCTCTTCCGTGTGCATTTGAGTCATGGGCCGATTCTATACCCCGCTCGGAGGCTCGCCAGCGTGTCGCGGCCGCCCCCTTCTCGGACCCCCGATCTCGTCGCTCCGTATCGCTCCGGACGCGTTCAGAGGGGCCTCGCGTCGGTCGATATCCAAGACGAATGAGTCTTCTGAACAGGCCGCGGCGCCGAGCGCAGCGGCGCTGTCCGTTGTCCTCCTGAAATGAGTTCGCCCATGCTGCCAGAGGACCCGCCGAAAGCCCCAGTCGACAAGACGCCGGACGCTGCGCCCAGCGCCCGGCCGGAAGTCGATGTCTCTTCGATCATCGAGAACGTCGAGGATCAGCTGGAAGCGCTGAAGCGCGCCCAGACGGCCCAGGCGGAGTCCGTCAGCGAGCTGACGAAGAAGGAGCAGCAGCTCACCGATCTGGAGGCTCAGATCCGCGAACAGGCGGAGGCCATCTCAAAGCGCGAGCAGGCGCTGGAGACGACCCGCCAGAGCGTGGAGGAGAAGGAGACCGAACTCGAGAGCGTTCGCAAGGAGCTCGCCCAGCGAGAATCCGATCTCGAGGGCGTCATCGAAACGCTCGACGGCGCCATCGCGCACGCCACCGAAAAGTCGGAGGCGATCGAGAAGGAGCGCACAGCCCTTGAGAAGGAGCGGGCCGAGCTCTCTGAAAAAACGGCCGCACAGGACAAGAAGGTCGAGGCGCTGAAGCAGGAACTCGAACAGGAGCGCGATCGGCTCAAGGGCGAAACCGCTGAGCAGAGCAAGGCGGTCGAAGAGCTCAAGGCCGAACTGACCAAGGCGAAGAGCGCACTGGATGCTGCGACGAGCGAGCTGGAATCCGCGTCGCTGGAGCGCGACAGCCTGCGGGATGAGTGCGCCAAGCTGAAGGAGAACGCCGAGAAGGGCGCCGCCGAGCTTCGCGCACTTGAAAACCAGATCGAAGAGGCGAAGCAGTTCGCCGACAAGGCTCGGGCGGAGATCGCCAGTCGCGACGAGCAGCTTCAGGAGTCCCTCAGCAAGTTGAAGGAGGCGCAGGAGGAGAGCGCCTCTCTCAGCGCTGAATCTCAGGAGCAGATCGAAACGCTCACCAAGGAGCGCGACAGCCTTGCCGAGCTGAAGGCGAAGCTGGAGCAGCGCGTGGCGAATCTCGCCGCCGAAGGTGAGCAGCTTCGATCACAGCTTGAAGAAGCCCAGGCGACACCGGCCGCCAAAGATGCGCGCGAGCTGAATCAGCTCAAGTCGCAACTCGAGCGCGCCAAGGAGCAGGTCGCCGAGGCGAAGAAGGCCGTCGAACGCCGTGACAAGCAGATCAAGACCCTGCAGCAGGCCTCACTTTCCGGTGAGGGCGGCGCCGATGACGAGCAGGTCGCCGAGTTGCGCGGCGAGGTCTCGCGCAAGGACACCCTGATCAAGGAACTCGAAACCAAAGCAGCCGAGTTTGACGCCCAGCTCGCTGAGGCGAAGAAGGCCGCGGCCAGTGGCGCCGCGCCGGATGTCGACATCCAGAAGCGCGACAAGGCAATCGAAGTGCTCAAGGAGAAGCTCGAGCAGACGCTGGAGAAGAACAAGCTTCTGCGAGAGAAGCTCGACGCGAAACCGGAAGTCAGCGCCCCTGCTGCGGCTGCGCCCGTCTCAGGTGTGGATCCGAGCCTGCGCAGGGCGCGACTGGAACGCTACAAGTCGCTGCTTCGCGCTCAGTCGACGAAGCTCGTCCGTGCGAAGGAAGCCCTTCAGCAGCGGCATCAGGAGTTCGAGGGGCTGGACGCCAAGCGCGAGGAAATCGCACACGCCAGCCGCGAGATCGAACGCAAGGCCAAGAAGATCGCCGGCAAATCCGCTCGCAATCGAGCATCCATTGCGATGCTCTGCCTCGTGGTGGCGATCGCGATCTGCGGCGCCCTGAGCTGGAAGGTCGCCACGTACATCGCGCCGGGTGTCTACGTCTACGACGCCGCCCTGTCGATTCAACAGGAAGGCGACTTGGAACTCGAGCGCGCTGATCTCGACACATGGGGCGAATACATGCTCGAGCTGGCGGCCGACGCCCGACTCGCAGAGATCGCCTCCGAGCGAATGAAGCGCCGCGGCCTGCTGGAATTCGCCACGCCCGCCGATCTCACAACCAAGCTCAAGCAGGATCTGGACGTCACGATTCACAAGCCGGGCGAGATCACGCTCAGCCTCAAGGGCGACGGCGCCGAGAGCACCCGCCGCACGTTGGAGACGTTCGCTGCATCCATGATGACCGTCGCCAATGATGCTCGCAGCCGCCGGCTGGATGGCGCCACGACGGCGCTGGTCAAGGCCCCGGATGCGAACACCAGGCCGGTCGACTCGGAGCATCTCATGTACACGGGCGCCATCTGGGGCGGCTCCAGCGGCCTGATCCTCGCCGGATTCCTGTTCGGTTGGATCTACCTGGCTCGCGCCAAGAAGAAGTTTGAAGCCGAAGAGGCTCTGGCGACGTACGGCGGCCTGGCCTGATTCCAGCACACCGAAATCACATCATTCAAAACAAAACAAGGCAGGACGCGATGTCCTGCCTTGTGTGTTTTTGCGAATGCAGTCGTGAGATCAGATCACGCCGGTGAGGATGGGCTCGGAGCGATCACCGACGATGCCGGCCGGCGCCATCAGATGCAGGCTCATGCCGGGCTCGACCTCGGTGACATCCATGTCGTACCGCATCAGCTCGCCACTCGACTTGAATCGAGCGATCGTCTGCGCGGCGTTCGCCTCGCCCTCATTGACGATGATCAGCTTGTACTCGCCATCGGTGACCGGCAGGCCGCGGCAGACGAGCATCGCGACCTTGGTCTCCTCGTTGATCATCACGTGCGCTTCGCCCGGCACGGAGCTGTCCGCCGGCTGGACGAAGTTGACGTGACGAGTCTGGGGATGGAGGTAGACGTCGGCGAATGCGCCGCCGTACTCCTTGGCGAACTGCTGCGCGAGCTGTCCGTCCCCATAATCCCGCAGCGCCTGTGTGTAGAGCTCAACCGTGAAGTACCCGACGGAGATCGTGACGATCGCCGCGGTCGCGAATCCGATGCATGCGGCTCGCCAGAGCGGCGAGACATTCGCACGAAGGGACCATGGCCCTCCGGCGATGCTTGCGACGACATCGCGTTCGCCGGCGCCGGAGACGGCCGTGATGGCGTCCCGCACCGCGCCGAGGACGCGTTCGCGCAATCCGACCGGGGGATCCACGCTGGGTAGAAGATCATCAACGTCCGACAGGCGTCCCTGTTCGCGACGCACTTGCGCCTGGATTGCAGGAGACGCTTTGCGGAACGCATCCTCGAAGGAGTTGCGCTCCTCACTGTCGAGCAAACCGAGTGCGTCCAGGGACGCAAGCTCCAGAAGCTCTTGTGTAGTCATCGTGCCTTTGCCGCTCATACCACCGACTCCTCAGTCACCGCCCGTTCACGCAGCCGAACCAGGGCTCGGCTCAACGTGCTCTTGATCGTCCCCACAGGCCGATCCAGCTCCAAACCAATCTGCCTCAGCGTTTGTCCATGCAGGTACGCACGCTTGAGCACATCTCTTTGCAACTCAGGAAGGCTCTCGATTCTCTTCATCAACTCCGAGAACCGTTCCTGCTCGTTCATACCGGCGTCCGGCCCCACGGTGTCAGCCATGGGCGCCCACGCTTCCTCCAGGGTCGTGGAAGGTTGAATCCTCACACGAGCCCTCCGCAGCCGATCCACCAGATGACGTCTGGTGATCAGCACCACCCAGGTCGACAAAGCCGCCCGGGATGGGTCGTACCGCCCAGCGCTCCGCCACAATCGGACGAAGATCTCCTGGACAGCATCCTCAGCGTCTGCTTTCTTCGGCATCATCTGGTACGCCATGCGATAAACCAGAGCGCCGAAACGGTCGTATAGCTCAGAGACGGCGGATTCGTCGCCCGACGCGATCCTCGTCATCAAATCGAGATCGATCTGAGCCTGTTCCTTGGTCACGTGCCCACGCTGATTTCTGCGACATTTGCCCTATCGAATTCCGGTGCAGGTCCGATAGACCTCCCGGGGGCCCGGGCAGCCGTCGCTCCGCCTGATTGTACGCAACCCTCGTGCCGATGGATCCATTAAACGAGGGCCGAACAGCATAGGGCATTCGCCCTATTCCGAAAAGCAGGGGCATCTACCCCTTGTTTCTGCCGATGTGAGAGTGCTAGACTCTTACAGTTCGAGTTGGATCAGAGGCCATGCCCCATGAGGAGGGCACACTTGACCGCCACGATCAGAGTAGAGCCACGGGTCCGGGGGGGCTTGCGGCGACCGAGGAGTCGCGTTGCGCGGATGCCGCGCAATCGACGCGCGTTCTCGATGCTTGACCTCATGGTCTCCATCTTCGTGATCGCTGTCCTCATCTCTCTGCTGCTGCCAAGTCTTTCCAAACTTCAGGAAAGCGCCAAGCGGGTGAAGTGCGGCACACAGCTGCATCACATTGGCCTTGCGCTGACCATGTATGCAGACGATCACAACGGATTCCTTCCGGAATCTGAACTCGCGGAATCTGACCCACATGGTCAGGACCCGCGGTCCATGATGGTTGTGCATCAGGGCGAGCACGTGCATGACTGGGACGGCCTCGGCTTCCTTGCCGACGACTCCGTGTACCTGTCCACGCCGTATGTCTTGTATTGCCCCAGCCACACCGGAAATCACCCGCACGACGAGTACGAGCGCGCGTGGGTCGACATGCAGTCGGAGATCGTGTGCAACTACAACTATCGCATCCTCGGCGAGCGTGATCGTGCTCTTGAAGCGCTTGATGGCTCCACGACGATCGTCAGTGACGGCCTTCGCACCAAGTCCGACTACAACCACAACACAGGCGGCAATCTGCTGAAGGCCAACCTCAGTGTTGAGTGGTACAACGACAACGGCGGCGAGGTCCTCGCGCTGCTGCCGAACAAGGACACCGAGACGCACCTGGGCTTTGGCGCCAGCCAGACACTCTGGTCCGCCTTCGATCACGGCGTCGCGCCTTCCGAGAGCACGGGCATCGGCATCGATTCGCCGAACAGCGTGCTGATCGCGCCTGATAATGACGGCGCCAACAAGGCTTCCGTGAGCGGCGCCTTCCGCTGATTCGACCTCGAAGACCTGATTGAATGAACTCAGAGCCGCCGGCCATCTGGTCAGGCGGCTCTGTTCTTTAAGGGCCTCGTCGCCCCTCCTGACGCGAGGGGCTTCATTCGATCCTGCCGGGCGTTATGGTGTCCGATCCAGGATCCGGCTCCGTGAGCGGGAACCTGCGGCTGTGCCAGGCCGTACATCCGCCAGAGGGCGAAACCTGAGCCGGCCTGCTGCGAGCGAGCAATCGATGATGGAGACAGCGATCCCGATGATGACCCCCCCTACGCAATCGTCCACTCGCCTCACGAGTCTGCGGACAGTCTGTGTCGCCCTGGCGCTCGCGCTGGTCTGCGCGCCCGCCTCGCTGGCTCAGCTCGAGCCGGTCCGCTTCTACCACGGCATCAATCGTCCGATCGAGATGACCGTCGAACGCCCCGATGGGAGCAACGGCGATCTGGAAGTGGCGCTGCTGGAAGCAGGCACCGCCCGCGTCGTCGACAAGGTCAATGTCGAGCCCGGCGAGATAGATCTTTCGATTCTCTTTCCCCGCATCTGGAATGATGAGATTCCGAGACTGTATTTCGCACAACTCATGGCAGGCGGCGAGAAGACAGGCCCGGCGGTCGTCGTTCGTCCGCTCGTCACGCCCCAATACGCGGTCGACCTGACATTGACGCTCGCCATCGTCGAAGCATGCCAGAACAACAATCTTGATCATCTGACGATGCTGATGAATCGCCAGCATCCGGCCCGGCGCGGTCTGGGTCGAAACGCCGAGGTCGAGTTCCCGCCGCTGCAGGACTGGGTGTACAGCGGCGTGTCCACATACGTCGATCGACACGTCATCGTCGATACAAGCGAAGGTGAAATTGAAATCGCGCTGCGGCCTCAGTTTGCGCCGAACTCGTGCTGGAACTTCATCGATCTCGTCGAGAAGGGTTTCTATCGCGACATGAAGGTCGACCGGGTGATCGTCAAGCCGAAGCGATTCCTGATCCAGTTCGGCGATCCGACGGGAACCGAGAAGGGAACGCCCGGCTACTACATCGATCTGGAGCCCAGCGCATTGCAGCATGATTTCGGGACCGTCTCCATGGCTCGCGACATCGTCTCGCCGGATGCGAACGGCTCGCAGATCTTCATCTGCCTGAGTCGCGAGGGCGGCAAGACGCTGGACTCGCGATATACGTCGTTCGGGCAGGTTGTGCGCGGCGCCGATGTGATCGTGGCAATCGAGAATGTCGAACTCGGCGGCCCGCGCGGTGATACGCCGCAGGAGACCGTGCTCGTCCGCGACGCATGGACGATTCCGGCGCCTCCCTATGGCGAGGGTCCGGCGCCGGTGACGAGACCTGACGGCAACGACGGCGGGCGCTGATTCAGCCTACGCGGGATGGCGCTGGCGCCATTTTGTCACGGCTTCGGGCTCACGCGGATACAGAGGCAGCACCGAGTCACATTGCTGAGCGGCCGGCAGCGCGTCTGAAGCGGCCAGGCAATCGCCGGCGCGCAGGTTCAATGGTGCGCGCTGAACGCCGGATGCATCGATCCAATGTGCGAATGACTCCGGCAGCGCTGCGCCCGCGATGATCAGATCGATGGAGGCGTCGGACGCGGCGCGTGCGAGATCCTCCGCTTCCATGAGTTGACCGATTTCGGCGTCGCTGAGCGCCGTTTCGGCCGGCGGACGCGCCCGCTGAAAAATGGACACCCAGGCGCTCTGGCGTTTCGTCGCAAGGATGGTGGCGATCGTGCGGCCATCCAGTGCGTTCCAGGCGGCGACAAGCGGCGTTGGAACCGGGACGATGACAGCGCCCGTGGCCAGCGTCAGCATGCGCGCCGTGGTCACGGCGATGCGCGTGGATGTGAAACCGCCTGGTCCGATGGACACTGCAATCTGCTCAAGATCCGCGGGGGCCATCCCTGCATCGCTGATCAGGCGATCGATCGCCGGCATGAGCGCATCATCGTGACGACCTTCCGGCGCCAGCGGACGGGCATGCACGTCGCCCGCCTTCGTCCGAAGCGCAACTTCGCCGGCGTCACCCTCGGAGTCGGGCGGATTGCTGATCTCGATGGCCAGCGTTATCGGATGAGCGGTGGACGTCATGGCCTGAGTCTACGTCCATGTGGTTTCTGCGCCTCCTGTTCCCATATCTCGCGTCAATCCGGGCAGGAGTCGGCCTCTTGTCCGGTCGATATGCTCTGGAGGAGTTTGCCCGCAGCGAGATCGCCGCCCGAGCGGTACAAGCTGTGGTCACAGAACAAGGAATCAACTCCATGAATCGCTCACGTCTTCGTTTCGCCTTTATTCCCACGATGCTCGCGCTCGCTCTGTGCGCCTTCCTGCCTCTTGCGGCGACTCCCGCGCACGCGCAGGACGCCGAAGCGAAGGAGTCTGAGGAGAAGGCTCTTCCTAGCGGCGGCGAGATCATCGCGCGTTACATCGAGGCGCTCGGCGGCGAAGAGGCGCTCATGGCCCACAGCTCGCGCCACGTGCAGGGTGAAATCGAGGATCTGTATCGCAGGCGCATCGGATCGTTTGATCTGAAGACGCGCGTTCCCGGCAACATGCTTATGACTGTGGAGTTTCCCGAAGAGACGCATGTCGCCGGCAAGAATGATGACATCGTCTGGCGCATTGATCCGCTGATCGGCGCGATGATTCACGGCGCGCCGCGTCCTGTCGATTCAGCAGCCTTTGATTTCCATTCCGAGCTCAACTACAGCAAGCACTTCCCCCTCATGGAGACGCTGGGCACGGTTGAGGTTGACGGCGTCGAGTGCTACCGCGTGCGTGTCGAGGGTGAAGTCGGCAACGAGCGCGTCGAGTACTACGAAGTCGAGACCGGTCTTCGCAGAGCGATCGAGACGCCCTTCAGCACGAATGAAGGCATCAAGTCGCAGTTCGAGATCTCTAGCCGCTGGGAAGAGATTGAAGACGTGATGGTCGCCACGATGCACGTGACGAAGATCATCGAACCGACAGGTCAGCAGGAGACGGTTCAGATCGTCAGCTACTCCGACATTGTCTTCGATACGCTTACCGACGAGGACTTTGCGCTTCCTGAAGTCGTTCGCGAGAAGCTCGAGCAGATGGATGCCGATGGCGAAATGCCCGACGCCGATGGCCATGTGCACAAGCGGAATCCGGATGCGAAGTCTGATGGCCACGAAGGCCACGATCATCCGCACTAGGCGAAACGCGCCTCAGCCCGTCGGCTCATCTTGTGACCATCGCTTGCGAAGCGCCTCCAGCCTGCGCTGGTGAATGGTCTGATCAGGCTCCAGCTCGACAAGCGCCATGAGATGGCGTTCCGCTTCCGCGTAATCCTGTTCGACAAGAGCCAGCTTGGCCGCAAGCTCGCGATGGCCCGGATCAAAAGGCGCCACGCGCGTCGCTCGCTCCGCTTTCTCCCGGGCGCGCTCCAGCTCTCCTGATCGTGCGTAGAGGTTCGCAAGCGCCACGGCGAAGGCCGTCAGATGCTGCTCTCGCGCATCGAGAAACTCCAACGCCTCAATCGCGCGCATCTGATCAGCTGCCGAGTCCTTGTCCAGGAAATGACGAGCGAGAATCCGCTGCGGCGCCGGATCGACCGGCCGAGCCGCGGCATACGCTTCCAGCGCATCGACCACATGCGTCGAGATCACGCCGCCTGATCGATTCAGCATGAACTGCGCCCGCAGCTCCAGCAGATCCGGATGCCCGGGATGCTCATCGATCCACGCATCAACCATCTCCGGCGTGGGTTCGGGCAACTCGAGATCCAATATCGGCGGCTCGCCGACACCACTGCTGACAAGCGCCGCATCTCGTGCGAATGAGGAGAGCGCTTCGAGCGCCTCCTCCTCGCCATCTGCTGACTTTTCAAACTCCGTCAGCAGCAGGCTGGCGATGCTCGGCTCCGGCAGCATGCCCCAGGACATCGCCTGCTCACGCGCCCAGATCTTGAACTCATCGAAGAACTGCTGTTGAGGCACGCCCAGCACGCGCTGCATCGCTTCATCTTCACGCACGCCCTCGGCGTACAGGTCCATCAGATCAAGCGGCGCCCGTTCGCCGTAGCGCTCGATCATGAACTCGTACATCCAGTGACCCTGCGCATACGCCTGCGAGCGATCCGTCGGCTTCTCAGGCCTGACGAATGCGATATTGATCTTGCGCAGGTCAAAGAGCGAGTTCTCACGAATCGCGCGCGTCAGCAACTGGCATGTGCCGTAGTCGCGCGGGCTGTTCTCCAGATAGACGGCCGCAGCTTCGGTGAACCAGTGCGGGATGCGATTCTTCGTTCGTTCCAAGGTGACGGTGTGCACATACTCATGGCGCAGCACGCGCACCCAGTCGTATTCACCCGTATGCCGCGGCCCGATCCTGGGTGTCTCCATGGCGATGACAGGACCGGTGCAGGCGGCGATCGTGTGAATCGCAGGCATGCCGGTGATGCGCACGGCGAACCACTCGTGATCGGGCATCAGCTCGATGACGGTCTTGCGCGTTGGCTCGAAGTCAATGCCTTCTGAGACGATCTCGTGAATCTCTTCGAGCGGGGCGAGCATGTCCTCAGCCATCACGCGATCAACGCCGGGGCGATAACGAACGATGAAGTGCTCGCTCTCGACCGTGTCATAGGTGAGCAGCTCTTCGATCAACTCCAGACTGTTGGCGGCGCGTTTGTTGAAAGGATCAAGCTCGGCGACGGCGCGCAGTGCGCGTGCCGCCTCCTTGTCGCGACCGGCCTGCAGTTCCAGCAGACCAAGCTCGATGAGCGGCTGCGGCCAGCGAGGCTGACGCTCCGACGCTCGATTCAAGTAGTCAGCGGCTTCGGCGTACTGACGAGCCTCTGAAAGAGCAGCGCCGACGGAATACAGCGCCACGGGCGAACCCGGCGAGAGCTGGTCGAACTCTTCGAGCAGACGCTCGACTTCGTCAAAGTCATATCGAGCGGCCGCGATCGCGCACTCAACTGCAAGCAGCGAACGCATACGCGGATAGCGCTCCAGACTCGGCGCCAGCGCCTGCAAGGCCATATCCGGATCGCGCTGACGGATCCATGCGCGAGCCATGATCTCGGCGCCCAGCGGCGAGCGCTCGGCCTCGTCACCCGTCACCCTTCGCGCGATTGAATCCAAAGCATCGGCGACCTGCTTCGCGGCGTCGAAGTTGAATGAATCGACCATGAGACGTCCGCGCAGACGCCATGCGTCGGCACACGCCAGATTCAATGACAGCGCATCGCCGATGGCGTTCAGCGCTTCGCTCTGATTGTCCTTGTCGTAGAGCAGCTCCGCCTCGGCCATCGCGGCAGGCCAGTAGCCGCGATCAAGCTCATCGCGCGCCCGCGCCAGAAGCTGCATCATGGATTGATAGTCGCGCGCCGGCTGGCCGCGCAGCTCGGCTCGCAGCGCCAGCGCCTCGACGCCGGCGACAAGATCCTCAGCGTTGCCAGTTCTGGATCGCATCAGGCCGCCGACAATCGGATCCACCGCAGCGTCAGCCGCCTCGAATCTGCCCAGGTCAGCGAGCGTCTTGGCGCGCAATGCGCGAGCCCGCGCTGACTGCTGTCCCGTCAGCACGTCGAGAGCCATTTCATGATCGCCCCGCCGCAGGTAGGCCTCGGCGCGATCCTCGGCCATTGCCGCAGGATCATCCAGCGAGGGATCGTCATACACACCGGCCATCAGCGCGGCCTTGGCGCGCAGCGCCGGATCCTTCAGGTCGCTTTCAACCCATGCGCCATGCCACACGCGCAGCGCGGCGCGTTCCTCTTCACTGAGGTACGCGGCCTCCATCGCGCGAAGGACGGATTCCGACAGATTCGTCGAGTCAGCCGCCGGGCGCGTGAGCCTCTGCTGCGCGTGCGCCGGCAGGGACAGTGCGCATGCGAACGCTGCGCTTGCGATCAGACTCTTGATGGCGCGTGCGTGATGTCTCATTCGGCCTCAGCCAGCTTGTCAATCACCTGCACCTCCCAGCCATCCTCTTCGGATGGCGCTTCGGTGCTGAATACGTCCGCATCGATCGGCTCGTTCACGCGGATCGCGATGAGCTGCACGTGCGCCTCATCGCCGGCGCGATTGATCGTCCTGGCAAATCGCGGCATGAATCGCGCCTCGCGGTTCTCACCTTCAGCCGGCTGGCGCCACTCGTACCACAGGCGAATCTCCTGCAGATCTTCGTCCTCGCGGAACTTCTCATGCGGAATCAGTTGCAGCTGCGTCATGCCGCCGACGACGCTTCGCAGGCGCTCTTCATCGGCAAGTCCCTCAGTGGCGGCGAGCAGCGTCGCCTGATAGCGCTCGAGAATGTCATCCGCCTTCTGCCCGATCGGAATCGGCATCGGACCTTCACCGATGCGCAGCGGATCGAAGTTTTCGCCTGGCGCTGCGATGCGCCGCTTGATGAACTGCCGCTCCGCCGGGCGTTCCTCGACGAGCCACTGGCCATCGAAGATCCATCGCTGCTGATCTTCTTCAAGGCGCCGGTTGATGATGCGCTGATCGAAATCGATCACAAACGCGCGGCTGCCGCCACCAGCGACGGGCGCGCAATTGAAATACAGCGTGCCGCGCCGGATCTGCCGATCGCCTTCGAGCACCTTTGTCTTGGCGTACTGAATTTTGGCGCTGAGCGTTTCGAGCCCGTCGTCGGAGAGCTCCAGCAGTTCGAGAAACTCACGGGCGTTCTCGACCTGCGGCTCTGGGATGTCCTGCGCTGATGCCGGGCCGCTTGCGATGAACAGGAATGACGCCGCCAGGCCGCACATCAACGATTTGATCGACTGTCTCATGATGCTCCTCATGCGCCGGCGCCTTGAGGGGGCGCGGCCGATGCTCTGAATCCCTTCAATCGGCGTCACCGGTTCTACGACTCAATCCTTGGCGCGTTTCGGCTAAATCGCTCAATCGGGGCTGCCGCCGAGAAAATCACGAAGAATCTCGGCCGCCGCCAGCGCATCGCGCCGCGCCTTCTTTTGACCCCTCGTCAGCCCCGTGCGAGCCATCCGATCGTTTGCCGCCGCGGAAGTCAGCCGCTCGTCGTGAAAGTGCAGCGTCAGGCCGAGGGTTTCCTCGATCCGGGCGCCGAACGCGCGAACCAGCTTGGCGCGTGGGCCTTCCGTCCCATCCATGTTCAGGGGGAGCCCCAGGACAAGCTCATCGGCGCCATATTCATCCACGACGGCCGCGAGCGCTGCAAGCAGTTCATCACCCGGCTTGCTCGGCTTTTCGATGACGCTGACCGGAGATGCGAGACCGGTCTCATCATCACCGACGGCGACGCCCGTCCGCTTGTCACCAAGATCAATCGCCAGATAGCGCATCGATCGGCCTCAGACGCCGACCGGCTCGCGCTCCTCGTGCGCGGTTCCGAGATCATCACGCGCATGCGTCGGCGACGCCGCGTGCCGCACCACTTCGCCCTCGGTCGGGTAAAAGCGCGATCCTCGCATGGGAAGGCGTCGATTGAGATTCTGCTTGGGAAGGAATGGCTGCAGCGCCATGACGATCGCGCACAACGCGACGTTCATGATCATCAACTGCCACCATGCCGTCCATCCCTGATACACGAATGCGGCAGTCGCGACGACCAGCACGATCGACACGGGAATCAGATCGTTCCAAGCCAGCTTCATCACCTGATCCCAGCGGATGCGCGGCACCGTCCAGCGGATGACAATCGCAAAGAGCACGATGCCGATCGCTTTGCTGAAGAAGACCGTGAACTTCACGAGCATCGCCAGCAGGCCAGTCGCCGCCGGATCCGTCAGCCCGATGAAGGGCAGGTGATAGCCGCCCAGGAAGACGAGCGCCATGAAGGCGGCGCTGGTCAGCAGGTGGCCATATTCAGCGAGGAAGTACAGCGCGAAGCGCATCGAGGAATACTCGGTGTGGAAACCACCGACGAGCTCCTGCTCGGCTTCGGCATTGTCGAAGGGCGCTCGATTCGCCTCGGCGAAGATGCACACCAGAAAGAGCAGCGCCGCCAGAGGCTGCGCCACGATGAACCAGCCATCCTGCACCTGAATCTCGATCAGGCGCTGCGGCACAACCGTTCCCGCAACAAGCAGAATCGCAAGCAGCGAAAGACCCAGCGGAATCTCGTAGCTGATCATTCCCGCCGTGGCGCGCAGGCCGCCGAGGAAGGAGTACTTGTTGTTCGACGCCCAGCCGCCCAGCGCCACGCCGTACACACCCAGCGAAGCGACGGCGAGCAGATAGACGACGCCGATGTTCACGTTCGCCGCGGCGACCAGCACCTTCTGCGACGCAATCTCACCGAAGAAAGGCAGCGTGAACTCCGGCGTGACCCAGTAGCCGCCCCACGGAATCACGGCCCAGCCGATCAGCGCCGGAATGATGACGGCGATGGGCGCAAAGGTGAAGAGCGCCGGATCGGCGCCGCGCGGCTTGTAGTCCTCTTTGAGCAGGAACTTGAGGCCATCCGCCAGCGCCTGGCCCAGACCCCAGAATCCGAAGCCGCGAAACAGCTTCTGCAGCACGGGCAGACCGAAGTCGAAACCCACGCGATTGGGGCCGATACGATCCTGGATGTACGCGGAGATCTTCCGCTCGGCGTAGACCAGATACGCCACGCTGACCAGGATCAGGTGGATCACGATCAGGATGACAACGGAGCTGACGATGAACTGGGCGGTCATGAGACGCACATCGTAAGCATCCTGCGCACAGCCCGAAAGCCGGGTCTCAGGCGATGGTCATCGTGGGTGGATCCAGCGGCAGGCCGCCGGCCAGCTCCAGGAAGGAGTCGTAGTTCGTCTTCATCTCCAGCAGGGAGTCGCCGCCGAATTTCTCGCGCATCGACCGGGCGATTTCGAAGGCCACGACATTCTCCATGACGACGCTCGCCGCCGAGACGGCGCAGATATCCGAGCGTTCGTAGGCGCTCTGCTCGGCTTCTTTCGTATTGAGATTGACGCTGGGCAAGCCTCGCAGAAGCGTGGAGATGGGCTTCATCGTGCCTCGGACGACGACGGGCTCGCCATTGGTCATCCCGCCCTCGAGGCCGCCGGCGTTGTTCGTATCCCGCGTGAATCCAAGGCGGGGCGTCTCCCGAAGTGTGGCGTCGAATCGGATCGGATCGTGGACCTCCGAGCCGTGCCGCCCGGCGCAGCCCTTGCCCAGCCCGATCTCGACCGCCTTGAAGGCCTGGATGCCCATGACGGCGCCGGCCAGCCTGGAATCGAGTTTCTCATCCCAGTGCATGCACGAGCCCAGCCCAATCGGGCACCCGAATACATGCGCCTCGACCAGTCCGCCGACAGTGTCCTTGTCCACCTTGGATTGACGGATGGCGGCGATCATCGCTTCCGATGCCTTCTCATCCGGGCAGTAGACCTCGCTGGCGTCTCTGGCTTCGACGAGCGACTTCCAGTTCGCCTCCGTCACAGCGCCATCCCAGGCGCCCGCGTGGATCGAACGGACGAAGCCGAAGATCTCGATGCCGAAGAAACTCAGCAGCGAGCGGGACAGGGCGCAGGCGGCCGTGCGGGCGGCCGTCTCTCTGGCCGACGCACGCTCCAGCGTCTCGCGGCAATCCGTTGTCAGCCATTTCACGCTGCCTGCCAGATCCGCGTGACCTGGCCGCGGCCGGTAGACCGGCGGCGTCTTTTCCAGATCGTCGAGGCGCGAGTCCTTGTTGGCGATGCGAATCGTGATGGGCGCCCCGGTCGAGCGGCCAAGCCGCACGCCGGTGAGGAACTCGACAACATCCGTCTCGATCCGCTGTCGCCCGCCTCGGCCGTAGCCCCCCTGCCGACGCCGAAGTTCGACGTTGATCTGATCGACATCGATCTCCACGCCCGCGGGCATGCCGCTGACGATGGCGATGAGCGCCGGGCCGTGGGATTCGCCTGCTGTCTGGTAGGTCAGGGTGGCCATATCGGCACGATACACGCGCCGGGTTCCGGACGCCCTATCCTTC
Organism: Sarcodiotheca gaudichaudii; assembly: GCA_032355985.1. NCBI lineage: Eukaryota > Rhodophyta > Florideophyceae > Gigartinales > Solieriaceae > Sarcodiotheca > Sarcodiotheca gaudichaudii. The sequence continues at coordinate 349,540 of JAUKVZ010000003.1, forward strand.
GAGTGATGGATCCCGACGATCAGGTATGTCTGTGCTATCGCGTCTCGCTGCGGAAGATCCGCAGCTATCTGAAGCGCGAGGATCCGCCGGTGGCCTCGCTCATCAGCGAGTGCCTCGATGCGGGCACGGGCTGCCAGTGGTGTGTGCCCTTTCTCAAGCGACTGCATCAGATGCACGTCGAGGGCGAGGTTCCGGATCTGAAGATCTCGCCCCAGCAGTACGCCGAGTCCCGCCTGAACTTCCACAAGACGGGCGAGCGGGAGATCGAGCCGCCGGCTGAAGACGCCTGAGGGCGCGCTCGAAGAAATCAGAAAAAAACAGATGAACTGCGTGAGCGCTGTCCGTGCGCGTCGCCTTCCTCCTTGTCAGGAACACAACCGAGCAACCCCGCTCGCCCACGACCAGGAAGTAGGAGGACACACGAATGACACGCTCACTGATGAACACGCTGAACACTCGAACCAGTCGAGTCATCTTCGCGGCCGCCGGCATGGCGCTCGCTTCCAGCGCCTTCGGCGCCGCGTCGCTCGCCGATCAGGACATCGACGTCAAGGTCGATGGCACGTCGACGGAGATCGGCGAGTTCGACGCCTCGCTCAACGGCAACCGTATGGACGTCACGTTCACGCTCTCCGCGGCGCACGCAGACCTCACGAACTGGGTCAACTTTCACTGGCTGCAGCTTGTCACCGGTCTGACTGCCGCAGAATCAAATCCCGACTGGAATGGCGCCAATCTCGTTATTCCTGTCATCGACACGCCCAGTGGCGGCTATGACGGGCAGGTCGGCGAGGATGACATTCCGTGGTATCTGACGGCCGCGGAAGAGACTGCTCTCAATGGCATGGGATCCGACGGCTCCAAGACTTTCCACACCAATGACACGCCCTCCGTCATGGGCGCCAAGTTTGAGACGTGGCTCGTCTTCGAATCGGGCGAGACGGACGCCAACGGCAACAGATTGTTCTGTGTCGTCGAAGGCTTCGAATGGGGCTCCGGCGACATGGGCGGCGACGCCACGCTCAAGTCGCTCGGCGTCGCCGAAGCCGCCGATGTGACGCGCATCGGCACGGCGCTTGGCAACTCCGGCTTCGGTCACGTCGCAGCCGGCGGCGACATCGGATGGATCGCGCAGCGCGACTGCAACATCGTCTGCATCCCGACGCCGGGCTCAGCAGGACTGCTGGCGATCTCCTCGCTTATCGCATGCCGTCGACGCAGGCGCGCATGACAGCGACTCACCTTCGACGGGTATGAGGGAAGCAACCCTTTGACGAGACTGAAACACGCACAGTCTCATCTCTTCCTCAAAGCCGCGGGCGACTCGCAAGTCGCACACTCCCAGGTCTGACAAGCGCTGACCTGCCCGCGGCAGGACGCAGAAGGAACGAGAGGTCACAAGCCTCTCGTTCTTTCGTTGCGCTTACTTCTTGCCGACCAGGAAGTAGATGATCATGCCGATCACCGGGAAGAGAAGAATGACGAGAATCCAGATCAGCTTGCCGACGGTGTCCATCGAACTCTTCAGCACATCGACGATCGCAATGATGTCGAGAATCAGGACGATCAGGCCAATGATGTATTCCATGTCTGCGTCTCCCAGTGACGATCAGTCGGATGTGAACCCAAGCTTCTCCCGCAGGAATGCAGGAACCTGGTCGAAATTGACGCGATCCTGATCGAGCGTATCTCGATCGCGAACCGTGACGGTCTGATCATTGAGCGTGTCGCCATCGATGGTGAAGCAGAAGGGGCAGCCGGCTTCATCCATGCGGGCGTAGCGTTTACCGATGTTCTGCTTGGCGTCGAACTCGACGTTTCCGAACTCGCGCTTCAGCCGACGCGCCAGCTTCTGCGCCACTTCCGGCATCCCGTCCTTATTGACGAGCGGGAAGACGGCCGCCTTGATGGGCGCCATGCGCGGATCAAAGCGCATGAACACCTTGCTGGGCCGCTCGGGATCCGGCGTGTACGCCTCGCAGAGAATCGCGAGCGCGCCGCGATCGGCGCCGGCTGATGGCTCGATGACGTTAGGCAGATAGCGCTCTCCCTTGGGCTGCCCGTTCTTGGCCAGCTCGCCGCGTTCGGTGTCGAAGTACTCGAGCTTCGCCTTGGAATGTTCCTGATGCTGGCTGAGATCGAAGCAGGATCGATCGGCTACGCCCTCCAGCTCGCCATAGCCCGGCGCGGTGAAGGGGAACTTGTATTCGATGTCGCTCGTGCCGGCGCCTTCCTTCGCGTAATGCGCCAGCTCGTCCGCATCATGCTCGCGCAGGATGAGATTGTCCGACCCGAGGCCGATTGAGCGCCACCACGCCATGCGCCAGTCACGCCAGAACGTGTACCACTTGCTCGCATCCTCCGGATGGCAGAAGAACTCAATCTCCATCTGCTCAAACTCGCGCGAGCGGAACGTGAAGTTTCGCGGCGTCACCTCATTGCGAAACGCCTTGCCCTGCTGCGCAATGCCGAAGGGCATCTTCACACGCGTCGTATCGACGACGTTCTTGTAGTTGATGAAAATGCCCTGCGCCGTCTCCGGACGCAGGTATGCCTTATTAGTCTCCCAATCACCAGTTGCTCCAACGATCGTTGGAAACATGAGGTTAAATGGGCGCGGCTCTGTGAGTGAACCGACTTCTCCACAATTGGGACAAGGAACTAGTTGGCGCTCATCCGCATCCAGTTCCTGAAAACTCTTGAACTCCAGATAGTTCGATTCCAGGTTCTTGAGTTTCTTTATGTTTTGATTGCGCACGTCATTCAGCGTGCCAGTTCCTGAGAAATAGAGATCCTTGCCGACTGATTCTGGGCGAAGGTGCAGAACCATTAGATGATCCGCCCGCGGACGAGTCTTGCATGCCCGACAGTCAGTCGTCATGTCATTAAAACCTGCCAGGTGCCCGCTTGCCTCCCACACCTTCGGGTTCTGAATGATGCAGGAGTCCACCGGGACGATCTGCACTTCGTCTCCGTCGGGACCGATGGGCGGCGTGAGGACGACATCCTGCCACCAGGCGTCCTTGAGATTCTTCTTGAGCTGGGCGCCGAGGGGGCCGTAATCCCAGAAGCCGTTGATGCCGCCGTAGATCTCCGAGGCGGGAAAGATGAATCCGCGCCTTTTGCAGAGGGACATGATGTCGTCCATCGATTTGTCGCTGTTGTCGATGGATGGCGCCGCGGCGCTTGCGTGTGACATGGCTGTTCGTCTCGATCCGAGGACTGTTCTTATCCGTCGCCTGACGGGGGGCCGGCGACCCGATTCGAGATGAAGCCTACTCGCTCCCGGGCCCGTATGCGGCCTCAGGCTCCTGAGGGCCATTTCCCAGATGAATTTCGGATTGGCCATAGGAGCGCCGGGCCTCGATTTCGAAATCCTCAATAGAGCGGAACACAGACAAACACACCGGCTCCACGAAGTGCGGCATCGCTTCATCCGAACGCGCGCTTCGGCGAAATCAGACGACTCATCGAAGAAGGAACAGATCTATGAGCGCTTCAACACACACATCTCGAATCAGGCGTGCGGCGTTTTTCCTGGCGATCACATCTTCAGCGGCGTCGGCCCAGACGTACGTACCCACCTCGGGCACGTCGGACTGGAACTCCAACGGCAACTGGACCAGTTCAGCCTTCCCAAATGGCCTGGGCGAAAGCGCGACATTCGGCGCCCCCACTGGCAATCGCACCTCCCAACTCGTGCAGTCCATCTTCCTGGGCAGCCTGACTCTGAACGGCGGCGCCGGCGACTTCGGCACGACGATCGAAGCGGTCCGCTTCGAGGACTTCGTGTTTCGCAACAACAACAACGGCACGGGCGTCGTCACGATCACGAACGTCGGAACGGGCGCCGCCCAGAACGTGATTGATGTGAACTTGACGCCCGTGGCGACGACGCTCGACATCTACCAGAACGCCGCGATGGGCACTCTGGAGTTCACCGGCTTCTGCGATCTCGATCCCGGTGAGACCCTCAACAAGCGTGGTCCCGGAACGCTGATCTTCTCCGGACCCAACAGGAGCGCCGACGGCATCAGAGGAGTCGTGAATCTGTACGCGGGCTCGATCCGCGTCAGCGCCCGGGATCATCTCGGCACGGGCACGATCAACTTTGAAGGCGGCGGGATTGAGGCCGTGGGCGGCGGGAGCTTTTTCTCCGACGATGTGAACTTTGAGTTTCCATCGACGGCGTTCTTCAACATCTCGGACTCAACCGTGTATCACTGCACAGACACCGTCGACAACAAGATCAGCGGCCCCGGCGGGCTCAGTAAGCTCGGCGCGGGAACGCTCATCTTCGACACGCCGTCGGACTACACCGGAACCGTCACCATCAACGCCGGTACGCTCGAGATCGGAGATATTCAGCCGATCGGGCAGGATCAATCGCTCGGACACGGCGCCGATCCGGTCATCCTCGGAACCGGTCCTGATCACGCAACGCTCGTGCTGAATGTGCCCGCTGCGATGAACGCGACGGATCGCGACTTTGCTCTCATCGGCGCCGGCGGCGCGACGATCGAAGGCGGCGCCAACGACGTCTTTCTCTCCGGTGAGATCGCCACGAATGGCGCCTCTCTGATCATCCACGTTCCATCGACGAGCGGCGACATCTATCTCGAAGGCGATATCTCCGGCTCAGGCATGCTCACGAAAACCGGATCCGGAACGCTTGATCTCTTCGGCATGGACAGCGCACTCGGCGACATGCTCATCATGGGCGGCGCCGTTCGCATCGTCGGCGCCGGCGATGAAATCGACGTGGCCAACGTGGTCGTTGATCCCGGCGCGTCGCTTCAGCTTGCCGTCGACTTTCAGACGGACTTCCTGATCGCAAACGGAAACGTGACTGCGGCAAACTCGGTGGAAGCCAGAGTTTCCGGCAATGGCAGCATCAGAACCTCATCGACACTCACGATCGGCGATGCGGCCGCAGCGGATGGCTTCGCCTTCGATGGGAACATCCAGGTCGGGAACATCATCCAGACCCAGTTCGTCACATTTGCAGTGGACGGCGACATGCATGTGCTCGACGCCGACATCGCCGATCTCGGCGCCTCGACCTTACTGATCGACGGCAGCACGCTTTCATCTGATCAGGGGCTGTCACTCGAGAATGGTGAGACGATCAGCACTCTGGGTGTGCTCGGGACTTCTACCGTAGGGCCGTTCGGCAATGTGACCATCGAGGGCTCCTTCTCGAACACGGGCTCCGTGTTCGGACCGCAGACTGGTCTTGGGCGCACGCTTCGATTCACCGGAGATGTCTCCGGCGATGGCGACTACAGCGGAGACATCACGTTCGACGCCGGCTTCGCGCCGGGCACAGGCCCCGATGCCGTGACCATCGATGGCTTCATGACGCTCGGCGCCGCCAGCACGATGAGCATCGAGATCGGGGGCGAGGCGCCCGGCGACACGCATGACCAGGTCATCGTGACCGGTGAAGCGACCCTTGCCGGAACGCTGGATCTGTCCTATCTCGACGGCTACATGGCGCCGCCGCAGCAGGAGTTCGTGGTGATCGATGCGAACACACTGATTGGCGAGTTCGACACGGTCATCTTCCCCGACGGACAGAACTGGACCGTCTACTACAACACAGGCGCCGGCGAAGTGATTGTGGGCGTCGGCGTGTGCCCCTGGGACTTCAATGGCGATGGCTTCGTGGGGGCAGTGGATCTTTCGACGATCCTCGGATTCTGGGGCGAGACCGGTGTGGCCGCGGATCTCGATGGCGGTGGCGTGGGCGCATCTGATCTCGCGCAACTGCTGAGCTACTGGGGTCCCTGCCCGTAACGCCGCAGCCCATGTCTGAAGGGTGAGAACGTCCCGTGGATCGCCGGCGAGCCGCCTCGTCGGCGATTCGCTTTTTGCCGATGCCGCGAATCCCTGGGCGGGGCTTCGCGTCGCCTGACGCCTCGAAGCCGGACTCCTACAATGGGCCGAACGGGCGCCAGTAGCTCAACGGATAGAGCATCGGTCTTCGGAACCGAGGGTTGGGGGTTCGAATCCCTCCTGGCGTGCTTTGAAGGCGGTCGATGGGGACGAGACCCGGAGGACCGCCTCTTTTGTCACCGGGAGTTTCCATGACGAGCCCCACGTCCTCATCCACCACGAAGACGATGCGAAGCCTCGTGAAGGCCGAGCCCGCGCCGGGACTGACGTATGACCCCGCGCGCCCCCTGCCGCGAGGCGGCCAGCCGGGACCAGGCGAGGTGCTCATCCGCGTGCGCAAGGCAGGGATCTGTGGCACCGATCGGCACATCTGGGAATGGGACGAGTGGGCACAGAGCCGCATCCCCATCGGCATCGTCACGGGCCATGAGTTCGCCGGCGTGGTCGAGCGCATCGGCCCCGGCGTGTCGCACTTCAAGCCGGGCGATCGCGTCTCCGGTGAAGGGCACATCGTCACCGGCCCGGACTACAACTCGCGCACGGGCAACATGCACATCGCGCGTCAGATGGAAGTGATCGGCATCGATCGCGACGGCTGCTTTGCGGATTACATGCTGATGCCGCAGGAAAACGTGTGGCCGCTGCACGATTCCATTCCCGACGAAGTGGGCGCCGTGATGGATCCGCTGGGCAACGCGGTGCATACGGTGATGGAAGCGGGCGTGAGCGCACGCAGCGTGTTGATCACAGGCGTGGGCACGATCGGCCTGATGGCGGTGAGCGTGGCGCGAGCCGCGGGCGCCAGCCGCATCTTCGTCATTGATATCAACGAGCAGCGTCTGGAGCTTGCCAAGCGTCTGGGCGCTGACGAGGCCTTCGATGGCCGCGGCAGCCGCGCCGACATGCTCAAGGATGTTCGCGCCGCCACGCGCGGCGAAGGCGTCGACGTACTTCTCGAAATGTCCGGCGCCGAGCCTGCCATCGACGGCGGATTCGAGGCGCTTCGCAACGGCGGCACGGCCGCACTTCTGGGCGTGCCCAGCAAGCCCACCACGTTCAACCTTGCCAAACATGTGATCTTCAAGGGCGCAACCGTGCTTGGGATCTACGGCCGCCGCATGTTCGAGTCGTGGTATCAGATGGAGGATCTTGTTCTCTCGGGCAAGGTCAAGCTCGATGAGATCATCACGCACGAGATCCCACTTGAGGACTATGCGCGCGGCTTCGAGCTGATGCAGTCCGGCGAGGCGATCAAGGTCGTCATGAACGTCTCCGACTAAATCACGGCGCTCGTCACACGAATCGCAAAACAAGAACCGCCCGACGCGGATGCGCCGGGCGGAGTCTTTGCAACGTTTGGATTGTCTGATGTGGCAGTCGGACTACCAGTTCAGTTCACTTGATTCAGATCGCCGCGATTACGCGTTGCGACGACGACGCATGGCCAGCGCCATGCCGGGAAGGATCAGGCCCGCGGCCGGCGCCGGGACGTTGAGACCGGGGGAAGCGACGGCGAAGACATCGAGGTTGTCGCCACCGGCCACATCAGACATGTACGCGCCGAGGAAGCCGTCAATCGACTCGAGGTACGAGCCATTGTTCGGGTTGTACATCCAGGAATGGGCATCGGTGATGCCGCCGGGGTAGGACAGATCAGTCACGCCCGTGAGGCTGAGCATGTCCGGACCCTCGAAGATGGTGACGGAGTCGCCACCCTGACCGAGACCGGCGCCATCGGACCAGCCGATCTGCAGGCCGGCGTCGAGCGTCCAGGCCGCGGGAAACACCGCCGCGTCGCTCGAATCGCCGACAACGACGACGACCGACTCGCCGGGCGCGATCGAGGGAATGCCTTCGATGAGCGCGGCGTCAGCCGGATCGGCGGAGACGTCGTCGTACCACAGCGGGCTCGACGAGAGATCCCACGCCATGTCGCCCTGGTTGGTGACCTCGAACCAGTCGGCGGTGACATCCGTGCCGGCCTGGCCGAACCAGATTTCGGAAACGAAGAGATCCGGCGCGGCGACGGCCGGAACAGCGATCGAGACACCGAGCAGCGCAATGATGGAACGCATGTGTCTTTCCTCCTGAGAGTGACGTGCAACAGAACGCAGACGCACACTGGTCTACGCGAGAGGAGGAGTGATATCCCGGCAGCGCAAGGAGCCGATGAAGGACGCGCGCAATGATGACCCGGGTCGATTAACGCGAGCTTGATGTTTTGTTCACAATTGAAAGTGCGCGTTTGAACGTCGGGCGCAAACTACTTGCCGCCAACGACTTCCCGCAGCGCATCGGCGACGCTGATGCGATCGACAGCCTCCGCCACTTCGCGCTCGATCGTCTCGAAATCCTGCACTTTCGGAGGCGGGGCCAGGTCGTAGCGGCTTTCGCCGTCACAGCGCGCCAGTCCCAGCGAGCCGTCGCCCGTCACCGTCACGACCCAGCGTCCTTCACCCAGCGCGCGATACACAGCCTTGCCCACCGTCAGGGATGGATCATCCCAGTCAAGACCGGCAAGCGCCGGATCGATCACCAGCGCATGCGAGGGCGCCGTGTTCTCATCAAAGATGCGCCGGATCCACAGACGACCATCCAGCACGATGTAGTCGACGTAGATCTCACCGGATGGGTCATATGGCGTATCGATCGTCTGCTCCGTGCCCTGCGCGTTGCGGATGCGAATGGCCAGCGCGCCATTGTGCACATCAAGCTCCGTCACGGCCGTGCGCCGCACCGCGTCGTTGTAGCGCTCGATGAGTTGCGCATGCTCTTCGGTAAGCTCGCGCAGGCGCGTCTGGTACACGCGCGCCTCGACATCCGAGCGCACGAGCGAATAACCCAGCCATCCTCCGATGATGGCCAGCACAAGCAGAGAGAATGCGGTCACGTAGCGAATCATGAGGGCTCCTGAAGCGGCCGCCGATCACCGGCGGCGTCCTCTTTACATCGGTCAGGCGGGAGGGTGGGCTTGCTATCCTTCGATGCATGAACGCCAGCCCGGACTATCCGCATGTGCCCCTTGAGCCATACGCCCCGGATGAGCCCCCTCTGAAGGCTCTCGATCGCCTCTATGACGTGATGCGCAAGCGACGCACCGTCCGGATGTACTCAGATCAACCGGTGCCGCGAGAGGTGATCGAGCGAATCGTCCAGTGCGCCGCGACGGCGCCCAGCGGCGCCAACAAGCAGCCATGGCGTTTCGTTTGCGTGCAGGATGCTCAGATCAAGCGCCAGATTCGCCTGGCCGCCGAGCAGGAGGAGCACGAGTTCTACACCCGTCGCGCCACGCCTGAATGGCTGGCCGATCTTGCGCCTTTGGGCACGGATGAGAACAAGGAGTTTCTCGAAGTCGCGCCGTGGCTCATCGTCGTCTTCAAACTCGCCAAGGGCGATGATGGCGGGCAGATGTATTACATCAATGAATCCGTCGGCCTTGCCTGCGGCATGCTGCTTACGGCCGCGCACATGGCCGGCCTCGCCACGCTCACCCACACGCCCAGCCCGATGGGATTTCTCTCGAAGGTGCTGAATCGACCGGACAACGAGCGGCCCTATCTGCTCATTCCGATCGGATATCCGGCGGATGATTGTGTTGTGCCGGCCAAAGCGCTGGAGCGCAAGCCGCTCGATGAGATCATGGTGATTGATGGCGGCGCATAGCGCAACGTGATTTTCTTCGCCCGATTTGCAGATCAACAGTTGACGCGAATCGATTGGCGCGGATAATCCCGCCTCGATCTGGAACACACCCATGCGCACGTATCAAGACATCCAGAAACTTCGTTTTCATCGATCACTATCGATGATTGATGATCGTGCGCGCCTCGGCTCCTGCTAAGCCGACGCCCTTTTCCTGTCACAACTGATTCTGTTTGTCGGTGCGGCGATTCGCTGCGCCATTCACTCCCTGCGCTGCGCGTTGTGCGGAGGTGTTGTCATGACCTATGAAATCCAGACCATCCAGCCGGTGGCGCCGGAGGATCTCAAGCCCGGCGAGTACATCACCGTGCTCTGGACGTTCGAAACGCTGTATCCACCGTTCGACCCGGAGGCGCTGGAGCGCGGTGTCGTGCGCACGGCGCGTGCGAGGACGATCCCGCCGTCGGCGGGTGTGCCGTTTCGTATTGAAGATGTGTGCCTGCCATTCGTCGGCGTCAAGTGCGGGTGCGGCTGCAGGATGACGGGCACGCTCGATCTGCGCGTCAACGAGGTTGCGCGACTGCCCAGCTCGTTCGCGGAGACCATCTTCCGCCCGCGCGTGAGGAAGCGCCATCGCGCGCAGGCGCTGCAGGAACAGAAGGCGTGACGGCGCGGCGGTCGGGGCTCTTTGCAGGGCTCCGGCCGTCATTCTTATCCAGCGACGATATTCACCAGCTTGCCCGGCACGACGATCACCTTGCGCACCGTCTGGCCCTCAAGAAAACGCTGCACCTTTTCATCGGCAAGCGCCGCCTCTTCGACGGCCTTCTGATCCGCATCCGCCGGGACGCTGATCTTGGATCGCACCTTGCCCTTGATCTGCACGGGCATCTCGATCGTGTCCTCAACGAGCAGGCTTGGATCGTGTTCCGGGAAGGGCTCGTAGGCCAGCGATGATTCATGGCCCAGGCGCTGCCACAGCTCCTCGCTGACGTGCGGCGCCAGCGGCGCGAGCATCAGCACAAACGCTTCGGCCACCTCGCGCGAGACGCCATCATTTGACTCACCCGCCCTGGTCAGATGATTGTTCAGTTCGATCAGGCGCGCGATGGCGGAGTTGAAGGAGAGCGTCTCCATCCCCTGCCGCACATCGGCGATGGTCTGATGCAGCAGCTTGCGCGTTTCCTCGTCCGGCGACGCATCAACGACGCGCAGCTCGCCCGTCTCTTCATCCACGAAGTTGCGCCAGAAGCGCTGCAGGAATCGGAAGGAGCCGATGATGTCCCGCGTGTTCCAGGGCTTGGAGGCGTCCAGCGGACCGAGGTACATCTCGTACAGGCGCAGCGTGTCGGCGCCGTAATCGCGGCAGATGTCATCCGGCGCGACGGCGTTCTTGAGGCTCTTGCCCATCTTGCCGTACTCACGCGAGACGGGCCTGCCCTCAAAGGTGAACGTTCCACTGTTGGGCGGATCCTCGACGACCGCTTCGGCGTCGACATACACCCCGCGTTCATCCGTGTAGGCGTATGCCTGGATGTAACCCTGATTGAAGAGCTTCCCGAAAGGCTCGGCCGTCGAGACATAGCCGAGATCGAAGAGCACCTTGTGCCAGAAGCGGGCGTAGAGCAGATGCAGCACGGCATGCTCGGCGCCGCCGACATACAGATCCACGCCGCCGGCCTTGTTCTGATCCGTCGGCGCCATCCAGTAGCGCTCGACTTCCGTCGCGCAGCATGCATCCGGATTCGTCGGATCGAGATAGCGCAGGTAGTACCAGCACGATCCCGCCCATTGAGGCATCGTGTTCAGTTCGCGGCGATATTCCTTCGATCCGTCGCCCAGATCGAGCTTGACGGTGCGCCATTCGGTCGCGCGGCCAAGCGGCGGCTCGGGCACGGGCGCCTTCTCTGCCGCCTCTTCATCATCAAGCACGCGCGGCGCGAAGTCCTCCATCTCAGGAAGCTCGACCGGCAGCATGGACTCGGGCAACGCGATGGGTAGATCATCTTCATCGAAGACGATCGGGAAGGGCTCGCCCCAGTAGCGCTGGCGGCTGAAGAGCCAGTCGCGCAGCTTGTAGTTCACCGCGCCCTCGCCTTTGCCTTCCTTCTCAAGCCAGTCGATGATCGCTCGCTTCGCTTCCTTGATGTGCTTTCCATCGAGGAAGCCGCTGTTGATCGCCGGGCCTTCACCGATGTACGCCTCGCCGTCGAAACCTTTCGAAGGCTGCACGGTGCGAACGATGGGTAGATCGAAGCGTTTGGCAAAATCCCAGTCGCGCTGATCCTGACCCGGCACGGCCATGATCGCGCCCGTGCCGTAACCCATCAGCACGTAATCAGCGATGAAGATTGGAACGCGCTGCTCAGTCAGCGGGTTGATCGCGAAGGCGCCGATGAAGACGCCCGTCTTCTCCTTCGTCTCCATCTGCCGATCGATATCGGTGCGCCCGGCTGCGTAGGCGCGATATGCCTCGACCGCCTGCTTCGGCGCGTGCGATGCATCTGCGCCCGGGAAGATCCCCTTCCACGCGCCGCTCGTTTCATCAGGCCACGCGTCTGCGGCCAGCGCATCGACGAGCGGATGCTCCGGCGCCAGCACCATGTACGTCGCGCCGAAGACCGTGTCCGGGCGCGTCGTAAAGACGCGAATGTCAGCGTCTTCCGTCGGGAAGCTGATGTAGGCGCCTTCGCTGCGCCCGATCCAGTTTCGCTGCATCAGCTTGACCGGCTCAGGCCAGTCGACAAGATCAAGATCATTGAGCAGACGCTCGGCGTAGCTGGTGATGCGCATCATCCACTGCTTGAGTGGGCGCTTGTAGACCGGGTGATTGCCGCGCTCGGAGCGGCCGTCGGCCGTCACTTCCTCGTTGGCCAGCACCGTGCCCAGCGCCGGGCACCAGTTCACCGGCGCTTCATGCAGATACGCCAGACGATGGCTATCGACGATGCGCCGCTGCGTCACTTCATCCAGCGCGCTCCACGCCTTGCCTTCGGGATTGAGATCCTCATGCGCCGGCGTGCGCGTGCCATCGGCGAACTCCGCCTCCAGCTCAGCGATCGGCCGCGCTTTGTTCAGTTCCGCATCAAACCAGCTGTTGAAGATCTGCAGAAAGATCCACTGCGTCCACTTGACGAAACCGACATCAATCGTCGCGACGCTGCGATGCGCATCGTGATCCAGACCCAAGCGTCGAAGCTGCTCGCGCATGCGCGCGATGTTCTGCTCCGTCGTCACGCGCGGATGCTGACCCGTCTGCACGGCGTACTGCTCAGCGGGCAGGCCGTAGGCGTCGTAGCCCATCGCATGCAGCACGTTGTGCCCCGTCGCGCGCATGTATCGCGCATAGATATCCGTCGCGATATATCCCAGCGGATGGCCGACATGCAGCCCCGCGCCGCTTGGATACGGGAACATGTCGAGGATGAATCGCTTGCCCTTGCCTTCGAAACGCGCAAACTCCGGCTCACCGGGATTGGGCGAATAGAAGGTCTTTTCGGCGTCCCAGCGATCCTGCCACTTCTCTTCGATCGCGCCCGCCAGTTCGGCGGTGTATCGATGCGCCGGCCCCGTGCGGGACTCGGTTTCCTGTGTTGTTGATGATTCGGTCATGAGCCTGCGGAGTGTAGTCGAATCCGCCCAATTGCCGGCCCGCCCCATCCTGACGCGATGGCCGCATGAAAAAGGGCCCGGCGAATGCTCGCGCCGGACCCCGATGGTTCCTCTCAATCAATCCGGACGCCGTCAGGCGGTGACGAGCTCGCGCTCCAGCGCCATCAGATGCTTCTTCGCCTCACCGACAAGGAAGAAGCTGCCCGTCACGCAGATCAGATCGCCGCGGCTGACTGCTCGCTGCGCAAGCTCAAGCGCCTCGGGAAGTGTCTCGGCGACCTGCGTCATTTTGCCGGCGATCTCGGAGAAGCGCTGCTGCAGCTCCACCGGATCAACCGCTCGCAAGCTGCCCTTGGCCTTCGTGAAAATGATCTTGTCCGCGCCCATCGAGATGCGCTTGAGCAGATCATCCACATCCTTGTCCTCGCAGCAGCCGAAGACGACCACCAGCGAGTCATACGGCGTGTGAATGCCGATCGACTTCATCAGCGCAGCCAGCGAGTCGCTGTTGTGGGCGCCATCGAGCACGATCTTCGGCTCGCGACTCACCATCTCCATGCGGCCCGGCAGCGTGGTGTGGATCAGGCCTTCGATCACCGTCGTCTCAGGTGTGTCGAATCCCTTCTCCCGCAGACGATCGACGATCGCCAGCGACAAGCCGCAGTTGAGCGCCTGATGCTCACCCGGCAGCGGCACATTCACGTGCTCGAATGCCGAACGCTCGGTCGACAGGCACACACATGTGTGCGGGCCCACGCCCGGCGTCACTTCGAAGCGATGGCTGAAGTCGATTTCGTCGCCGACGACCTCAAGCGTGCATTCGACTTCTTCGGCGGCCTGGCGCATCACATCGATCACGCCTTCCGGCTGAGCGATCGAAAGCGCCGGCACACCCTGCTTGAAGATGCCCGCCTTCTCTCGAGCGATCGCATCGAGCGAGTCGCCAAGGATCTGCGTGTGGTCGCGGCTGATGCCCGTGATCGCCACCACCTCCGGTGTGATCACGTTCGTCGCGTCCAGGCGTCCGCCAAGGCCCGTCTCGACGATGGCGACATCCACGGCCTGCTCGGCGAACCAGCAGAGCGCGATGGCGGTCAACATCTCGAAAAAGGTGGGCTTGCCGTGCTTCGCCTCAATGCCCAGCCCGGCGTCCTCACAGCGGGCGAAGACCTTCATGAAGGCCTCCTGGCTGATCATCATGCCGTTGATCTGGATGCGCTCGCGCAGATCGACCAGATGAGGGCTGGTGTAGACGCCGACGGTGTAGCCACACGCCTCGAGGGCGGAGGCCGTCATGGCGCAGACCGAGCCCTTGCCCTTGGTGCCTGCGACGTGGACGTATCGCACGTCGTTCTGGGGATTCCCGAGCGCCTCCATGAGGGCGTACATGCGCTCGAGTTTGATCACGTCCTTCCGAAGCCTTGAAACCCGCGTCTTCTCGACGTTGATGCGGTCGTACAGACACTTCAACGCCGCCTGATACGTCGAGAACGATCGACGCCTCTTGCGGCCTGCCCGCGAGGTCGTCGATTTCTTCGTCGTAGGGGTCTTTTTGGCACGGCCGGACGGCTGCTTAGCCGTTGTCCTGCTCATAGTGAGACAGGATATCCGTTTACACAATGCAGATCAAATCAGCACCATTCATGAAGCTCTAAGTCATTTACTGACAATGACTTAGTGTGTTAGCATACACAAACAAATTCGACTTCGCTCCTGACGAAATCAGCTCCCTGCGTCCAGCCGGGCGAGTGTCATCAGGCGTTTCATGTCCTGCACGGCCTGCCTGAGGCCGGTGTACACAGCCCGGCTGACAATGGCGTGACCGATGTGAAGCTCCGCCGCGCCGGGCAGCGCCGCGATGGGCTGAACGTTGTGGTAGTTCAGCGCATGACCGGCGTTGAATCGCATGCCGCAGGTCTGGATCCGCTCGCCCGCGTTCCGCACGTCGTCGTAGGCCCTGGAGAGCCCGGCGAGCAGGAAGTCACCTCCTGCGCGAGCGTGAGCCGCGGCATAGGGGCCGGTGTGCACTTCGCAGACGTCGAACCCGGCCTCCCGGGCGGCGTCCACCTGGGCCGGATCAGGATCGATGAAGGCGGAGACGATCATCCCGCCATCCTTGAGCTGAGCAACGACATCCTTCATCCGGGACGCCTGCCCCGCCACGTCGAGGCCCCCTTCCGTGGTGATCTCCTCGCGGCCTTCGGGAACGAGCATCGAAATCTGCGGGCGGATCTTTCGGGCGATGGCGATCATTTCGTCCGTGGCGGCCATCTCCAGATTCAGCTTCACGTTAATGCCGGCCCGAAGGCGTTCGACATCGTGATCCTGGATGTGGCGCCGATCTTCGCGCAGGTGCACGGTGATGCCGTCGGCGCCGCCGAGTTCCGCCTCGTGTGCGGCCCGGACGGGATCGGGCTCGACGCCTCGTCTGGCCTGGCGGATCGTGGCGACGTGATCGATGTTGACTCCCAGATGAATCATGGGCGGATTGTAGAGGGAGGACGGCCCTTTCAGCGCGCGCGAAACCGCGGCTTCCCTGTGCAGGAAAGTCGCGGTCTCGAGCGTGGTTGCTTCGGCTTCGCCTGATCGGGAGACGATCAGACAAAGCGCGAGGAGGGTGGTGGCTCGCTAAACGACTCGGGAGCCGGATTGGGATTTCGTTGAGCTTCCCCCCGGAAGCTCGTCATCTGTGACGAATGCGAGTGTGTGTGTGATTGCTCGCAGTGTGCGTTCCCTTTGTTAGACGCCTGCCCTGACGGCGGGTTCCCATTTCTGCGGGCCGAAGACCTCGTCCAGTTCCTGGCCGGCGATGTGGCTCGTGTAATTGCTGAGCGTCTTCATGGCGACGCCGGTGATCACATCAAGCACGTTCGCCCTGGTGAATCCGGCATTCAGGAACTTCTGCACATCCTCTTCGCGGACCCAGCCTCGTTCCCGGACCACGATGCTCGTGAAGTCGCTGAGGGCGTTGAGCTTCGCATCAGGCAGCGGCTCGCCGTCGCGCAGGGCGTTGAGATTTTCTTCCGAAAGTCCGGCGCCGCCGGCGATCGTGGAGTGGGCGGCCATGCAGTAGCGGCAGTCGTTGTCGCGGCTGGCCGAGAGCAGCACGACCTGCTGTTCTGCGGGTGTGAGGGACGCCTTGGCAAAGGCGCCGCTGATCTGGGCGTATCCGGTCGCCGCGGCTTCGGACTCGGCGAAGACGCCGAAGAGATTGGGCAGGAAGCCGTAGCTCTTCTCGACCTGCTCAACCAGCGTGCGGGTGCTCTTGGGGGCTGT
The DNA here is from genome assembly GCA_032355985.1 of Sarcodiotheca gaudichaudii. Lineage (NCBI taxonomy): Eukaryota > Rhodophyta > Florideophyceae > Gigartinales > Solieriaceae > Sarcodiotheca > Sarcodiotheca gaudichaudii. The sequence goes on from JAUKVZ010000003.1 coordinate 365,968, forward strand.
TTCCTTCGTGTGGATCGTGAAGCTGGACATGGACTCTTCCTTGTTCTGTGAGGCGTCGGCCTCGTCCCTTCGCGTCGCCGGGCTTCCATCCGCCCGGCGCCTCAGTCGCCAGGACCAACTCGTATTCTGGAACAGATATTCCAGAATAGGCGCGCGAAATGAAAAATCCACACCGAGCGTCCGGAAATCGGCGGAGCGGCCCTGCCAGACGAACCTGAATGGCGAGTTCGCCCTTGCCCGCCCCGGGGCCCGGGGTCGATACTGTGGGAAGCTGATGGCCAGACACGTGCTCATCCCGCTCGGACACCTGATCGCAGCCGCCCTCGCGGCCGGCGCTCTTTCGACGTCCGCCGGCGCCCAGTGTGTCAGCCCGATGACGCTGCAGGAGCTCGACCAATGCGCCGCCGATGCGGATCTGCTCTCGGTCAGTCACAGGCGGCAGAATCACATGCGCAGCCCGTCCGGGCAGTTCGATCAGCTGTACGCCCTGCCGGGAAATTCTTCGATGCTCATGCGTCGAGCCGGAGGCGTGACGGCCGTCTTTCCGAGGGGCGCTTCCCGCTACGGCGAGCATGAAGGCCGTATGGTTCCATATGTGCCTGCGGGAACGACGTTTTACATCGGTGATCCACTGATTGAAGGCGATTCGTACGCCGGCGCCGAATGGGCCGGCGGCATGCCTGATGATCAGACGCGCAGCCCTGGCCGCGCATCACTGATGTCGAGCACATTTGAGGGCACGGGCAGCGCTTCGGCGTGCGCTTCGTCGCTGTCGGCATTGGGCGGGAATGATCGGATCGAGCTGGATCCGACGCCGCAAGTGCAGATGGAAGCGGAACTTCGCCATCGTCGCCCGACGGTTGCGACGGATGAGGCGTATCGGCGCAGACGGATCGCATCACTGCTGGCCCGGGCCGCAGAGCTTGAAGCGGGACACGCAAAAGAACGCTTCGCCGACGCCCAATAAGCCCATACGCTGTGGATTGGCTTCCACAGGGGAGGGCTTCTCTTATGCATGTGAACTCACGTTCTCACTGGAGACGACGCGCTGCGCTTGGCTGCGCATGCGTCATCTGTCTTTCGACGCTGACCGGCTGCCTCATCACCGGCTCGAAGTACGAGAAGATTGACGGCCGCTACATCGGGCCGGACACGATCTCGCGCATCGAAGTTGGCGAGACGGATGAGGCATGGCTGATGGCCGTGCTGGGCGAGCCGACGAACCGGAGCACGATCACGTCCGGCGAGAACATCTGGCGCTGGGAATACACGAAAGTGAAGCGCTCCTCAGGCTCTGTGTTCCTGCTCTTCAAAGCGCGTGATCGATCCGAATCAAAGCGCAATGTGTATGTGCGTCTTGATGAAGGCGTCGTGCAGGACGTCTGGTCCGACTGACGCCTTACGAGCTGATCAGATCATCCTTGAAGAGCTTCTGGCCGCCGGTGGCGGTGTAGAAGCCGAATGCGCAGATGGCGCCGATGACGAGCAGCGGGACGAGTGTGGCGTGGCCATACCACGCGGAGATATCGAAGTCGATGACGCCTATAAGCGCCGAAAGCGTAAAGAGCGACGCGATCAGCGCCAGGACGCCGAAGAAAAGCATCACGCCGACAAAGAGCACGACTGCGAAGAGCGTGAAGATGAGCGCTGCGATTTCGTGCCCGGGCACGCTGTTGTTCGTGAAAACAAACAGCCCGAGAACGATCGCGAAGATGATGATCGCGAGGATGCGCAGGCGGAACATCGCCTTCATGATGATCAGCAGGAGAAAGAACACGAATCCCTGCTGCATCTGCGCAGAGAACACACCGAGCGTCTGCGCAAGCTGATCGGCGACGCTGCGGACGTTGGAAGCGCCCAGTGACAGGGGCGGTCGCGGCAGGCCGGTCATCATGGGCGACACAACGATCATCGTGCGGGACGCCGCGGCGATAAGGGCGCCGACGCACACACCGATCAGCAGATCCCGCCCGATGCGAGGATCGCGCCAGCGGCCAGTCGCCAGACGGCTCCAGCTGATCAGCGTCTCCGGCCAGAGCTTGCGGGCGTAAGGCTCCAGCGCCAGGTAGAAAAGAGATGCGATCACCGGAAGCGTGACCACCGCGGCGAGCCGCCTTCCGAAATCAACCGAGCTCGTCGGCAGCAGATGATGACTGGAAAGCAGATCGATGAGTATCTGCGCCGCCATCAGCGTGAAGAAAATGACTGAGACGCCTTTTCGATCGACTCGCCCGAGACGCCAGTTGCGCCACGCCAGCACGGCGCCGCCTCCGAAGAGCATGATGGGCACGGCGACGATGAGGACTGCCATGACGCTGCGCAATGCTCCTCCTCCGGCCGCCGCCGCCTGCGCCTGAGCCGCAGCGCTTTCAGCTTCCACAACTTCATCGGAAGACTCGACGAAGAGGCTCGCGTAGTTCCAGGGCGCAAACACGCGGAAGAACACGGGCTTGCCGTGCAATGCGGCCATATGAACGACAACTTCGACATCATGGCCGCCGATCCATGGGCCGCGCCATGCAGAGATTTCGCTGAACGCCAGATCTGGCACGAAGCGGGGCTCGACTTCAGTGAACTCGCTGCGATCCATGCCGGCAAGTTCAAAGAGCGAGTCCCAGATCTCTTCAACGGGTGTTTCTTCCGTCAGATCGCGCACGCCGTGGGCGCCGCGCGAATAGACGTTCAGACTCGTCATTCTGCCGCGCGCGTCGATCGTCAGACGCAGCTGATTGTTGGCAGTTGGTATCGGCCGGAAGAACGTGACGAGATTGTCGTCGAGACCCTGATGATTGAAGATCGAAGGGCTCCAACGGTAGAAGAACCCGAAGGAAGTTCGATCCGGATCGGAGAGGATGGCCCAGCCTTCTTCAGGCGTCCAGACGTCGGGAGCGGGCGTCCCGGCCTTTTCCGCCAGCGCGGCCTGCGCCATGTTGCGAACGAGCCATGCGCGATACTCCCCATCGCCCATGTAGCCCCAGGCTTCGTCGTAACTGGCTTCAAAGTGCGCCAACTCAAGCTCGCGCGTGATGTCGCGCGCACGTTCGGCCCACACGAGAGGCGACTCGCGCACGGGATACATCGCCAGCACAACGACTTTCGGCCCCATGAAGAGCATGGCGGCGACGCACAGCGCCGTGATGGCGACGCACGCGCCGGCCAGCAGCGGCTTCATCGTTCCGGCGCGGCCTGACTGCGCAACAAGCTCCGGCGAAGGCGTTTCGCCTGCGGCCAGCGCCGCTGCGAGCGGATCACCACCGGGAAGAGACGCGGCAACGGCGATCGCCGAATCGGGCCTGCGCGCCGGATCCCACTCCAGACAGCGCATGATGACGCGCTCCACAGCCGGATCGATCTCGCCGATGACGCTCGACAGACTTGTCGCGCCCATCGAAGGCGACGACGAGTGCGACTTGTACATAGACCGCAGTTCGGCGGGCGTCTTTGCGTCAAAGGGGCGCTTGCCCGTGAAGAGCTCGTAGAGCACGAGGCCGAGCGAATAGATATCGCTGCGTTTCGTGACCTCGCGACCTTCGATCTGCTCCGGCGCCATGTATGCAGGCGTGCCGGCGCTCACTTCATGCTCGGCGATCTCTTCGGCGACGGCGGCGAGTCCGAAGTCCGTGATGCGCACATTGCCCTGCCCGTCGAGCATGATGTTCGCGGGCTTCAGATCGCGATGGAGCACGCCCGCGTCGTGGGCCGCGGCCAATCCCGCACAGAGTTGGCGGGCGATCTCCACGGCCTTGTCGCCGGGCAGACGACCAATCCGCCGCAGCAGCGACGATAGATCCTCGCCATCGACGAACTCCATCGAGATGAAGGCCTCGCCGCCCTGCGCTTCATTCGTCTCGCCGATGTCATACACGCGGCAAACCGCGCGATGCGACACCTGGCGAGCCGTGCGCACTTCGGCGTGAAACTTCTGCAACCGAGCCGGATCCGCGGCAAGCGCCGAAGGCAGGAACTTCAATGCGACGGTCTGATGCAGCTTGAGATCATCGGCGCGATACACCTCGCCCATGCCGCCCTTGCCGATGAAGCCGCTGATCAAGTAGCGATCATTGATGACCTGCCCGGCATGGTGGCGCGCGCCGTCGAGCCCTGAGCCTGACGAGCGCATCGCCGATCCGGGAACGTTTGAGGATGGACTTCTCCCACTGCCCGGCGCCGTGTGCGACGAGTCGATGGTCGGCAGATCATCGTCCGTGGGCGGCGTATCGCTTGGGGAATCCTGCACGTCGAGTGTTGTTCAGCGCTTAGACGCCGGCCCCCTGCTTGCAGTCATTGAGCATGCGACGAAGCACCGTGTGCAGAATGCCGCCATTGCGGTAGTAATCCACTTCCACCGGCGTATCAATGCGGCATCGTGCGTTGAACTTCGTCTCCGCGCCGTTTTCGTGCTTCGCGACAACTTCGACATCCATGCCCGGCACGATCGAATCAGGCACGTTGATATCGAATGTCTCCGTGCCATCGAGGCCGAGACTGTCGCGATCCTCACCCGGCTTGAACTCGAGTGGCAGCACGCCCATGAAGACGAGGTTCGAACGATGAATGCGCTCGAAGCTCTTGGCGATGACGGCCTTGACGCCCAGCAGCAGCGAGCCCTTCGCAGCCCAGTCGCGGCTGGAGCCCATGCCGTAGTCGACGCCGCCAAGCACGACGAGCGGAATGCCCGCCTTCTTGTAGTTGAGCGAGGCGTCATAGACGCTCTTGACCTGACCATCGGTGAAGTCCGTCGTCCAGCCGCCCTCGGTGCCGGGCGCGAGCAGGTTGCGAATGCGGATATTGGCGAAGGTGCCGCGTGTCATGACACGATCGTTGCCACGGCGGGAGCCGAAGCTGTTGAACATGGAGATGGGCACGCCCTTCTCCTGCAGATACTTGCCTGCGGGTCCATCCTTGGCGATGGCGCCGGCGGGCGAAATGTGATCGGTCGTGACCGAATCACCCAGGCTGCACAGCACGCGAGCGCCCTTGATGGACTGGGCGCCGGGAAGCTCTTCCGTCATGTCGATGAAGAAGGGCGGCTCCTGGATGTACGTCGACGCCTCGGACCAGTCATAGTTGGCGCCGCCGGAGACGGGCACGGCGTTCCACGTCTCGTTGCCGGTGTACACCTCGCCATATTCGCGCGTGAACTGCTCCGGATTGATCGAAGCATCGCGCACCTTGATCACTTCGTCGTGCGTCGGCCAGAGATCCTTGAGATAGACCTCCTTGCCGTCTTCGGTTGTCGTGATCGGATCGTTGTGCAGATCAATGTCGACGGTTCCTGCCAGAGCGTACGCCACAACCAGCGGCGGGCTGGCGAGATAGTTGGCGCGCACGTGCGGGCTGATTCGTCCTTCGAAGTTGCGATTGCCTGAGAGCACCGAAGCGGCGACAAGATCACCATTGGTGATGCCTTCGGCGATGGGCTCCGGCAGCGGGCCGGAGTTGCCGATGCATGTCGTGCAGCCGTAGCCGACGGTGTAGAAGCCGATGGCTTCAAGATGCTTCGTCAGATCCGCTAGATCGAAGTACTCGGTGACGACTTTCGATCCCGGCGCCAGTGAAGTCTTGACCCACGGCTTGGCCTTCAGTCCAAGCTCGTTTGCTTTCTTCGCGAGCAGACCGGCGGCGATCATCACATCGGGATTGCTCGTGTTCGTGCAGCTTGTGATCGCGGCGATGACCACATCGCCATGATGCATGCTGAACGTGCGACCATTCATCGTGACGAGCGTCGGGGGATCATCCTTGGCGCTTTCTGCGACGTTGACGGCATTGCCATCTCCGCCTTCACCGGCCCACACATCGAAGCGCTCAACTTCATGAGACGTGCGCTTGCCGAAAGTGTCGACGAGATCCTTGCCCCACTGCGGCTTCATGTTGCCCAGCGCGATGCGATCCTGCGGACGCTTGGGACCAGCCAGCGAAGGCTGCACCGAGCCCATGTCCAGTTCGAGGACATCGGTGAACTCCGGCTCCGGCTGATCCGGCGTCCAGAAGAGCATGTTGGCCTTGCAATACTTCTCGACGAGTTCGATGGTCGCCTCATCGCGAGCCGTCAGGCGCAGGTAGTCAAGCGTGCGTTCATCGATGGGGAAGAAGCCCATCGTGGCGCCATATTCGGGCGCCATGTTGGCGATGGTGGCGCGATCGGGCACGCTCATTGATGCAATGCCTGAGCCGAAGAACTCGACGAACTTGCCGACGACGCCCTTTTCTCGAAGCATCTGCGTGACGGTCAGCACGAGATCGGTGGCCGTGGCGCCTTCCGGCAGTTTGCCGGTCAGGCGGAAGCCGACGACCTCGGGCGTCAGCATGTAGATGGGCTGGCCGAGCATGACGGCCTCGGCCTCGATGCCGCCGACGCCCCAGCCGACCACGCCGAGGCCGTTGATCATCGTGGTGTGCGAATCGGTGCCGACGAGCGAATCGGGATAACAGATGGTCTGGCCGGTGACTTCATCCGTCTTCTGGAGGACGCAGCTTGCCAGGTATTCAAGATTGACCTGGTGAACGATGCCCGTCGCCGGGGGCACGACGGTGAAGTTGTCGAATGCGGACTGGCCCCACTTGAGGAACTCGTAGCGCTCCTGATTGCGCTCAAACTCCTTCTCCGCGTTGATCGTCAGCGAAGTGGCGGAGCCGAAGGCATCGACCTGCACAGAGTGATCGATGACGAGATCGCATCGCACCTGCGGGTTGACCATGGAGGGATCGCCCCCGAGGCGAACCATGGCGGATCGCATGGCCGCCAGATCGACGACGGCCGGCACGCCGGTGAAGTCCTGCAGGACGACGCGGCCAGGCATGAATGGCAGTTCGACGATGTTGGGGCTCTTGGCGTTCCAGCTGGCGAGTCCGGAGACGTCATCGGCGGTGACGACGAAGCCGTCAACATTGCGAAGCATCGCCTCAAGAATGACGCGCAGCGAGTAGGGCAGCTTCTCGACATGGCCGATGCCCTGACGGGAAAGGGCCGCCAGGTCGTAGAAAGCCATCTCGCCCTGGCTGGTTGAGAAGGTAGATCGCGCGTTGAACGGGTTGCTCTCCGAGGCCATCGAGGGGCTCCTTGCCTGCACTTCACTCTGATTTCCGGGGTCGGCGGCCGAGCCGCCCTCTACACAATACGAGCCGGTGATCGCCCCCGCCAATCCGGGAGGGATTGATTGTGCGCTCCAGCGATTCGCGCTGGAACGCCGATACCAGCTTGCGCACGCCGGGCAATGGACTGCCCGGATGCAGACCAAGGATGGTCAAGTACATCGGATCGAAAAGAACGCTCGTTCCGGCGATCGTCGGACTGGTGCAGTCGCTCGAAGATGCGCGAAGCGTGATCGATCTGTTCAGCGGGACCTCGCGCGTGGGCCATGCGCTCAAGGGCGCCGGATTTCGCGTCATCTCCAATGATCTGATGAGCTACGCGCATGCGCTGGCGACGTGTTACGTGCAGGCGGATCGCGAGACGCTCGCTGATGAAGCACAACGCGCCATCGATGAACTCAATGAACTGCCCGGCGAACCGGGGTATGTGACGGAGACGTTCTGCCGCGCCAGCCGGTACTTCCAGCCGGCCAACGGCGAGCGCATCGACGCTGTTCGCGCCGCGATCGAAGCAATGGCGCCTGAGCCCGAGCTCAGAGCCGTGCTGCTGACATCGTTGATCGAGGCGGCCGATCGCGTCGATTCGACCACGGGCGTGCAGATGGCGTACCTCAAGAGCTGGGCGCCGCGAAGTTTCAACGCGCTCGAGCTGAGGCTGCCGGTTCTGCTGCCACAGGCATCACGCGGCAAGGGCGAGGCGCATCAGATGGATGCCATCGACGCCGCGTCGAAGCTGACTGCTGATGTCGCGTACATCGATCCCCCCTACAACCAGCACAGTTACCTGGGCAACTATCACGTGTGGGAGACGATTGTTCGAGGCGACGAGCCGGAGCACTACGGCGTGGCGTGCAAGCGGATCGATTGCCGCACGCGCAAGAGCGCCTTCAATCGCAAGCGCGAAGCCTTCGACGCGCTTCAGGCGGTGATCGAACGAATCGATGCGGAACACCTTGTCGTGTCATTCAATGATGAGGGCTATATCCATCGCGCGGAGATGGAGGAGCTGCTCTCGATGCGAGGCGATGTGGCCGTGATTGAGCGGGCGCATCCGCGGTACGTGGGCGCGAAGATCGGGATTCACAATCCGCAGGGTGAGAAGGTCGGGCGCGTAGGACGATTAAAGAACAAGGAGTTCATCTTCATCGCCGGATCGCAGGCTGGCCGGTTCCGTCGCGGGCGCCGGGCGATCGTCGCCGCTTAGCGCAGGCCGTATTCCTTCAGTTTGCGATAGAGCGTGCGTTCGCCGATGCCGAGCATTTTGGCGGCCTGCTCACGATTGCCGCCGGTCAGGCGAAGAGTTTCGCGGATGGCGCGTTTTTCGAGCTGCTGCAGGCTGGCGCCGGCGAGGGATCCGCTGACGCCGCCATCATCCAGATCGCCCTCTTCGGCGCTGGTGATATCCGCCGGGATGTTGCGAACATCGATAACGCTCTCTCCGGCGCCGATGCACATGACGGTCATGTTCTGCACGACGTTCAGCAGTTGGCGCACATTGCCGGGCCAGCTGAAGGAAGCGAGGCGCATCATCGCCGGCTCCGTGATCTCCGGTGGCGGCTGATCCGGCGCGATCTCCGCGCTGAATCGCACAATCGCGTGCTGGACGATGCGAGGGATGTCCTCCCGCCGCTCGCGCAAGGGCGGCAGATGGACGTGGGCGCCATTGATTCGGAAGAAGAGATCCTCGCGAAAATCGCCGGACTTGATAGCCGCCTCAAGATCCTTGTTTGTCGCGGAGACGAATCGCACATCGACGGGCCGCTCGTCGTTGGAGCCCAGGCGCACGACCTTGCCGCTTTCAAGCACGCGCAGCAGCTTGGCCTGCATCGTCAGCGGCATGTCGCCGATTTCGTCGAGAAAGAGCGTGCCGCCATCGGCGTACTCAAAGACGCCCTCGCGATCCTTGTCCGCGCCGGTGAAGGCGCCGCGCACATGGCCGAAGAGCTGATCCTCGATCAATGACTCACTCTGCCCGGCGCAGTTGAAGACGACGAAGCGCTTCTTGGCGCGCGGGCTGTTCTTGTGGACCGCCTCGGCGATCAACTCTTTGCCCGTGCCGCTTTCGCCGGTGATCAGCACGCTGATCTTCGACTTGGCGACGGTGGCGACGGTCTGCAGGATGCGGCGCATCGGCTCGGAGCCGGCGATGATGCCCTCGAAGCCATCGTGCTGGACGAGATCCGTCAGTTCGCCGCTTTCGTGGCGCAGCAGCACCGTCTCAGCGGCCCGGTTGATCACGCTGCGGAAGACGTCGAGATCGAGCGGCTTTTCGACGAAGTCGTAGACGCCGTGTTTGAAGGCGGAGCGAGCGGTCGCGACGTCGCCGTGCGCCGTCACCATGATCGTCTCGGCCTGAGGCTGCATGTTGTGCGCCGCCTCGAGGATGACCATGCCCGCGTTGGCGCCATCGACCTCCACGCCATGCTGGCCGGCGGATGTGGGCATGCGAAGATCGGTCACGATGATGTCGAAGGCGCCGCCCTTGAGTTCGGCGAATGCGTCGTCGACATTCGTGACGATCGTCGAGATGTGGCCCGGGCGGCGAAGCGCCTCGGCCATCACCTCCGCGTGATCGGCTTCGTCATCGATGATCAGCACCTGTGCGCGCGGCGAATCGCTCATGGTCGATCAGTGTAGCGGCGACGCGGAGCGCGATCGGATGGCAGCTTCGGCCGCCGGACTGCGGCGCGCTGCGCACAAGGCGATGGCGATGGCGTCGGCGACATCGGGCGGGTTGGGCGTCACGGCGAGCCCGAGCTGCGCCTGTACGGCCTCCTGCATCTGGCGCTTGGTCGCATGGCCATTGCCCGTCAGCGACTTTTTGACCTCCGTCGGGGCCAGTTCGCTGAACGCGGCGCCGGAGCGCTCAATCACCAGCAGCGCCACGCCGCGCGCATGGCCCATGGTGATCGCCGTCATCGGATGCTTGTAATGCGCAAAGAGGCGCTCAACGCAGGCATGAGAGGGCGTCAGCCGATCGAAGATCTCAGCCAGATCCCGCTCCAGTTCAGCCAATCTGCGCGAGACGGACTGGCGCGCCTTGAGTCGAATGACGCCTGCCTCGATGAGCGCAGGCTCTGCGGCGTCGATCGCATCGACACACGCAAAGCCGGTGAGCTGCAAGCCGGGATCGATGCCCAGGATCCGCATGAAGGCGCCTTCCAAGGTCAGGAGGGACGATTCTTGCCATGGCGACGGGCTGATGAGACATGCCCGGACGCCTCTCTACACGTCGGCTGTCCGGGAATGAATCCTCGACAGCGCCACGTCCGACCGTTATACTCGACGCTTCAACAACTGCCCCCGGAAGCCGGATCGGCCGACCTTTTCTGGGCGCCGGTCCGGTTTATTTTTCGAGCTTGATGATCCGCCCCGGGGGTCGCCGGAATCAGCTTGAGAGCGTGCGCACCCGCTCATCACTTTCAATCAAACCATCGCGGAGACGCACGATGCGTTCGCAGCGATCGGCCACGGAATCATCGTGGGTGACCATGATGATCGTCATGCCGTGCGCATGCAGATCCTCGATGAGGGCGAGAATCGCCTCGCCGGTGGCGCTGTCAAGATTGCCCGTGGGCTCATCCGCCATGAGGATCACAGGATCGGCCACCAGTGCGCGAGCGATCGCCACGCGCTGCTGTTGTCCACCCGAAAGCTCAGACGGCCGATGTCCGAGGCGATCCGACAAGCCGACGAGATCAAGCTTCTCTTGCGCGATCCGGCGTCGCGTCTGCGCTGATCGTCCCTGATAAAAGAGCGGCGTCTCGACGTTCTCCTCGATCGTCAACTGGCTGATCAGATTGAACGCCTGAAACACGAAGCCGATCTTCTGCCCGCGAAAGAGACTCAGCTCCTCATCATCGAGGTCGGCCACGTTCTTGCCATCAAGAAGAAACTCGCCCTGCGTGGGCTGATCGAGACACCCGAGGATGTTCATCAACGTGGACTTGCCGGAGCCCGAAGGCCCCATGATCGCCATGTATTCGCCCTGATTGATCCGCAGATCGATGCCGGCCAGCGCATTGACAAGCACGCCGCCATCGGGACGGAAATACGTCTTCCACACGCCGCACAGTTCGGCGACGGGCGCATCAGCGGACTCGTGCGTAGCCAGGGGTTGCTCCTGCGGAGTGATCATCATTGAAGTCTACCGGCGCCGGCCACTTCGGTGGCGTGACGGCTGCGAATCGGGGCGTCAGTGCTCGCTCTCTTCGGCGCGTCTGCGGGTGGTCTCGGCCGCCGCCTGTTCGTGCTGCGCCTGACCCTCCGGCCCCTTGCGCCGCTCCGAGAGCTGAGCCACGCCGGCGCTCTTGCCGTAGAGCACGAGCGTGTCGCCCACGCGAATTTCCGTCTCGCCATTGGGCGCGGCGATGTGCGTTCCATCCTGACGGATGACGCCCAGCACGATGATGCCCTCGGCGCGCAGCCTGAGATCGCCAATCGTGCGATCGGCAAGCCACTCCTGCTCGGTGACGTGCAGTTCGCTGACGCTGAATCCATATCGAAGACCGAGCAGCCGCGCGTAATCGGCTGTGCTCGTCACGCCGGCGCGACGCAGGGACCAGCGGATTGTGTTGTCGAGCGCCGAAGAGACAGCTCGGGTCTGCACGAGAAAGATCATCCCGACAAACGCGAGAAACACGATCAGAATCGTGAACGCGCGTTCGCGCGGATCATGCTCATGCGCGCGAATGAATGTGATGACCGCCGTCGAAACAAACGTGATGACCCCGATATTGCCGACGACGATCAGATCGCGGATCACCCGCCGGCGCATCGGATGGTCGACGACCATCTCCGATTCCTTCGTTGTGAATCCGGCGCCGAAGAAGGCTGACGTCGCCTGAAATCGTGCGGCTTCGCGGCTGATGCCCGTCATCTCAAGCGCCGTCGCGCCCGCGCGAATGACCAGATAGGCGAATGTCACCACCGCCATCAGCGCTATCATGGGGACCATCATGGTGACGTGACGCTCCGCCGAACTGCGCGCTCAATCGGCATGAAGTCAGTGCTCGCCGGCGCCCTGCTCTTCGAGCTGGATCGAGGCGATCGCCTCCGCCGTGTTCTGCGTGAACCGGAATACCTTGTCCAGACCCGTCAGCAACATCACCGACCAGACCTGATCGCTGACGGAGCAGAGAATCATCGTGCGGCCGATCTCCGCAACACGTTTGCGCAGGCGCAGCAACTGGGCGATGTTCGACGAGTTCAGATACGTGACATTGTCCAGATTCAGAACCAGGTGCGCCGATTGCGCCGTTCCCAGACCTGCGAGGCGCTCATGCAGCGAATTCAACTCGTCCGAGAGCGCCGGCTCGTCGGAGAGATCCGAGATCACGATCTTGTCTGACCAGTCGGTAGCCATCGTCGCATTCGTCCTCGTTGGCCGCCGGCGTCGCCGACGTTCGATCGGGGTTCCCTCTGTCCCTGAATCACCAGCGTAGCAGAGCCCGCCGAAAGCGGGCGTGTGCGCCATGCAGCGCCCGAGTGGATCAGTCCTCTTCCGCTCCGTCAGGCGATTCGGCCTCATCTTCCTCTGATTCGATGATCCGCGCCGCGGCGATGAGCTTGTCCTCACCCTTGAGGTTCACGAGGCGCACGCCCTGTGTCGCACGGCCCATGCGGCTGACCGAGCTCGTCCCCATGCGCACGAGCAGACCGCCCTGCGTGATGAACATCACATCTTCATCCGGAGTGACCGACTTGATCGCCACGACATGGCCGTTGCGATCCGTCGTGCGAATATCGATGCGCCCCTTGCCGCCACGGCCCTGCGGCTCGCCATGATCGGCGCCCTCGCGCCAGACGAGATACTCCGAGAGATCCGTGCGTTTGCCGTAGCCATTGACCGTCGCCGTCAGCAGATCATTCTCCGGATGCACGGGATCCTGCCTGCCATTGTCATCAGGCGCCGTCATCTCGATCTTGACGAGCCCGACGACAAGATCGCCATCGCGTAAATCGACACCCTTGACGCCTGCGGCTGAGCGGCCCATCGGCCGCGCATCCTGCTCCTGGAAACGAATCGCCATGCCGTTGCGCGTACCGAGCAGCAGATGATCATGCCCGCTGGACCACGTCACGCCGACGAGGGAATCGCCATCGTTGAGATTGACGGCGATCAGTCCGGCGCGATTGACGTTCTGATACAGCTTGAGACTCGTGCGCTTCACCTTGCCCTGCGCCGTCGCGAAGACGAGGAAATACTCCCCCTTCTCGAAGTCGGAGATGGGCATGAACTCCACACAGCGCTCGCCGGAACGAAGCTCGATCAGGTTGTTGATCGAGCGCCCGCGCGAAGTTCTGGACATCTGCGGCGCCTCGTACACCTTCATCCGGAAGACGCGGCCCGTATCGGTGAAGCAGAGCAGATCATCATGCGTGCTGGCGACGAAGAGATGCTCGATGAAATCGTCGTCCTTGGAGTCGGAGGCGCGAATGCCGCGCCCGCCGCGCCCCTGCGCCCTGTACGTATCGATCGGCATGCGCTTGACGTAGCCGTCGTGGGAGATGGTGACGACCATCTCCTCTTCCTTGATCAGCGCCTCGATGTCGATGTCCGACTCCGCCTCCTCGATGCCCGTGAGGCGGGGAGAGTCGTAGCGCTCGCGCATCTGGCGGCAGTCTTCCTTGATGATGTCCAGCACGCGCTGACGATCCCCGAGAATCGATTCATACTCTTCGATCTCGCCGACAAGCTTCTGATAGTCGCCCACCAGTCGCTCGATCTCGAGTCCGACGAGCTGGATCAGGCGCATGGCGCCGATGGCCTCGGCCTGCACACGCGTCAGCAGCGCGCCGCCTGCCTCTTCGTGAGCGCGAGCCTGGTCAAGCAGACGCTGCGGGATCGTCTTGGCCGCCGGATGATCCGCCGGAATCTGGAATCGCTTCTCCATGAGCAGCGAAATCGCTTCGTCGCGCGACTGCGACCCGCGGATGATGCGGATCACCTCGTCGATATCGCAGACGGCGTAGATCAGACCTTCCAGCACGTGAGCGCGCTTCTGCGCTTCATGCAGCAAATGCTGCGTGCGGCGGGTGATCACCTCGAAGCGATGATCAATGTGGAACTGAATCAGATCCTTCAGCCCCAGCGTGCGCGGCTGACGGTTGACCAGCGCGACGTTCATGATGGAGAACGTCTGCTGCAATGGCGTGTACTGATACAGCTGATTCTCGACAACCGCCGGATCCGCGTCGCGTCGAAGCTCAAGCACGATACGCGTGCGAGCGCTGCGGCCAGATTCGTTGCGAACATCCGTGATGTCCTTGATGCGCTCGTCCTTGACGGCAGCGACAATGCGCTCCATCAGGTTGTTCTGCACGACCTGATAGGGAATCTGATCGATGACAAGCTGCTGACGATTCGCCTTGAACTCCTCGACATGCAGTTGGCCGCGAACTGTGACGCGCCCGCGCCCCGTGGCGTACGCCTCAATGACGCCGCGCTTGCCGATGATGCGACCGCCCGTCGGGAAATCAGGCCCCTGCACAATTTCCAGGAGCTCCATCAGCTCCATATCCGGGTTGTCGATCAGCGCGATGATCGCGTCGAAGATTTCATTCGGGTTGTGCGGCGCCAGGCTCGTCGCCATGCCCACCGCAATGCCCACGCCGCCATTGATCAGCAGATTCGGAAACTTGCCCGGCAGGACGGTCGGCTCATACAGGCGATCGTCGTAGTTGGGCTGATAGTCGACAGTGCTGAGGTTGATGTCCTCGAGCAGATCGACGGCGCCATGCGCCATGCGAGCTTCGGTGTATCGCATCGCCGCCGGCGGATCGCCGTCGATGGAGCCGAAGTTGCCCTGCGGATCAACCATCGGCACGCGCATGCGCCAGGGCTGCGCGAGGCCGACCAGCGTCGGGTAAATGACGGATTCACCATGCGGGTGATAGTTGCCCGAGGTGTCGCCGGCGATCTTGGCGCACTTGAGATGCTTGCGCCCGGGCCGCAGATTCAGATCGTTCATCGCGACGAGGATGCGGCGCTGCGAGGGCTTGAGGCCGTCGCGCACGTCCGGCAGAGCGCGATCCATGATCGTGCTCATCGCATAAACGAGATAGCTGTTGTGCAGTTCGCGTTCGATCTGCTGCTCGACCACGGTGCCGATGGGAGATGACTGCCCCTCGGGCTGCTGGTCGTCGCCTGCTGGATCGATCATGTCGGCCATGCGAAAAATGCTCCGAATCGCGAAGGAATGACGCCCCGCCGGCGCGTCGCCAGACGTCCTGAAGCCCCCTTTTCAGAGGGCGTCGGACAAGCCTTCATTCTAGTCGAAATTGCCTTGTTCGGCTGGCCTCAGGAGGCCGTCGAAAGCGCCGCCGAAGCGCTCCTTCGGCGCGCCGAAAAGGTCAGCGGCGCCACCAGCGGGATAAGCACGCCGGGCGCCAGCAGCCACCACATCTGCTCGATGAATCCGAACCAGAAGAAGGGCGTCGCCAGCGCCACACAGAGCACAAGCATGATGATTTGCGACCTGCGCGAGGCGCCGCCGCGCGCCGCATGCAGCACGCAGATCCACATCACCGCCGGAAAGAGCAGGCCGTAAAACCAGAGAAAGCTCTTGTAGATCAGTAGATTCGCGCCCGTGCCGTACGCCATGAGCGGCAGGATCACACAGGCGCCCACGAACGCCAGCCCCAATGGCAGGCGCGTCGCGCGAGGCTCGCCCCGCATCGCCGCCAGCTCACGCATGTGCACGCCCAGCGTGAAGATCATCTGCACGATCATGTGAGCCGCCACCGTCGCCGGCAGCAGCCAGGTGCGGGCCAGCTCCGTCGCATAGAGCATCGTCAACGTGATCATCGCCAGAAAGAGCACGCAGAATCCGAATATGAAGGCCGCACTGCCGACATCGCCCGGTGTCTCGCGGCGGACGCGCAGGAATGTCAGATCCAGATAGGGACACAGCGCGAATCCGAAGACGCAGATCGGCACGACCCACATCAGATCCATCGTGGGGCTGCTTCCCGTCATGGCCGGAAAGGAGAGCGCTTCTTCGCCGGCAAGAGGTGAGGCGGCGGTCAGCACGAGTCCGATCGAAAGCGCCCAGAGAACGATCGCCAGGCCGCACGCGGCTTTGAAACTCAAGCGGCTGACGACCAGCGCGCCGGCGAACACCATCGAAACAAGAAGCAGCGACACCAGCGCCGGACGGGTGAGAATGACCACGAGCATCGTCAGTGTCAGGCCGCGCAAGCCCGGAGGCGGATCAAACCCCACGCCCGGCTGAATCACCAGCCAGTTGGAAGCCAGCCACACACAGAAGAACGCGTGAAACCCGAGCACCACCCATGAGAAGAGACTCGTCCAGCCGGGATGATCGATGACAAGACGATCCGCAGCGCGCCTGCCGCGCAGCGCCACACCCATCATCGCGGCCCCGAGCACATTGGGAATCGCGAAGACCAGCCAGCCGCCCAGCCCGAAATCATTGATCAGAAGCACCGGCAGAAACATGCCGATGCACCACGTCCATGAGCAGGCAAGAAACGCCCCGCGCAGGATCACGGCGCCAACACGCGTATTTGCGGCGTCACCCGGTGCAGCCACGTCGCCAGCCTAGCTCCGCTTCTTCGCGGCGCCGCGTTTCTTCGACTTGTTGAACTTCAGCAGCGATTTGGGCGTCGCGTGGAACGTCGTCACGCAATGACCGACGCGTCGCTCCTTGCCCGGCTTGGAGGGGATCTGCTGCAGGATGTCGATCGTCAGCTCGACGTTGAACTCCTCGCCCGCTTCGACCTTTTCCTTGACGATCGGATTCGGGTTCACGCGATAGACGGCCGGTCCGAGACAGGGCCGCAGGAACTTGTAGTTGAGTTCCTTGCAGACCACGCTGTATCCGCCGCCGCACTCGCCGAAGAGATACATGCCCGAGGCAATCTCGCTGTTGCCCAGTAAGGCGGCGCCGGCCATGGCGTTGTACCAGTTGCGATTGAATCGCTTGAAGGGCAGGACGGCGGTGAACGTCGTCGCATCCACCCGCTTCATCCGGATGCCGGAGCGGAAGGCGTAGGGCAGGAAGATGAGCGAGGCCACGCGCTGCCAGAACCCGCCCTTGGAAGACAGGCGCGTCAGGAACGCTTCCATGCGTCGGATGCGTGGCTTGTCCTTGCGGATTCGACGTGCGGCCTCGGCGTCCACGACGACAGGCGCCGCCACCGGTGTCGCCGGGGCTGCGTCAAGCTCTGCGCGTTCGATCGTCGTCGAGTTCACGATGGGCCGTTGGCTCTAAGGAGAAAAGGGTGGCCCCAGTCGCGGGGCCGCGTGAGTGCTGATTCTAGCCGGATGCACGCGGGAACGCATGATCCACCGCGTTCCCTCGATCCGGGGCGTCAGCCCCTGATTTCCACCGGGACCAGCCGATGGGCCCCTTCGCGTTTCGGATCGGGCTCGGCCCGGGCGAAAGGCGTCGTCGGATCATGGTCCAGCGCGATCAGCCAGTCCTCGCTGACGCATCGTTCGAGCAGCGCCTGCTTGGACGCCATGTTGGTGTAGGGAATCACGTCGTAGGCCATGTTGTAGGTCAGGCCCGCGTGATGCATCGTCGGCAGCACATCGCCCGGATAGACAACCGTTTGATCGGATGTGTCCCTGAAATACACCGCCTGCTGACCCCACGTATGCCCCGGCACGGGCAGCACGCACATGCCCGGCAGCACCTCGCACTCACCCTCGACGCATCGGACGCGCTCGGCGATCGGATCGAGATGATTGCGCAGGTACGTGCTGTGCATCGTGGACTTGTTCGCCAGCGCATCTTCCCATTCGATCTTCTGCGAGATGATCTCAGCGTTCGGAAAGTTGGGGATGGCGGATGCGCCGTCGGCGTCGAATTTCGTCAGGGCGCCGGCGTGATCGAAGTGCAGATGCGTCAGCACGATGGCGTCGATGTCTTCCGGGCGGCAGTCAGCCTCGTGCAGCGCATCGAGGATCGTGCGCGGCTCCAGCGCGTAGATGTCGCGCTGCTTGTCGTTGTACTTGTCGCCGAGGCCGACTTCGATCAGCACGCGTTTGCCGTGCCCTTCCAGCAGCAGACAGTTCGTATCGAGCGGGATGCGATTGCGTTCATCCGGCTCGACCTGGCGCTGCCAGAGCGGCTTGGGCACGAGGCCGAACATGGCGCCGCCATCGAGCTTGAACCGTCCGGCGCGCAGTGGTTTCCAGCTCCAGCTCATGATCGGGATCTCCCGGCTTTCATCGCTGCGTTCGTGATGCGTGCGTCAGTTGCGGCCCTGGTCATCCGACCCGCCGGGCTTGGCGATCGAGCTTCGCATGTCCGTATCCGCCATGACATTCTTCATGCGGTAGTAGTCCATGATGCCCATGTGACCACTGCGGAACGCCTCGGCCATCGCCAGCGGCACTTCCGCCTCGGCAAGCACGACCTTGGCGCGATTCTCCTGAATCAGCGCCTTCTTCTCCTGCTCGACGGCGACGGCCATCGCGCGGCGTTTCTCGGCTTCGGCCTGCGCCTTTTCCTTGTCCGCCTCGGCCTGATCCGTCTGGAGCTTGGCGCCGATGTTCTCGCCGACATCGATATCCGCGATGTCGATGGAAAGAATTTCGAACGCCGTGCCGGCGTCGAGGCCCTTCTGCAGCACCGTCTTGGAGATGCGATCGGGGTTTTCGAGCACATCCTTGTGCGTCTTGGAGGAACCGATCGTCGTGACGATGCCCTCGCCGACGCGAGCGATGATGGTCTCTTCGGTGGCGCCGCCGACCAGCCGGGCGATGTTCGCACGCACCGTCACGCGCGCCTTGGCCTTGAGCTGGATGCCGTCCTGAGCCACGGCGTCAATCGTCGGACGAGCCGAGTTCTGGCTCGGACAATCGATCACTTTCGGATTCACCGATGTCTGCACGGCTTCGAGAATGTCGCGGCCGGCGAGATCAATCGCACAGGCGATGTCCCAGGGCAGCTCGATGCGGGCTCTATCCGCCGCGATGAGGGCGTTGATGACACTGGGCACGCGGCCACCGGCCAGATAGTGCGTTTCGAGCTGTCGGGTGGGGATCTCCATGCCCGCCTTCACCGCTCGAATGCGACTGAAGACGATCGTTCGCGGATCCACTTTTCGCAGGCGCATGCCGATCAGATCGAGCAGGCCCACATAGGCGCCACTCAACCAGGCTTGCAGCCAGAGATTGAAGAACTGAGCCAGCACCACGATGCCCGCGAGGGCGATGAGGCCGGCGATGATCACTACGACCCACAGGATCGGATTCATTTGGTCTCCAGACGGCGCCGAAGGCGCTTCAGACTCCCCGCCGGACGAACCCGTGTGACATGCTCTTCGTCATCCCCGGTCGTCGGCGAACCAACATTATGCCCAGTTGGGGTGATTGGGCAATTGGAGCGGCAGCGCGTGTCCGCCGGCCGCCCATCCGAGACAGGTCACAGGGCGATCGAGCTCAGACGTCCCGGCGAACCTTCAGCCGATTGCCTTCAACCGACGTGACGCGGACGTTGGATCCCGCTTCGATGACGCCGCCTTCGGCCAGCGCCTCGACGCGCTCGCCTTCGATCTTCACCGTGCCGACGGGCCGGAGATCGGATTGTGCGACGCCGCGTGCGCCCACGAGAGCCGTGCGGACGCGTTCCTCTTCCTCCGCGCGCGCCGAGCGTTCCGCGGCCAGCGCCTCATCATCGTTGGAGAGGATCATCCGCCTTCCGATCGGCGTATTTGGATAGATCTTGATCGCCATCCACAGGCATCCGGGCGTCGCGAAGATGACAAAGAGCGTGCCGAGCAGGCCCCACGTCTCCGAGACTTTGAAGAAGCAGACGATTGAACCGACCGCACAACCCGCGGCAAGCACGCCGCCGATTCCGCCCGTCGGAAGAAACATCTCCGCGATCAGAAAGAGCCCCGCGGCGCCGAGCAGTCCGATCGCCCATAGCAGCATCACTGATTCAGTCACGCCTGTGCCTCGCCCTCATCAGCCGGCTCGACGGCCACTCGATACTTCGCCACAGAAATCACACGCACCGCGGAGCCTGATTCGATGAAACCGGTCTCACACACAACATCCACAAGCTGATCATTGAACTCAGCCGAGCCTGATGGACGAAGCGGCGTGCGCGCGACGCCCACATCGCCGATCGCGACGCCCGTCGGCGCCACGGTGCTCGCCATCGCGGAGAACATGCTCGGGCCATCGCCATTTTCAGGTCCGCTGGTCAGCACGAGTCGGTTCATGAATGGAATCGAGCCCAGATGGCGCGCAATCAACCACATGCCGACGAACGATGTGAAGAGCGCCAGCACAATGGTCGCGGCCGCCCAGCCGAGTCGCTCCGAACCACCGGCGCCAGGCGCAAAGAGGCCGGGCCCGGCCAGCAGGCCGATCAATCCGCCGATCAGCATCACCAGTCCGCCGATGCCGAAGACGCCGAAGCCCGGTATCACCAGCACCTCGACGAGCACGAGCAGAATGCCGCCGACCACGGCCGCCAGCGCCCACCACGCGGCCGCATTCACCATCACCGCAGGCGCAAAGAGCGCCAGCAGCGACACGCCTGCGATCGCGCCGGGCACGCCGAGTCCGGGCGAAGCCATTTCGAGAAAGAGCGAAAGCAGCAGCACGACGATCAGCACGCCGCGTACGGGCATGCTTGAAAGGAAGCGCGCCATCCGCTCCGACCATGTGATGTCGAGCCTGTAGAACTCGACGCCGCCGAAGAACTGCACAAGCTCCGTATCACTGCGCACGGTGTCGACGGCAAAGCCGTATCGAGCAAGCTCCTCAGATTTGAGCGTCAAAGGCGACATGCCGTCGGTGACGTATTCAACAAGCTCCCAGTCCCCTGCCATCGCGCCGGAGATCTCCGGCCGATTGCTGGGGATGGATACATTCTCATCCACTTCGCGCGCCAGTTGCTCCAGCGCTTCGGATCGATCGCGGGCCATGCCGCCGCCGGACTCGGTGACGCGTCCGCTGGCGACCGTCGGCCGCATGCGCACGGGCTGCTCGCCGACAAGCTGGATGTACTCCTGCTCATCGACAAAGAGTTGTTCGCCCGTCTGCGTGTTTTCGACCAGCCAGAGCTCGACGCCAAGCGTCACAAAACCCTGCACCAGTTTTTCGTCGTAGTTGCGCCGGCGCGCCGAATCGACGATCTCCGCCAGCAGCGGCGCCAGAATTTTCTGTCGCTCCTCTGCCGGCATCTGCTGAAGCCCCATCGGACCGATCTGTATAGGCAGCGCATCGCCCATCGTGGCGTATTCCACGACGACGATTTCGCGGCAGGCCAGCGCGATGATGGCGCCGCCGGAATAGGCGTCAGGCCGCACCCAGGCCACCGTGTTCGGGATCGGCGAGTTCTTGATGGCCGTGCAGATCTCGAGCACGGCGCCGACCTCGCCGCCGGGCGTGTCCAGCTCGAACACGATCGCATCAGCGCCAAGCGCTTCGGCGCGCTGCATGCGGCGCTCGACGCTCAGCACGGTCCAGCGATCGATGCCGCCCTTGATCGTGATGATGGCGATCTTGTTCGCCTGTCTCGCGGCGGGAACGATCAGCGCATCTTCGGTCGCCTCGACTATCTGGGCCGTCTCGGCGGCGTGCCGCTTCGGCGCCATGGCGCCGATCCGCAGCCAGGCGATCGCGATCGCCAGCGAACCGGCCCGCCATGCGGCAAGGCCCCGTCCAAACAGGCCGCCTCGCTCGATGATGTGTTCACGGATCCGCATATCCACAAAGTATAGGTCGGTCCTTAGACGTCCTGTCTTTGCTCGCGATATTCAGTCGGCGTGAGTCCCACACTCTTTCGGAAGGTCGCTCCAAAGTGGGCCTGCCCGCCAAAGCCCGCCCGTGCGGCGATCACCTGAATCGGAAGACACGTCGTCCGCAGCAGCCATCGAGCCTCCTGAAGCTGCTTGAGCAACAGGTACTGTTTGGGAGAAACACCGACCTGCTTGCGGAAGAGCCTCTGAAAGTGGAAGGGACTCAGATGCGCCTTCGCCGCAATCTCGGCGACATCCGGCGAAGTGGCGAAGGCATCGTGGATGTGCCCCAGCGCTCGTGCGATTCGATCGTCTGCAAGATGGCCGACGACCGGCAATGCATCGCGCTCCATCGTGCGCATCTCGATGCGCAGCTGCGTCGCTCGATCCACCTCCAGCGCCTGCCGCTGACGAGACACGACAAGCAGCGCGCGCTCGCCGATCTCCAACACGATCTCCATGCGCTGATCTTCCTTCGCATCCGGCCAGCGCTGTCTGACCAGCTTCGCGACGCGATCGATCAGCGACTGCGCCGGCGCCTGGTTCTGCAGGAAAGTCAGCGAACAAGCCGGATCAGCGCGAAGCAGACGCAGATCGTGCCCGGCGATCAGCCGCCCGGCCACACCCTTGCGCGGCGCGTTAAAGGCGCCCTGCCACAGGCGCAGCGCCTGGCTGGCCATCTGCAGCTCCGTCCCTGTGAATCGTCGATCAGGCCGATGCAGCAGGAGCATCCAGAATCGAGGCGCTCGGATGGATTCCGGCCGCACGCAGAGAAGTGACTCCCCGCCCAGTTCACCCAGCCCCAGCGTCTCGCTTTGTGCCGCGGCGCCCGTCCGCTCCAGCGCCTCCCGCAACGCCTCCGTGGAGCTCGGCAGGTGGCTCATCCAGTTGGAGACCTGGCGGCAGCCGATGCCGTGCGTTGCGATCACTTCATCAACACAGGGCTGATCCAGGCGCGACAGGCACAGCGCCAGGCCGGCGCAATCGACGCGTTCACGCAGCCAGGCATGAAGCTCCGCCCCTGAGGCCTCCCAGAAGTCAGGCGGCTGATGGTGGCGCGCAAGCTCGGCCGCCTCAGTCGCCATTCAATCCTTCTGCTCGACCGTCCAGGAGAGCTGATCGCCCCGACAATCAATATGAACGCTGCAGAAGCGGCCATGCTGCTCGTTCAGCAGCGGCCAGATCACCTTGCGATCCGTCTCCGGCAGCGGCAGCGACGCGATTGAACCCGGCTCATGCCACTCAAGGGCGCCCTCTCGGATCGTTCGCGGCTCGACGACCACAGGGGTGATGACCCGGTAAATGAAGAGCAGCCAGTGCGCCTCGCCTCGATATCCCTGCTCACTGACAAGCCCCACGAGTCGAAGGTCTTCAATGGACACCTCGATCCCGGCCTCTTCGAGAATCTCACGCTGGGCGCACTGGGCGGGGCTTTCACCCAGTTCGATATCCAGCTTCCCCCCGATCGGCGAGCAAAGACCGAAGTTCGGCTCCTGCAGTCGACGGATGAGCAGGACGCGTTCCTGATCGTCCCGAAGGTCGCAGAGCGTGGCGATGCGATATGGCAGTGTCTTGTCGAGCATCGGCGGGACACCTTACCGCCCCCACCGGGCGCCCGACACCCACCCGAAAAACCCTCTTTGCACCCCGGATTGAGACGCCGCCGATACCCTTGCGGTAGATGCATCCAGCCCCAGCCTCCAACCCTGCCATTGATCCCTTCCGCCCCGGCGTCAGCGCCTATCTCATCGGCATCGGCGGATGCGGCATGTCCGGCCTCGCCCGCATGCTCGCCGGCGCCGGCCTCCAGGTCGCAGGATCGGATCAGACGCAGACTGCCGTCACCGACGCGCTCGGCGCCGAAGGCATCGATGTGCGCGTCGGGCCGGTCGAAGATGCGACGGATGCGCTTCCTGAGGACTGCACGATCGTCGTCGCCTCGGCGGCCGTCCCGCCTGATCATCCGGAAGCTCTCGAAGCGCAGCGCCGCGGCATGCCCGTCATCACCTACGCCGAAGCGCTGGGTCGATGCATGGAAGGTCGCACGGGCGTCGCGCTCGCAGGCACGCATGGAAAATCGACGACAGCCGCCATGCTGGGCGTCGCGCTGGCTGCTTCCGGCATTGATCCGACGGTGATCGTCGGCGCCACCTGCCGCCAGCTCAGCGAAGGACGCGCACAGACTGGCTTCCGCCTCGGCGCCGATCACATCCCCACAGGCGATCGCGCCGGTCAGCCGGGCGTGCTGATCTGCGAAGCGTGTGAGTTCAATCGATCATTCCATCAGCTTCGCCCGCAGATCGCTTCCATCGGATCCGTCGAAGCGGATCATCTGGATATCTACGGCTCGCTCGACGCCGTCATTGAGGCCTTCCGCGAGTTCGCGCAGCTTCTGCCATCAGCAGCGGACGGCGGGACGCTCATCATCGGTCACGACGGCGCCCATCGGCGCGAGGTGACCGCCGGCGTTGAATGCAATGTCGAGACGATCGGATTCAATCCGGCCGCCGACTGGCGCATCGAGCTTGACGATGAAGCGCATCGCGTGACGCTCTCTCGCCGCAACGAAGAGCTGTGCTCCTGGACGCTTCGCCTGCCCGGCGAACACAACGCATTCAATAGCGCGATGGCCGCGGCTCTTGCGATCACGCTTGGCGCTGCGCCAGCCGATGTCGGCGCCGCGCTTTCAAGCTTCGAGGGCGTCGATCGGCGCGTGCAGAATCTTGGCGAGCGGAATCAGGTTCGCGTCTATGACGACTACGGCCATCATCCGACCGAGATCGACACGACGCTTCGCGCTTTGCGCCAGTTCGAAAAGCCGGAGCGCCACGGCGGACGCCTGATCTGCGTTTTTCAGCCGCATCAGCACAGCCGCACGCGTTTCCTGCTCGAAGAGTTCGCCCAATCCTTCAGTCAGGCGGACATCGTCGTCGTCCCGCACATCTACTTCGTGCGCGACTCGGAGATTGAGAAGACGAAGGTCAGCGCCGGGGATCTTGTCGATCGCCTGCGCAAGCGCGGCGTGCAGGCGATGCATCTGTATCCCTTTGAAGCGATCGTCGAACAGCTCGAAAACATCTGCCGCCCGGGCGATCTGCTTGTCGTCATGGGCGCCGGGCCTGTCTGGCAGGTGGCGCACGGTTTCCTCGGCGCCGATTTGCAAACGCAGTCCGCAGCGGCAGCTGCGGCGAGCAGAGCGTGAGGGCCGAAGCGCATGTCCTCCGCCGCCAGCACGATTTCAATGAAGCGCGACGCGCCGATCCCCACGTGGTTCGGCGTGGGCGGACGCGCTGATCTCTACGCCGAACCGGCGAACATCGAAGAGCTTGCTGAGATTTCGACGACGCATGCGCCCGTTCGCATCCTCGGCGATGGCGCCAACCTGCTCGTTGATGATGAAGGCGTCGATGGCGTCGTCATCAGCCTCACGCGCATGAACAGCTGGCGCACGCTTGATGAGCACGGCCGCATCGAAGCGGATGCGGGCGTCAATCTTCCGAAGCTGCTGATCGAGACGGCTCGCGACGGATTGGCCGGGCTTGAGGGCCTTGCAGGCATTCCCGCGACGCTCGGCGGCGCGCTTCGCATGAACGCGGGGGGCGCGTTTGGCGAGATCGCCGATGTCGTTCAAAACGTACGCGTGATGGATCGGGACGGGCGCATCAGTCAGCGAAATCGGAAGGACATCCCTTTCAAGTACCGCGCGTCGGGGCTGGAGGATGTGATCATCCTCGGCGCCGAACTGAAGCTGACGCCGGAGCCGACGGACGCCGTGCGCACGCGCCTCAAGCATGCGATGCAGCACAAGAAGAACTCGCAGCCGCTGGCTGACAAATCCGCCGGTTGCGTCTTCAAGAATCCGATCGTCGATGGCGAGCGCACCAGCGCCGGTCGCATCATTGATGAATCCGGCTGCAAGGGGCTGACGGTTGGCGGCGCCCGCGTCTCGGAAGTGCACGCCAACTTCATTGTCACGGAAACGGGCTGCCGTGCGCAGGACATCATCGAACTGCTCGCCTGCGTCGCAAATATCGTGCGCGAGAAGACGGGCGTCGAACTGGAGCGCGAGGTTGTCATCTGGAGACGGGGGGAGACATCATGAGAGTCCTCGTGCTGGGCGGCGGCCCTGATGGCGAACGCGATGTCAGCATCAACAGCGCCACGCGCGTCGCCGAAGCGTTGAAGCGCACACAGGAATATGACGTTGCGCTTGAGATCATCGACCGACTCACCATCGAAGAGCTTCGCGCGACGCCAGGCGATGTGATCGTGCCCATGCTTCACGGTCCGTGGGGCGAAGGCGGCGCGTTGCAGGATTTGCTCGTCACCGATGGACGTCCGTTTGCAGGCAGTCTGCCGGGTCCGGCGCGCCTGGCGATGGACAAAGTCGCCACGAAGTGCATCGCCGCACGTATGGGCGCATCAACGACGACGACCTGCGTGCTGAACGCGGCCGATCCCGTCTGCCCCCTGCCGCTTCCGGTGGTCATCAAGCCGATACATGAAGGCTCGACGCTGGGTCTATATGTCTGCCGCACGCAGGATGACTGGCGCGCCGCGCATGAGGCCAGCTCCGCCAGCGGACGCGCATGCATGGTTGAGCCCTGTATCGCCGGGCGCGAGCTGACCGTCGGCATTCTCGATGGCAAGGCGCTGCCCGTCATCGAGATCACGCCTGCCGACGGGCTGTATGACTACGAAGCCAAGTATGCGCGCAGCGACACGTCATACAAGGTGAACCCATCGCTGCCTTCCGGACTTGGCGAGCGCATCTGTGATGAGTCAGAACGATTGTGCGCAGCGCTTGGCGTGCGCCATATCGCGCGCACTGATTACATGCTCGATGAGGCAGGCGAGCCCTGGCTGCTTGAGGTGAATACGACGCCTGGATTTACGGATCATTCTCTCGTGCCCATGGCCGCCGCCGGCGCGCCGGATGGCGGCTACGACATGCCCACCCTGTGCGCCCGGCTCGTTGAGCTGGCTCTGCGCGACGCCGACGGAGCGGCGGCCGCGACTGCGAACGCACACACCAAGGAGAAAGTCACACGATGACACTGAGCAGCATCATGGAGGATCGCGATCAGGTCAGGCGATGGGCCTTTCGAGGAGGCGCCATCGCGCTGCTCGCCCTGCTGATCGGCGGCGGCGTGCTCGGCCTCAAGCCATTGCGCGCCCGCGCCGCTGCGCTGCGCTCTGATCCGCTGATCGTGCAGTTCGACTGGCCGGTGGTTCACGGCGCCAGATCGGAGAATCTCCCGCAGACGTGGATGCCGGAAAGCGAACAGTGGCAGCTCGAACAGCTGGTCGCCGCGACCGTCTCACCCGATCCATTCGATGCCGACTCACTGGCCGTGGCGCAGCGCACGCTGCAGGAGACGGGCTGGTTCGCCAGCGAAGTCACCGTTCAGCGCCGGCCCGGCGGCGTCATCCATGTTCAGGGCGTCTGGCGCGTACCCGCCGGTGTCGTGCGCGATGGGGCTGTCGATCGACTCGTCGCCACGGGCGGCGAACTGCTGCGGCTTGAGTATGCCGCGGGAAGCGCGGGCGGCCTGCGCGTCATCACCGGCGCTTTCGCAGGCCCGCCTCCGGGGCCCAATGGCGGGCTGGAGTATGGCGCCACCTGGGTCGGCAGCGACGTCAGCGCATCACTGACGCTGCTGTCACATCTGCGCAATACGAGCGCATGGGAGTATGTCACCGGCATTGACGCATCGCGTCATCGTCGCGATGGCAAGCTGACCATCCTTCTGACCGATGGCGCCCGCGCCGTCTGGGGCGGCGCTCCGGGGCAGCTCAATCCGGGCGAACAGTCCGACGACATCAAGCTTCGTCGCCTTGAAAAGCTCGTCTCCGATCCGACGTGGATCAACGCGGGCCGACCGACGATCGAGCTCTACACTCCCTACATGTTCATCGATGAGAGCGCCGGCAGTGGATGATCAGCCGGAGGAATCGCAGGCTGCGATCCGCGCCGCACGAAAGCGTGAGGCGCGACGCCATGAACGCGCACTTCGCGCGGAAATGCGCCGCAGGCGCTTCGCCCATCGGCGCGGCGAGCCTCGCCTCTTCGTCTTCCTCTGGTCCGTCTACCTGCTCATCGGCGCATCAGTGACGATCCTCTCCGTGCGCATTCTCGGAAGCGCCGATGCGCGGCTCTTCCGTCCCGCTTCAACGGCCTTCCTCGTGCTGCTTGCGGCCGGGCTCACCGTGCTCTGGCCGCTCGTGCGACTCAGCCAGGCCCGGCCCAGCCGCCCGGTGCGCTCCACGCTTGTCGACATCTTTGTGCTGGGCGTCCTGACGCAGGCAGTCGTGGCGCCGCTCAAGCTGCCCACGGCATGGCGCTGGGAGGTGATCGCCGGTGTCGATGTGCTGCTGCTGTCCTGGATGACGCTCGTGGGCGTGCTGGTGCTCATCGGTATCGCCGGTGAGGCAAACATGGGCCGCACATGGCTGATGATCGCCTGCCTGCTGATGGTCGGCTTTGCGCCGCTGGCGACGATCCTGGCGCATCGATTCGGCCACACGCCGCCCCAGTGGTTCAACATCCTCTCGCCATTTACGGGCGTCTTCGAGTTGACCAGCGCCCCGAGCGGATTATCTGCGCGCATGACCCGCACCGAGTGGATCTGCACGCTGGCGCCCGGAATGCTGGGCGCCATCGGCATCGGAGTTGGCGCCGCAGTGATGCGGAAGCCTCGGCCCTAGCGCCTCTGCCGCCCCGTCCGGACACGCCATGGCCGGTTTCGCACCCTTGTGTGAAATCTTCGGTACAAACAAGCCAACTCAAGGTGGTCCTTCGGCCTGTGTGAAGGGCGCCGGACCGAGTTCACATCCCTCCCGGAGGCTCTCGCACATGAAACTTATTTCATTCGCTCTCATCGCAGCGTGCGCAGGCGGCCAGCTTGCCGCCACTGCGATAGCGCAGGACACAACACCCATGATCTCGAGAGAGACGCTCTTCAGTAATCCCGAGCGTGCGCAGGCGCGCATCAGCCCCGACGGCGAGCATCTGTCCTTCCTCGCCCCGGTCGATGGCGTCCTCAATGTCTGGGTCGCGCCCATCGATCAGCCGGACAAGGCAAAGGCCATCACATCCGACACCGGCCGCGGCGTCCGCAATCACTCGTGGTCGTTCAATAACGATCACATCTTCTACTTGCAGGACACGGACGGCGACGAAAACTGGCGCGTCTACTCGACTGACATCGAGACGGGCGAGACGATCGATCTCACGCCCTACGACGGCGTCGCGGCGCAGATCCAGTCCGTCAGCCAGGATCATCCCGATGAAATCCTCGTCGGCCTCAATGATCGCGTCTCCTACTTCCACGATCTCTATCGCATCAACGTTCGCACGGGCGAGCGCGAACTCGTCCAGGAGCATCCCGGCACGATCGAAGGCGCCTTCGTCGCCAACTTCGTGACGGACAGCGATTACAACGTGCTCTTCGCCTACACCATCAATCCAAAGGGCGGCGCCGGCATGTATCGCAAGGATGGCGACAGCTGGGAAGCCTGGGCCGACATCGCGCCCGAGGACATGCTCACCACGGCGCCCGCAGGCGTCGATCGCTCCGGCAAGCTGCTGTACATGGTCGACAGCCGCGGCCGCAACACCAGCGCGCTGACCGCCACCGATCTCGAAACGGGCGACTCCATCGTCGTCGCCGAGAACTACAAGGCTGATGTCAGCGGCGCCATGGGCGATCCGAAGACCGATCGCGTGCAGGCCGTGTCATTCAACTATGACCGCGTCGAGTGGGTTGTTCTTGATGATTCGATCCGCGACGACATGGAGAAGGTTCGCTCCGTCGCCGATGGCGACTTCGGCGTCAGCGCCCGTTCGCTTGATGACCAGGACTGGATCGTCGCCTACCAGATGGATCAGGGCCCGGTTCGCTATTACCACTACGATCGCGCCAACAAGAAGGCCAACTTCCTGTTCACCAATCGACCGGCGCTTGAGAGCCTGCCGCTTGCGCAGATGCATCCTGAGATCATCAAGTCACGCGACGGTATGAATCTTGTTTCTTATCTCACACTGCCCGTCAGCGCCGATCCGGATGGCGATGGACGTCCCGACGAGGCGCTGCCGATGGTGCTCTTCGTCCATGGCGGCCCCTGGGCGCGTGACTCATGGGGATACAACCCCTATCACCAGTGGCTCGCCAATCGCGGCTACGCCGTGCTCAGCGTCAACTTCCGTGGCTCCACCGGCTTCGGCAAGAAGTTCATCAACGCCGCCGACGGCGAGTGGTCCGGCAAAATGCATGACGATCTCATCGACGCCGTCGACTGGGCCGTCAAGCGCAACATCGCCGATCCCGATCGCGTCGGCATCATGGGCGGCAGCTACGGCGGCTACGCCACGCTCGCCGGTCTGACGTTCACGCCCGACTTCTTCGCCTGCGGCGTCGACATCGTCGGCCCCTCAAGCCTCGTCACGCTGATGGAAAACATCCCCGACTACTGGCGTCCCTTCAGCCCCGTGCTGAACCAGCGCGTCGGCGATGTGAACACCGAAGAGGGTCGTGCCGAACTACTGAAGCGCTCGCCGCTGACGCACGCGGACAAGATCGTCAAGCCTCTGCTCATCGGTCAGGGCGCCAACGATCCGCGCGTGACGAAGATCGAGTCTGATCAGATCGTCGAGACCATGATGAAGAAGAAGATCCCGGTGACGTATGTCGTCTTCCCCGATGAAGGCCACGGCTGGGCCCGTCCGGAAAACAACCTCGCGTTCAACGCCGTCACCGAGGCGTTCCTCGCCGAGCATCTTGGCGGACGCTACGAGCCGGTCGATGATGACTTTGAAGGCTCCAGCATCGAAGTCGAAGAGGGCGCAGAGCTTGTGCCCGGCGTCGCCGGCGCACTGCCCAGCGGCGTGTAAGTTCGATCGTTCCGTTTGAAACCGAAGCGCCCGTGGCCCTTGCCGCGGGCGCTTTTCATTGCGCCATCAGCGAGAACCGATGACGCGATCCGTCTTGATGTCCACCCACACTTCAGTGGCGCCATCACCCGGTTCAAAGACCGCATGCAGCACCACCTGACTGCCTCGCGGCGCCAGTTCCAGCATGACGACATCGCCTTCATGGCCGGCGTCGCGCATCGTCTGAAGAAGGGCAAGCAGATCGACATGATTGTCGCGCAGCAGCGACTGGACGATCAGGGCGCTGGTGAATCTCGCTCGATCGGCGATCTGCACCTCGTCGGATTCCAGCTTCTCGCCGCTCGATCCGTCGTAGATCGCGCGATCCACGACGCCTCGAACTGATGTCATCGATTCGGCCACGATCGTGTCATCGCTGATGCGTTCGACGCGCAGAAGCTGAGCGGCCGATTCATCCGCCGCGTTTGCCGCCACATCCTCGACGCTCTCCAATGTCTCGACTGGCTCCTCATCCGGCTCAGGACCAACAGGCCCCTGCGCGACATCGGCAATGGGCGTCAGTGTCTTCGCATCCATCAAAATGCGATGCGAACCTTCCTCAGATCGAAGATCCACGGCGATCAGCAACTCATCGCCATCATCGACAACCTCCATCCGGTATGCGCGATCGGCATCCACATCGACGACCGCCGACTCCATCGCCGCATGCACATCGATGGGCTGTTCAGCAAGCAACTTCCGGAAGGCCTTCATGTCATTGCGCGTCTGCTTGTCGATGCTCTCCTTCGTTCGCTCAAAGGCGTATCCCCTGCTCGGATCGACTGTGAAGATGATGTGCTTCTTGCCTTTGCGATTAAGCAGCCGCACGACATGCAGAGGCTTGCCCGCCTCATCCGTCTCCTCAACGCTGATGAAGCGCGCCGAAAGCTCGTTGGACATCGCCACGCGCGCCGACTGAGCGAGCGTCGAAGGATTGGCCCCGGCGCCCTCCGGCGTCGGATCGATAAACACTTCCTCACCCGTCATCGCGTCGAAGGTCGCCTGTCTGGCGGCGCCCTCATCTTCGATCACCGTCGCATCCACCAGCAGCGAACCATTCTCGATGCGCAGCTCCATCGCCTCGACTTCCATCGACTCAGGCGTCGGCGCCAGGCGGCTGAAGACAGTCTTCATGTTCGAGCCCGGCGTGCGCACACGCGCATGCAGCCGCTTCGTCGACACCGAAAGCGCGGGACCGTACTTGATCACCTCGGCGCCGAAGGAATCAGGGCCCACGGCGTTCAGGTACAGCTGCTCCGCCAGCGTGCCGCCATTGAGTGAAATCCGCACCTGATACGTCGAACCGCTTGCATTGGCGCGGCGGACGCTGACAAGCTCGCCTTCCGGCTCAATCGCGCGGGCGCGATCAATCGCCATCGTCAGCAGCTCGTTGGCCGTAAATACCGGCGCCACTTCAGGAATGCCGGTGTACGTGTATTCGCCCGTGGCGACGTTGTACATCAGCTCTTCATTACCAGTGACATCCTGCACCAGCGCCGCGATGTACAGCTGTCCATTTTGCAGCAGAAACTCGACGTAGTAAATCGACGTCTCCGGCAGGATGTCGCGCACGATCAGAATCGCGTCATCCATGTCAAGGCCGCTCTTCTCGATCGCCTTGCGAAGCATGGAGAACTGGCGCGACTGCGGCCGCGAGTACGTCGTCTGATCCGTCGTGTAGATCCCTGTCGCCGGCGGCTCGACCGTCGGGCTGTACAGAATCCGATTGCCCCGTTTGATGATGTCGACCTGGTACACCGTGCCAAACTTGCGAACCGCGATGCCTGTCGAGATGACCACACCTTTGGGCGCGATCGCCAGCGCCTTGTCGATGGCGCGAAAGACGCGTGTGCCCGAACTCATCGGCGCCGCCGAGAGTTGCGAAGGCGCCGGATTCAAAAGGGGCGCTGGCTCGTTGTAGATCGGCTCGTAGTCCGAGTTAATCTCGATGTCGATGCCGGCCGGTGCGGTCGCCGCTCCGAGCGTCGCAATCCACGCCAGCGCCATCAGGAACACAACTGTCTTCAAACGCATCTGATTCATCCTCTCCATCCCGTCGCCGCCGTGAACGCGGGATGACTCATTATTCGCTCTCAAAGAGGGCGTCGGATCCAACATTGATGTCAAAACCGAAGCGCTCCGCCGCAATTGGGGTGAGCTCCCGGCCTCGGCGCGTCCGCGCCAGGAAGCCGCGCTGCAGCAGATAGGGCTCGACAACGTCGCCCAGCGTGCCCGCATCCTCACCCATCGTCGCGGCGATCGCCTCCAGACCCACCGGCCCGCCGCGATATGTCTCCGCAATCGTGCGCAGATACGCACGATCAAGCTCATCCAATCCGTATTCGTCCACACCCTCAAGCGCTAATGCCTGCTGCGCCACTTCATCGGCAAGCACGCCATCGGCTCGCACCTGCGAGTAATCACGCACCCGCCGCAGCAGCCGGTTCGCCACACGCGGCGTGCCCCGCGAACGCCCCGCAATCAGATGCAGCGCACTCTCCGGCATGCCCGAAAGCTCCAGCCGCTCGCACGAACGACGCAGAATCTCGAACAGCTCATCGGGATCGTAATAGCGCAGATGATGTGTGATCCCGAACCGGCCGCGCATCGGCGCACTGACCAGTCCCGATCGCGTCGTCGCGCCGATCAGCGTGAAGGGCTTGAGCTGAATGGAAAGCGTGCGAGCATGCATGCCCGAATCGACGGATACATCAATCCGGAAGTCCTCCATCGCCGGATAGATGAACTCCTCGACTGCCGGCGGCAGCCGATGAATCTCATCAATGAAGAGCACATCGCCGGCGCTCAGCTTCGTCAGCGCCCCCACCAGATCCGACCCGCGTGTCAGCGCCGGGCCGGAGGTCAGATGAACGCGCACGCCCATCTCCTCGGCGATCAGATGCGCCATCGTCGTCTTGCCCAGCCCCGGAGGGCCATCCAGCAGCACGTGATCCATGGGCTCGGAGCGCTGCTTCACCGCCTCGACGGCGATCCGGATCCGCTCCACAAGCTCAGCCTGGCCGACGAACTCCGTCAGTCGCCGAGGCCGCAGCGAATAATTCGCCTGCTCGTCGATCGGCGAGACCGCCTCCGGCGTGATGATGCGCTCCGTGGCCATGAAGAGCCGCAGTGTACGCCACGCCCGCCCCGCGTCACGCGTCAACTCCAGCCTCAGCCGGGCGTCGCCTCATGATGGGGCGTTTCCCCTTGCAGGATGCGCCACACATCCTTCACCACCCAGCTCATGTTCTCGTGCGCCCTTGCCGTCGCCGCCCCGATGTGCGGCGTCAGCCTCACATTCCCCAGACCCACCAGCGGATCATCCGCCACCGGCGGCTCCGGATCGATCACATCCAGACATGCCGTCATCAGGGGACGCTCACGCAGCGCCGAGGCGAGCGCTTCGGCATCGACGACGAACCCGCGCGCCGCATTGATGAAGATCGCATCCGATTTCAGACGTGTGACCGCATCGGCGCTGATGAGCCCCTTGTTGGAAGCACGCCCATCGACGTGCATCGACAGCACATCCGATCGCTCCAGAAGCTCCTCGCGGCTGACTGGCCGTGCCCCCTGCCGCTCATCTTCCGGAATCTCCATGAGATCGTGATACAGCGTCTCCATGCCGAAGGCGGCGCCGACACGAGCCACGCGTCTGCCGACCCGCCCCATGCCGTACACGCCGAGTGTCAGATCACTCAGCTGCCGCGGAGCGATGAGAGATCCCCGCAGATCCTTCCACGCACGTGGATCCAGCGCACGATTGACGTACACGCGAGGCCGAATCGCATCGAGGATCATCGCCCACACGAGTTCGCAGACGGCGTCGGAGTTCGCATCCGGGGTGTAGATCACGCGAACATCCCGCTCGGCGCACGCATGCAGATCAATGTTGTCCAGCCCGACACCGGCGCGTCCCACAACACGGAGCGAAGGCGCCTGCGACAGAAGTTCGCGATTGACCTGTGTGTATGTGCGCACGATCAGGCCGGAGGCGCGCTCAAGAAGATCAGACTGATCGTGAAGCAGATCTTTAACATCGGCGCGCTCGGACAGCCACGCGCGGCAGACTGGCGCAATCGATTCGGCAAGAAGTATGAGAGGGCGCTCCGCCATGTCAGCAGAGTCCGGCAGGCGGGAACTCAATCGTCGTCGTCATCGCCGCCAAACTCGGCAGGCTCGATGATGGCGCTCATGGCGCCGGCGCAACTGGCGATCAGCTTGTCAGGGCCGTAGCACCGAATCTGCTCGTGCTTGAG
The DNA here is from genome assembly GCA_032355985.1 of Sarcodiotheca gaudichaudii. Taxonomy (NCBI): domain Eukaryota; phylum Rhodophyta; class Florideophyceae; order Gigartinales; family Solieriaceae; genus Sarcodiotheca; species Sarcodiotheca gaudichaudii. Next base: position 400,987 of record JAUKVZ010000003.1, read on the forward strand.
TTCGGCAAGCTCCAGATGCGTGGTCATGCAGACGGCGCGGCCATCATTATCCACCGACTGCGCCACCTTGAACGCACGTTCCAGTGAGCAATGGAACAGCTCCTGCACCATTTTGATCACATATTCATACGAATGATCGTCGTCATCCAGGAGAACGACGTTCCAGAGCCGCGGCTTTTCGGTCTGCGGCTCAGAGGGTGTCGCCTGAGGTCGTGTTTCGAGCGTGGTTTGCGCCATGACATCATCCTAGGCTCTTTTGCCTGTCATCTCCTGATCAACCGGAAACGCACTTGTCATCTTGATTGACAAAGTTTTATCGGCCGGTATGTTCAACGGCGATTGTACACCGGGCGCGGTGCGTCCGGAATGCGCAATCCACGAGAACTCGACTCGCATTTGCCCACGGGCCACGCGAGTTCATGAAGGAGCAATCAGAGATGAACAAAGGCGATCTGATCGAATCCGTCGCGTCACGCATGGACGAGAGCAAGGCACAAGCCGCCCGAGCCGTCGAGGCCGTCCTCGAGAGCATCTGTTCCGGCGTGCAGGAGGACGGGAAAGTCACGATCGTCGGGTTCGGCTCCTTCGAGAAGAAGCATCGACCGGCGCGCAAGGGCATCAATCCTGCCACCAAGGAGCCGATGGAGATCAAGGCTTCCAACACCGTCGGATTCAAGCCCGCCCAGTCTCTGAAGGACTCCCTCACAGAAACGCCGGCCTGACCTCGTCACACAATCGAATCAGCTGATCTGACCAGCGGAGTCAAACGCCGTCTCCGCCAGTGTGATCGCGCGCGCAAGCGCTGCGGACTTGTTCACCGTCTCGTCGTATTCGGCGTCCGGCTGTGAGTCCGCCACGATGCCGCCCGCCGCCTGCAGGTGATACGTCCACGTGTCATCCGTGTGCAGCGCCGTCGGCGTCACGATTGTGCGCAGCGCCAGCGCGATGTCCATGTCGCCATCGAGCGACACATAGCCCATCCCGCCGCCATACGGCCCGCGCCGCACTGGCTCCAGCTCATCAATGATCTGCATCGCGCGAATCTTCGGCGCGCCGGAGATCGTGCCGACCGGCAGCGTCGCGCGCAGCGCATCCCAGCAGGAGGCGCCCTCCTTCAACGCGCCCGTCACTGTTGAGCTGATATGCATCACATGGCTGTACCGCTCGATCTCCATCACGCTGTCAAGCTTGACGGATGCAAGCTCACACACCTTGCCGACATCGTTGCGCCCAAGATCGACAAGCATGATGTGCTCGGCGCGCTCCTTCTCATCAGCAAGCAGTTCACGCTCCAGCGCCTGATCCTCGGCTTCGGTTGCGCCGCGTTTGCGCGTGCCCGCAAGCGGCCGATTCGTCACGATGCGAAGCCCCGATGACTCCTCATGCCGCACGCGGCAGAGAATCTCCGGACTCGAAGCGACCAGAATGCACCCTTCCGCCTGCAGATACACCATGTACGGACTCGGGTTCACAGCCCGCAGCGCGCGATACACATCAAATGGATCGGCGCCGCTTTCCCGCTCAAACCGCTGGCCCAGCACAACCTGAAAAATGTCCCCGGCGCGGATGTACTCGCTCGCCTTCGCAAGCATCGCCGCATGCTCGTCGCGCGTCAGATTGGAGATGAGCGCTGCGCCATCCGATGGCCCTTCCCGATCGATACGCCCTGCCGGCAGCGGCTTGCTGTGCGTCTGCAGCGTCGTCGCCAGCGTCTCCAGCGCCGCAACGCCCGCGTCATATGCCGCCCCGGCGTCTGCGCTCGCTTCGACGAAGATCAGCTGGATCGCATGCACGATCTTCGTCGCATGATCAAAGACCACCACCTGGTCATACAGGCCGAAATGCAGATCAGGCAGGCCGCGATCATCCTTCGGCGCCTGCGCCGGATCGAGCTTGACCGGCTCGGCGTAGCGCACGGTGTCATATCCGGCGTAGCCGAACCAGCCGCCGATGACGCAATCGGGCGACAGCCCCTGCTGCCGCTCATCGCGCGTCGGCGCGAGGTAATACAGCGACGCCGTCATATCGCGCAGCGTCTGGAACGGATCGGTGTCGGTCAGCGTCTCGCCGGGCTGTCCATCGCGATTCGTGATCTGCACGCGCCGATGATGCGCCAGCACTTCCGTCCGCGGCCGCGCCCCGAGAATCGAATGCCGCCCGGCCCGCTCGCCTCCTTCAACGGATTCCAGCAGGAAGGAATGCGCCGTTCGCTCATCCGGCGCCACCAGCCTGCGATATGCAAGCACAGGCGTAAGCTGATCGCTGAGCATGCGCACACTCACCGGCGCAACGATCGTCCGCCCGGCGGCTTTCCCGCGGGCGCGTTCGATCAGATCAACGAACTCGTTCCGTGTCTTCGAAGGCATGCGGCGCGTAGTGTACGCGCTCGCGCGATTGCGTTACGGACAGGGCCCCCAGCTTCCGATCAGCGCCGCCAGATCCGAACTGCCGACGAATCCATCACCATCGAAATCCAGTGAAGGCTCCGGCAGTCCCCACGAGCCGATCAACGCCGAGAGATCGCTTGAGCCCACCTGTCCGTCCGCATTCACATCCGCCGGACACGATGGCGGCGGCGCCGCTCGAAACATGCCGCGCCCGTGCGTCGCCGCCACCAGCCAGCGATCGTCGTTCTCATCATTCCACCAGAACAACTGGTCAACCAGTGTGTTGGCCGGACCAAGGTTGCTCGTTGTCCAGGTCAGGCCGTCATTGGCTGAACTGAAGACTCCAAGCTCCGTCCCGATGTACAGCACATCATCATTGACATCGTCAATAACGATTGACTTGACGGGAAGCTCGGGAAGTGCGCCGGCGCCCGTTCCGGAAATCGGAACCCAGGAGCCGCCGCCAGTGTCGCTGCGCCACACATTCTGCTCGCTGAATCCGCCAAGCGTCACGTACACGCGATCGTGATCATTCGGATCAATCGCGATGCTCGTGACAAATCGGCTGGGAAGCCCGGTGCTGACCGACTGCCAGACAGGCGAGGGATCCGTGCCGTTGACAGTGCGTGAGATCTGCCCGCTGTTGTAGGCGACCCAGATCTTGTCCGAGTCACCGGGAGCGACTGCGATGGCGCTGATGACTGATCGCGTTGCAGGCTTGATCTCCGACCACTGCACCGAGGCCGCTCGCGCATCTTCCGTTCGCCAGAGTCGCGCTCCGCCCCACAACAGCCGCTGGCTCTGATTCGGATCGAGAATGTAGGGCGTGATGAAGTTTGACGCAGACGCCTCGTAGGGCGTGCCGAGATCTTCAATGCCCTCGAATATCGGTGTCGGAAATGCGCCCCCGGCGGAAGAGCGGAACAGGTATCCCCACTGCGTCGCCGCGTAGAGATAGTTGACGTTCTCCTTGTCAGCGCCGACCGCAGAGCCATCGCCGCCAATCATTGCGGACCAGGTTTCTGTGTCGCCCTGATAGACAAGCGTGCCGTTGTCCTGCGTTCCGCCCAGCACTTTGCCCGAGCTGTTGCCACCGCCGCTGTAGAACTGCGTCACGCCATAGTTGTTGTTCAGTTCCTGCCAACCCTGAAGGCCCTGCACCGCGTACACATCATCCGTCTCGTAGACGCCGCCGTCATTGGTGAAGTAGACCTTCGTATTCGTGACGCCGTCGAATCCGGGATGCTCGACGATAATGTGCTGATCGGCATGCGCGGAACTCGGCGCATATTGCCACAGACTGATTCTCCCGAAACTCGCGCCGGCATTCGTGGATCGCCAGAGATCGACGCCTCCGATGATCACCGTGTCTGGATCTGTCGGATCCACCCACAGCGCGTTCGACCAGAGGCCCTGTCCGGCCAGGTACGCGCCCGGCTGCGTCTCGGAGGTCACCTGAACATAGGTCTGGCCTCCATCGTCAGAGCGATACAAGCCCCATGTCTGGGCGCTTGCGTAGACAACGGAAGGATTGGATCGAGCGTACGCCGTCTCAACGCGACCGCCCCCGGTGGGAATGCCGACGCCGTCCTGCCAGGTCAGACCGCCGTCTATTGTGTAGGACGCCCGATGATCCCGACCGGCGATCGCTTTCAGTGGATCCGTCGGATGAAAATCAATGTCGATGGCGCGTTCAAAGCTCTCGCGCGTGAAGCTCGCGCCGGCGTCATCAGACCTGAAGATCCCCGTGTTCGTGGCGACGAGCATCAGCGTCGATGAACCCGCGGCAAAGTCGATCCGATTGACGAAATGAAAGTTCAGATCCGTCGTCGAAGGCAGCTGCGTGAACGTGACGCCGCCATTGACGGTCTTGAAGATCCCCGCGCCTCGCACGTAGTTGCCGAAGTGCCCCTCACCGGTCCCGACATAGAGCACATTCGGATCTTCCCGATCCATATGCATGTCGCCGATGGCCAGACTCGGCAGAAAGTCATTCAGAGGCTGCCAGTACGCGCCGCCATTGGTCGACTTCCATATGCCGCCCGTCACGCCGCCGGCATACATCACCTGCGGATTCGCCGGCGAGATCACCAGCGATCTCGTGCGCCCGCCGATATTGCCCGGCCCCATCCACTCCCAGTCCAGAGCTGGAGCGGCGCGCTGCGTCTGAATCATCAGTTCGCGCTGCGTCTTGGCTCGCATCAAGGCGCCATCCGGAATCTCGCCATGCTCATCGACCCGCTGATCGTGGCGCCACTTCGCCGCATCCATGCCGCCTGTGGCTTTGGGTTGGTCCAGCTTGCGCAGTGTTTTCTCGATCGTGGGCAGATCGAGACCCATGATCAGGTCATTGGTCAGCCCTGCCTGTGTGTGCAGGCGCTCCAGATCGCCGTGATCGAGGCAGAAGCGCGCCTCGACGCGCTCGTCCGGAATCTCGCCGACCTGTCCTTCATAAGACAAGCCCTGACAACCAACCATCGCGGTCAGGCACACCCCGGCCGCCGCCATGGCGCGCAGGCATCCACTGCTCCAATCCGTCATCAATCGCTCCATCCACACGACTCACGCGCTCCAGTCCGCCACGACGACGAGGCTGGCGCCAGCCAATCCGCTGCCGATATCCTAGGCTGTTACGTTCTGCGTTCACGCAAAATCACTGAACGATCGAATCGCCCATATTGGCCGCCATTTCGCAAGGGGAACGCTCATGGCCGGCAAGCTCGTCAAGTTCACGATCGGCGGCGTCGCCGCGATCCTCATCCTGATCATCATCGTCATCAGCGCAGCGCTCTACTCGATCGACGCCCTCGCCAAGGGCGCCATCGAAAAGGGCGGCACATACGCCCTCGGCGTCGAAACGAAACTCGACGATGCGAACATCAGACTCCTCTCCGGCAAGTTCGGACTCACCGGCCTCTCCATCCACAATCCAGAAGGATTCAAGGATCCCTACTTCCTCGAACTCGGCGATGGACGCGTCGCCATCACCCTCAAATCGGTGACCGAGGAACGTGTCGAACTGCCGGAGCTCACGCTCGATGATGTCAGCGTCACCCTCATCAAACAGTCCGGCGGATCCAACTACGGCGTCATCCTCGAAAACATTGAAAAGCGAACCGGCGGCAAGGATGGCACAAAGGACGACAAGCCTGCCGAACCAAAAGCCGAAGGCAAGAAGAAAACCTTCGTCATCCGACAGGTCAACATCAACAACGTCAATGTGAAGGCTGATCTGGTCGGCGGCGGTGAACTCACCAGCGTCTCCATGAAGATCGACAACATCAATCTTCAGGATGTCGGCGAGAAGGATCCCAACGTCACGATCGACAAACTGATGTCCATCCTCATCCAGGCCCTCATCTCCGGCATCCTCGAAAAGGGAACCGGCATCCTGCCCGATGACATCATGGGCGGACTCAAGAGCGGCATGTCCGAACTGCAGTCACTCGGCGACATGGGCATCAGCGTCTCGAGCGGCGCCGCGGAACAACTGCAGAATCTCAGCAAGAATGTCGGCGACGTCGGCAAGAATGTCGGCGGCGAAGTCGGCGGCGCGATCGAAGATGCGGCCGAAGGCATCGGCGGCCTCTTCGGCGGCAAGAAAAAGGACGACGACAAGAAGTCCGACGAGAAGAAGGACGACGAAAAAAAGAACAACGACTCGGGGAGTGACGAGGACTTCTAAGACCTACGTCCAGAACCCGAGCAACGCCGCCAGATCAGAAGCGCCGACCGATCCGTCTCCATCCAGATCGCCGGCGCAGTTCACTTCGCCCATCGGGCAGGGTCCCCAACGACCGAGCAGCTCCGCCAGATCCGCGGCGCTCACGACGCCGTCGTAGTTCAGATCCGCCGGCAGGAACTCGATGCTGCGATTGATCAGCGCGCTTGCCTGATCCATCACCGCTTCGCCTCGCGCTGCGCTGTCAGGCAGCCGATCCGCGCTCTCGACGGCGTCAACACGTCCACCCGTGCGCGAAAGCAGCGCCCCGCCGGACTGCTGAACCGTAAAGAGATCCGCCATCGAATCTCCGTCAGCGTCTCCCGTCGTGATCAACACTGGAGGCGTCGACGATGCAAGCGAAATCGGCCCCGTTAGTGTCGGCGAGCCCGTCATCGGCGTGTCATTGCGCAGGAATCGAACCTCTCGATCGCCCATCGCATCCGATGCGATGAAGAACACGTCCAGATCACCATCTGCTTCCGCGTCCAGCATCAGCAGACAATCCGGCGTGCCGCCGACTGCGATCGGCGCCTGCACGCTGTAATCACCCGTTCCATCATTGATCAGCACCGAAATCGTCTCGTCGGCGCGATTGATCACCGCGATCTCAACCGGGCCGTCTCCCGTCAGATCGCCCATCACGATCGGACCCGGATCAAGCCCCACCGTGTACACATCCGCCGTCATCAGCGAACCGTTGCTGTTCTCAAAGACATACACGCGCCCGGCGCCGAAGCCGCGCAGCAGATCATCCTTGCCGCTCGTCGCGACGTCCGTGTCCTTGTCATTATCGATATCGCCCGAATCAACATCTTCCGGATCCGATTCGCCATTGAGTGTGCTTCCGTCGCTGCCGATGTCGCCGGTATCATTGGGAAAGACGGCCGTCGCGCCTTCACCCTCGCGCACGATGATCACATCCGCGCCCGGCATGCCGTCGATCTCGCCCGTCTCGATATTGGTCGGCTCATCACCCACGCCGACCGGCGCGCCCGGAATGAAGTTCGTCCCGCCCCCGCGAAACACGAATGTGTTGTAAAGCACCTGCGCCGTGTCGTCGCCGAAGTTGGTCACCACAAGATCGACATCAAAATCGCCATCCATGTCGACGGCCGCAATATCCCGAGGATCCTTGCCCACCGCGACGATGTCCACGCCGCCAAAGCCCTTCCAGTCCCCCATCATGTCGACGCCATCGTTGTAGAGCACGCGCACCTGGCCATTCACGCCGGCGCCGAAGTTCATGACGACGGCAAGATCGTCAAACCCATCTCCGTCAAAGTCATCCGCCGTCATCGCGACCGGCGTCCCGCCGCCCAGTGCGCTTGAGAACGCGCTGAATGCAAATGATGGCGACGCCGCCAGCGCCTCGACTGCGATCGACACCACATCCGTCGCCCCACGCAGCGCCGGCGTCGGATACTGCACACTCAGATATCGATGATCACCTAGCGAATCCGCATGAAAAAGTTCAAAGGCGCCGTTGATCGTGTCAAATTCCATGATCGGAATCACATCTCCGACCTCAAGCATCTCGTCCCGCGTCACATCAATGGAAAGCAGTCCTGCAAGCTGGGCGGTGCTCGCGCCGCCCCCGCCCCTGATGTACTCCGGCGACATCTCGTCAAACATCAGCGCCAGCTCAGCGCCGGAGCTCTGCACATAGCTGGCGCCCACATTCACCTCGGCGCCCGTGTCGAGCATCAGGTGACCTGTTCGAAAACCCGGCCCGAAACCGCTGGTGTCGTTGTCAACCCGCACGATGTTCGCCATCGCCGTCGAAGCGCCGGAAAAAGACGTCCATCCGGATACGCGCATCTCGCCCGAGTTCGTGATCGTCAGCGACGCCCCATCGTCGAAGGCCATCGAAAGCGCAATCCAGCGCGAGTCCGAGTCGCTCACTGTCATCGAACCGGTCACGTCCACGTGTCCCATGGACGCCACAGCGCCGCTCAGCAGCTCAAAGCTCTGCACTTCCAGATCACCGGAGAAACTCACGAATGTTCCCGCATGCTGCGCCAAGCCGCTGGCCATCGAGCCATCGACGAAGAACACATCCGCGCCCAACTGCACGACGAGCGAGCCGAAATCACCGGTGTTTCCGACGATCGAAGCGCTGTCGCCCGTGACCGTGGTCATCGAGTCGGGATCGCCCATGATCGTGGTCACGAACGCATCACCGAACGACACCGAAAGCTCGCCATCGAGATCGACTTCATCGGCGCTGATCGCTCCCGTCGACGACAGGATCTGCGCGCTGCCCATGTCGTCGATCCACAAGCTGCCGCTAAACGAATCGAGCAGCCCATTGGCGCCGATCTCCAGCACACCCTCCCCGCGCGAGCTGCCGATGCGAAGCACTGCGCCCACATCAAGTTCCACCTCGCCGCCGGAATCGATCTGCAGCTTGCCCTTGTAATCCATCCCCACGGCGACTTCGCCGCTGTCCATCCTCAAGATGCCGTCGCGTACGATCAGCGCCGGCTGACCGATCGTCACGGATGTGCCGATGCGCAGCGTGGGCGTCAGCGCCATGTCATTGCCGACGAGATCGAGCGATCCGCCGAGCTGATCGAGCGTCACGCGATCTTCGCCGCGAATATCGATGCCCCAGATGAATCGCGCATCCGTATCGAAGATCACCGAATACGTGAAGTCCTCATTGAAGACCGCGCGATGCGTCGTGTCCGGCGCCACGCCCAGCGACCAGTTGTTCGTGTTGTCCCAGGCGCCGCCCGAGGGCTCCGTCCAGAAGTTGTCGATTTGGCCCTGCGCGTTTCCGCACGCCATCATCGCGCACGCCGCCATCCATCTCATCCCGAGACGATCGCGCCGCTCTAAACTCACCGCCCGCTCGCCAAACATGCCATTCGCTCCCGCTGCCATCCCGCCGTCCTCAAGACGGCGTCGTCCGCCCGAGACACATCCTACCTCTGCCTCACGCCGGACCCATGGCAAAAATCCTCGATGGAGACGCCGTATCGCCATTCTTCGCTCCCATGTCGAGATGAGCGCCCCTCACTGATCACAGGCGCAGGGCGATTAGAATCGGCGCAAGCCATCCTCAGAGGTTCCTCCCATGCCCCCAGCCGAAGACGTCACCGACCTGCTCCGGAAAGCCGGCGAAGGAGACGTTTGCGCCTCCGAACAGCTTTTCACGCTTCTTGAATCGGAGCTTCGGTCACTCGCGGCCGGATACCTCCGCAACGAGAGGCCCGGGCACACGCTCCAGGCCACGGCATTGGTCAACGAGGCGTTCATGCGCATGGTTGGAAAGCAGCCGGTCGCGTGGGAGAGCAGGTCGCACTTCTTCGGTGTCGCCGCGCAGGCGATCCGACGCGTCCTCATCGATCACGCTCGAAAGCGCGATGCGCAAAAACGTGGCGGCAAGAATGCGCCCGCCACGCTCTACGACGAGCACGCCGTCACCCAAGACGGCCAGCTCGATCTCGTCGCACTTGACGATGCGCTGTCACGCCTTGCCGATCTCGACGAGCGACAGGCCAAGGTCGTCGAGTTGCGCTTCTTCGCCGGCCTCACCGTCGCAGAGACCGCCGAAGCCCTCGGCATCTCCGACCGCACCGTGGAAGGCGACTGGAGCATGGCTCGCGCCTGGCTGAAACGCGAGCTTGCGTCGGGAGATAATGAGCCATGAGCGACGATCGACATCAACAGATCAAGACGCTCTTCCTGCAGGTCAAAGATCTTGCGCCCGAAAAGCGCGCCGAAGTGCTCGATGAACAGTGCGCGGAAGACCCCGAGCTTCGCCGCGAAGTCGAGTCCCTCCTGGCCCATCGTGATGACGCCACCGTCTCCTTCATGCAGAAGCCCCTCCTCGGCGCCGAGCTTCGCCAGCAGGTGATGAGCATGGCCGACGAAGCGCCGCCCGAGCGCATCGGTCAGTACCGCGTCATCTCCGAAATCGGCCGAGGCGGCATGGGCGCCGTCTACCTGGCCGTGCGCGACGCCGAAGGATTCACACAGCGCGTCGCCATCAAAGTCATCAAACGCGGCATGGATACGGATGACATTATCCGCCGCTTCGAACTCGAGCGCCATCTCCTGGCCGCACTCGATCACACCAACATTGCACGCCTCATCGATGGCGGCGCCACCGAAGATGGCCGCCCCTACTTCGTGCTCGAATACATCGACGGCAAGCCAATCGACGACTACTGCGACGACAAGCGCCTCTCCACCGCCGATCGACTCAAGCTCTTCCGGCAGGTCTGTGAAGGCGTGCAGTGCATGCACCAGAACCTGATCGTCCATCGCGATCTCAAACCATCCAACATCCTTGTCACATCCGCCGGCGTGCCCAAGATCGTCGACTTCGGCATCGCCAAACTGCTCAACCCGGCGCTCTCGCCCATCCTCAAGGATCCAACCGCACTGGATCTGCGCCTGCTCACACCCGAGTACGCCAGCCCCGAGCAGGTACGCGGCGAAAACGTCACCACCTCCAGCGACATCTACTCTCTGGGCGTCCTGCTCTATGAGATCCTCACCGGTCGCCGCCCCTATCGCCTGCGCTCCCGCATCCAGGCCGAAATGGAGCGCATCATCTGCCTGGAGAATCCGGACAAGCCCAGCACCGCCATCTCCAAAGCCATCACGTTCGATGGCGAAGAAGCCGAGTCTGCGGCGACCACCAAGCCCATCACGCCAGAAGCCGTCAGCACCACGCGCGCCAGCAGGCCCGATCGCCTCCGCAGACAACTCGCCGGCGACATCGACGACATCGTTCTCATGGCGATGCGCAAGGAGCCTGATCGGCGCTACGCCACCGCCGAGCAGTTTTCTGAAGACATCCGCAGGCATCTCGATGGCCTGCCGGTGTTGGCGCGCCCGGATTCAGTCGTCTATCGATTCAGCAAATTCGTCCGCCGCAACCGCTCGGCAAGTGTCTCCGCCGCCGCCTTCGTGCTCATCCTGACAGCGGGCGTCATCACGACGACATGGCAGGCGCACGAAGCGAACATCCAGCGCGACAAGGCCGAGCGCCGCTTCGAGCAGGTGCGCGAACTTGCCCACACATTCCTCTACGACTTCCACGACGAAATCGCGCCGCTCGCCGGATCAACACCCGCGCGCGAGCTGCTCGTCACCGAAGCCCTCGACTATCTCACCGCCCTTGAACAGGAAGCCGGCGGCGATCCGCGACTCTTGCAGGACATCGCCGAAGCCTACGACCGCGTCGGCGACATCCAGGCAGGCATCCGGGGCGGCAATCTCGGCGACACCGGCGGCGCCGTCCAAAGCTACGAACACGCCGAGCGCATTCGCATCGCCCTCGGTCAGTCAGCCGAAACATCGCTCATGCGCACGCATCTGCGCCTTGGAGACATCCTCGCCCGCGGAGGCGACGACGCAGGCGCTCAGGAGCGCTACCAACTCGCGGTCGAAGCCGCTCAGCAGGCGCTTGCCGCGGATCCCGCCGATATCGATCTCAGGCGAACCGTCGCCGTCACACTGATCAAACTCGGCGACGCCCGCCGCAGACTCGGCAATCTCGCCGGCGCGCGCGAAGCATACGACGAGTCCCTCACGATGCGACGCCGCCTCGTTGAGATGAACTCCGCCGATATCCGCGCCCGGCGCGATCTCTCCGTTGGTCTCATCGCGACAGCGGGCCTCGCCGAACAGACCGGCGATCCTGCAGAGGCTCGCAGACTTCGCGTTGAGGCTCGCACCATTCGCGAGCAGCTTCATCGTGAACAGCCCGACAGCGGCCGTGCGGCTCGCGATCTCGGCGTCGCCTGCCTCTACGTCGCGCGCAGCGATCTTGCGCTCGCCAATCTTGACGCCGCGCTCGAAAGCGCCCGGCGCTTTGATGCCATCACGAAGGATCTGCTCGCCGCGGATCCCGTCAACGCCCGCGCCCAGCGGGATCGCCTCCTCGCGCTCGACCTGCTTGCCGATATCCATCGCGCTCGAGGCGAAACGCAGCAGGCGATCGACATCTACGCCACGATCGAACGCCAGGCCGACCAGATGATCGCCCTCGATCCCGAAAACGAAACGCTCAAGCGCCAGCGCTCCAGCGCCTGGAGCCAGCACGCCGATCTGCTGCTCACCACTGGCGACATCCTCGGCGCCCGTGCGCTCTTCACGCGCGCCCTCGAATACGCCCAGCGCGACTTCAGCGCCAATCCCGAAAGCGCCCGAAGCGCACGCAATCTCGCGCTTGCCCGACACAAACTCGCCGAAGCGCAGCTCGCATCCAATGAGGCGGCTCTCGCGCGCGAGCAGATCATCGAGTCCATCGCCATCCTCGACACTCTGCTCGAACAGGACTTTGAAGACGCCCTCGCCCGATCCCGCCGCGCCGGCGCGCTGCTCCTCCTCGCCGAGATCGAGGAATCCACAAGCGATCCTGCCGCAGCGATCAGCCGCCTTCAGCGCGCAGACGCCGATCTCACCCTTCTCGCCGGCAAGGATCCGAACAACGCAAAGATCCTCGCCGATCGCGTCCGCACGCTTATTGCGATGGCAGACGCACTCAGCGCCTCCGGCCGGCAGCAGGATGCACAAGAGACATCGAAGCAGGCGCTTGCCCTGTACGACTCCATTGCCGCAGACAGCCTCTCGCCCATCGCACGCGCAGAACTCAATGAGGACGTCGCGCCATATCGGCCCAAAGAAGCCCCCCGCCGCTAGTCGATACAGGAGTCGATGCGGCTCCATGCGCACATCCCTACCCCCCGCCGCTGGCTCAGAGTCGGAGCGGACCTGCTCTTCACGGATGAAGTTCCCAAAGAGCATCGCCGCCAGTTCGAATCCGAACGCGGCGAGATCCTGCGCTCACGTCTTCTCGCCCTCTGCGCCGGACTCACGCTCATCGGGCTCATGCTCGCCAGTGGCCATCTCTCCGAGTTCACCACGATCATCCGCATGATCGAAAGCGCAGACGCCGCGCTCATCGAGTCCGCCACCGGCTTCGTCTTCAGCCTCGTGCAGCTCACCATGATCGCAAGCGTCGCCTGGTTCGCCTGGCGATCCGACAATGACGCAGAAAGGCAACTCGGTCTCGCCTTCTGGCTCGTCGTCGGCCTGACCGCGCTGACCATCTTCTCCCGCGGCGCCGTCCGAATCTATGTCGATCCCGAGAACCTCGGCAGCGACGCATTCATGCCCGCGCTCGGCCTGCTCTGGGTGCATCTGCTCGCCTGCGCCGTATTGCCATGGTCCATGCGCGAAGCCGCCCGCCCCCTCTTTCCCATCCTCGGACTCATCGCCTTCATCACCATCATGGATCCCACCATGCGCTGGGGCGACAAGGCGCTCACATTCTTCCTCGTCGCCCTCGCCGGTGTCCCCGGCCTGGCGCTCTGTCGCTGGAAGACCACGCGCCTGCGCGATCAGTTCCATCTGCGCGTCGCCGACGCCCTCGTCAACGAACTGCAGCGCGATCTCGTCGACGCCCGCAAGGTTCACGAAGCCCTCTTTCCCGAGCCCATCACTGAAGGCCCGGTGCGCGTGCTCTATCGCTACGAGCCCATGCGCCAGGTCGGCGGCGACTATCTCTTCGCCCGGCGCATCCAGGCCCCCGATCGTGATGCGCCCGATCTTGTCGTCATCCTCCTTGATGTCACCGGACACGGCGTCGGCGCAGCCCTTGCCGTCAACCGCCTGCATGGTGAGATCGAACGACAACTCAGCCGCAATCCCAAAGCGTCACCCGCCGACCTTCTTGAAGGTCTCGATGACTATCTCGATCTCGCACTGGGTGAGACGCGCCTCTTCGCATCCGCCGTCGCGCTGCGCCTCGGCCGCGCCGGGCGCAAACTGCGCTGGGCAAGCGCCGGTCATCCCCCGATGCTTCTTCGTCGCTCCGGAGGCGATGTCGAACGCTTGAACGCCACCTGCACCATGCTCGGCGTGCTCAATGGCGACGACTTCAATCCCGATGAACAGCTCACGATCCTCGACGAGGGCGATCGGCTCATCATCTTCACCGACGGCGTCACCGAAGCCACCGACAGCGCCGGCGAGATGCTCGGCGTCGAAGCCCTCCAACTTGCGCTCCAAGAGGCCCGCCCCGCTCCCGACGATTGCCTCGCCGACACGCTGCTCGATCTCATCCGCCAGCCACGCGGCCGCACCGCCGATGATGATCGCCTCATCGTCGAACTCGCCCGCCTCGACTGACGCCCACTCGCAAACCGCAAAGCCAAACCCGTATCCTGTCACGCATGAACAGCGAACAGGCACGCGATCTCATGCGTCAGTGGACCGAAAGCGAAGCTCTCCGCGGCCACATGGAAGCCGTCGCCGCATGCATGGAGGCATACGCCAGGGATCTCGACGCCGACAACGTCGACACATGGATCACCACCGGCCTGCTGCATGACTTTGACTACGAGAAGCATCCTTCTCAGGAAGAGCATCCCTTCGTCGGCGTCAAAGCGCTTGAAGACATGGGCGTTGATGAGAACATCCGCCGCGCCATCCTCGGTCACGCCACTTACTCAGGCGTCCCGCGCGATACGCCCATGGCGAAGACGCTCTTCGCCGTCGATGAACTCGCGGGCTTCATCGTCGCCTGCGCCAAGGTGCGTCCGACCGGCATCGATGACATGAAGCCCAAGAGCGTGCGCAAAAAGCTCAAGGACAAAGCCTTCGCCGCCGCCGTCAGCCGCGAGGACATCAGGCTCGGCCTTGAGGAAATGCAGGTCGACGAGTCCGAGCACATTCAAAAGTGCATCGACGCCATCCGCGAAGCGGGCGATCGCGTTCCTATTTAGACTCGTCGCCCTCATGCTGTACGCCATCACCCGATCCCCATCCGCCGACATGGGCGGCTGCCTGCTCACCTATATGGACAGACAGCCCATCGACATGGATCGTGCGCGAGCCCAGCACGATGACTATCGCGCCCTGCTCGCCGAACTCGGCGCCGAAGTCATCAATCTGCCCCCTTCCCATGAGCATCCTGACGCTGTCTTCGTCGAGGACAACGCATTCGTCGCGCGCGACTTCGCGATCATCGCCCCCATGGGCGCCGAAAGCCGCCAGGGCGAGCAGCAGATCGTCGAAGACACGCTCAGCAGGCATCGCCCCCGCATCGAAAGAATCCAGCCGCCGGCGCGCCTCGAAGGCGGCGATGTCTTCGCCGCGGGCCGCGACATCTTCGTCGGCCTCTCCACCCGCACTGATGAAGCCGGCGTTCGCGCTCTGGCCGAAGTCGCCAACGACTACAACCATCGCGTCACACCCGTGGAAGTCACCGGCTGCCTGCATCTTTCAACCGGCGCCTCCTGCGTCGCCGAGGGCGTGCTGCTCACCAATCCGGATTGGGTCAACACAAAGCGCTTCGAAGGCTACCGCCTGCTCTCCGTCCACCCGGATGAACCCTGGGCCGCCAACGCATTGCGCATCGGCGAAGCCATCATCCTGCCCGCCGAGTGCCCGAAGACCGCCGACATGCTTCGCGCCGAAGGCATCGATGTGCGCACGACGCCCATCTCCGAGTTCGCCAAAGCCGAAGCCGGACTCACCTGCATGAGCATCATCCTCGAATCGGATCACTGAAAAAAACAACCGCCCCCAGCGCAGAACGCAAGGGGCGGCTGATCAGTATTCCCAGTCTGTCGAGCGCTCTTACTCGCCCAGCGTCAGGCGATCCACACGCGTCGGACGAATCACGCTCAGCCGCAGATTCGAATCAAGCTGACGCTCGCCGACAACGCCGACGATCATCCCCAGCGCGCCATCCAGATCCACTTCACCCGATGGCATCACGTAAGCGATCGTCCGTCCCGCGTTCGCATCGATGCTCTCGAGGCGATACATCCGCGGAAGCCGCCGACCGTCGTACAGCGTGCTGGTCAGCAGACGTCCGACGACCACATACTCCGGCCGCCGGTTGAGCGCTGCGATGCGAAGCTGCATCTCTTCAGTGCCCATCTCTGCCGAGTTCTCAAGCCGCGCAAGCTCCAGCATGTCCTGCTGAACATCCAGCCTGATCTGCAGGAGCTCGATCCGCGCCAGCAGATAGTTCCGCAACGAAACGTTGTCTTCCGTATCAGGCGTCGCCCCATGCAGGCGCCGGTGCTCGCCGATCAGCGGCTCGATCTCCGCCTCGAGAATGTCCACCTCAAGCAGCGCATCGAAGCTCTCATCAAGCTGCTGACGCGTCGGAATGGGGCGCTCCTCGATCTCCACCTCGGTCATCTCGATCGACTCGCCATCGCCATCCTGCTCTTCTTCCATGCTCGCGGCGATCGTGTCCAGCGGCGCCGGCTCTTCCATCAACTCCGCATCGATCGCGTCATCCGTCGCAGAGTCATCGACGGCGACCGTCTCGGTCGCAGCCTCTTCGATCATCTCCGCGTCATCAGCGCCGCCCGCATCCGCGGTCTCAATCGGCGTCAGCGTCGTCTCCATTTCAGGCGCTTCGGCAGTCGCCGGAGCGTCCGTCGTCATCGCCTCATCGACAGTCTCCGTCGTCGTCTCGGCGAGCAGGACTTCCTCTTCACCCGGAGGCAGCGGCCCGCGTCGATACGCAACGATCTCTTCCTGCGTCGCCACGCGAACGAACTGCTGATCGACGTATCCGCGCGCCCCTTCCGGCGCCATGACGAGGAAACCCGTCACCACGCCATTGGCGTCCTTCACCGGTTCGAGCACCGTCAGCTCCGTGCCGATGTCCAGACCGCGATTCAGCAGCGACTTCCAGCTCTCAGGCGAGTTCTTGCTGACGTTGTACGCATTCAGACGCGACTCCTTGATCAGCGTCGCAACGCCATTCGCCTCGTCGTACGTCACATCCTCCACATCAACCAGCGCCGGCACGGTGTCCGGATACTGAATGCGAAAGGCGATGTCCGTCCGCCCGTCAGCCAGCACCACCTGGCCGCGGCTCAGATATCCAACCGGATACCCGAAGCTCCACGGACAGCAGCGCAGAATCACATTCTCGCCGGAGACCGTCAGATGGATCGGATCGATGGGGACGGTCTGGGCCCCGGCGCGCTCGCCGCCCAGGATCGCCGCCAGCGCCGCCACGACCACAGCGCACATCCACGCGCTCGATCGACGACTCATCACGTTCTGCGGATTCGCGCACATCATGCCGCCTCCTTCCAGGCATCCCGACGGGCAGGACGAAAGCCCGTCATTCGATGTCATCGGCCTGAAGGATACATCCCGCCCAACCGTGCGTCAGCCGAGCCCGCGAAGAACCCCCGGAGGGCGTTTTACCCCATCGTCACCCTTTGACCATGCGACGCGCCCCTCGTACGCTCATCCACCATGGGAAATGCACAAATCCGCGGCCTGCGACACATCATCGCGCCCGCGCTCCTCGCAGCCCTGCTCGCAGGCTGCTCGCACGATCTCGGAACCTCCCCCTCAGCCGCGCTGGGACGATCCATCATGGAGTCCGCGCGCAGAGAGGTCGCCGCCGCCGAACAGGACCCGGCGCCCATCATCACGGATCGCACGGCGCCGGAAATCTCCTTTACGCCTGAGCGACTTGAAGAACTCAACGAGATGGCCGGCCCGCAGGCCTACCGCACCGCCGTGCCCGATCTCGGCGAGAATCTCATGGGCGAGACCGGCGCCATCGTCGGCATCACACTCGAACAGGCCGTCGCTCGCGCCGTGCAATACAACCTCGATCTGCAGATCGCCTTCATCACCCCGGCGATCACCGAAACACAGATCGTCGCCGCCGAAGCCGCATTCGACTGGGTCCTCAGCGCAGCCTTCGACGCCGCCTGGGTCGACCAGCCCAACATCGTTCCCGTCGTCAACGGCGTGCAAACGGGCTCCGCCGTCAACAGTCGTCAGGTCTATGCCTTCGAAACCGGCGTCAGTTCGCGCCTGGTCAGCGGCGGTGAAGTCAACATCTCCACCGGATTCGAAATCAACAACAACACCGGTGATCAATCCCAGTTCTTCCCCGATCCGGCGCGACGCGCCGATCTCGCCTTCGGTCTCAACCAGCCTCTCCTTCGCGGCTTCGGCTCCGACGTCAATCTTGCCGAAGTTCGGCTCGCCCAGAACGCCGAACGCGCTGCCATTCAGGATCTCAAGGGCCAGCTCATCGGCGTCATCACCGAAACAGAACGCGCCTACTGGAGTCTTCGCCAGGCTCGCGCCAACCTGCTCATCTCGATGCGCCTCCTCGAACGCGGCATCGAGACGCGGGATGTCCTTCAGGGTCGACTCGATTTCGACGTCAAACCCGCTGAGTACTCCGACGCCGTCGCTCGCGTCGAAAGCCGCCGCGCCGATGTCATCCGAGCGCAAAACACGCTGCGTCAGCAGTCCGATCAGCTCAAGCAGCTTATGAACGATCCCGACTTCCCCGTCGGCGATGAGACCGTCCTTCGCGCCATCGACGATCCCGCCGATGAGCCCTTCGAATACAGCCTGCTCGACAGCCTCACCACCGCTTTCGCGCAGCGACCCGAGATTCAGAACGCCGTCCTCTCGATCGACGACGCCTCGATCCGCCAGATCGTCGCCGACAATGGCGAGCTTCCGCTCCTCGATCTTCGACTGCAGGCCATCTACAACGGCCTCGATGATTCCGCTGGGGGCGCCTATCGCGACATCGGCGACGCCGACTACGTCGACTACCTCGTCGGTCTCGATTTCGAACAGGCCATCGGCAATCGCGCCGCCACGGCCATCGCGCGCCAGCGCCGCCTTGAGCGCATCCAGAGCGTCGTGATCTATCGAGCCGTCGTCCAGCAGGTCGTCCTCGATGTCAAAACCGCGCTGCGCAACGTCGCCACCAACTATCGCCTCATCCTGCAGACGCGCACCGCTCGCCTCGCCGCCGCGGAAAACCTGCGCACCCTTGAAGTCGAAGAAGAAAACACGCGCGCCCTGACGCCCGACTTCCTCGATCTCAAGCTTCGAAGGCAGGAAGCCCTCGCGCTCGCCGAACTTGAGGAAGTCTCCGCACTCGTCGACTACAGCACTTCGATCGCCGACTACTACGCCGCCATGGGCAAGTCACTCGATCGAAACAACATCGACTTCATCGTCCCCGACATCGGCGACTTTGCCAACGTCTCAGCCAATGACGCCGTGCCCGCACGACTGCGACAGGCTGATCAGAACGCGCCATGAATCCGCGGCCTCAAGTCGCCGCGGCAGCGCAGGCGCTCGCAGATGGCGCCGCAGTCATCTTCCCCACCGAAACCGTCGTCGGCCTGGGCGCCGATCTTCGATCCCAGAGCGCCATCAATCATGTGTTCGAACTGAAGGGCCGCCCCGCCGATGTGCCACTGGCCGTCATGGTGCAGGGCGCCTCCGACGCCAAGTCCCTCGTCACACACTGGCCCAGACGCGCCGCCGAACTCACCGATCGCTTCTGGCCCGGCCCGCTCACGATCATCCTTCCGCGCGCTCAGTCCGTCCCCGCCGGCGCCGTCGCAGGTGGCGACACCGTCGGCCTGCGCTGCCCATCACATCCGACCGCCCGCGCACTGCTCGAAGCCTTCGGCAAGCCCTTCTGCGCAACAAGCGCCAATGTCCACGGCCATCCCGCCGCCACCACCATCGCGCAGGCTCGCGAACACTTCGCAGGTAAAGACGTCTTCATCCTCGAAAACGACGATGAACCCGCGCTCAACGTCGAGTCCACCGTCCTGCTCATCTCACTCAGTGAAGATCAGCCCGATCGAATCCTGCGTGAAGGCGCTGTCTCGATGGCCGAACTCGGCGGCGATTGCGTCCTCGCCGGCGCCTGAAGCTACGCCAGCCCCTGCATCGCATACATCGCGATCCCGCTGGCCGTCGCCACGTTGATCGAATCCATCCCCGCTGCGATCGGAATGCGCACGCGCACATCCGCCGCTTCCTGTGCCGCGGCCGACAATCCAGGCCCTTCCGCGCCCAGCGCCAGCGCACATCGAGCGCCCGGCGCCAGCTGAGATCCAAGCTCACCAAGATCCACCGTCTCACCGTGCGGCGTCAGCGCAACAGTCACGAATCCATGCTCGCGCAACGTCTCCAGCCCCTGCGGCAGCGCCGCAACCCGCGCAAACGGCGTCGTCACACACGCGCCCATCGAAACCCGAATCGCCTTGCGATACAGAGGATCACACGTCGTCGGCGTCAGCAGACATCCGCCCATTCCAAACGCCCGCGCATTGCGAAAAATCCCGCCCACGTTGTCATGGTTGGAGATCCCATCCAGCACAACGACATGCCGCCCCGCCCCATGCGCCTCACGCAGCAGCGCATCCGCCGAGATGTCCTCGCCGCGTTCACACAGCGCCAGCGCTCCGCGATGAATGTGAAAGCCCGCGATGGCGTCCATCACGTCCTGCTGCGCGACATACGTCGGCGCATCCAGCCCTTCGATCACATCCGCCAGAGCCGCGGCCTTCGCCTCATTTAAAAGCAGCGACCGGATCCGAAACCGCCCCCGCTGGACCAGCGTCCGGATGACCAGCTCCGTCTCGCCCATGAACAGGCCGTCGCGCCCGCGCAGATCGGCGTCCCGCACGTCCCGATAGTGGGCCACGCGTGGATCATCCGCATCATGCACCGGCTCGCTTCGCATCCCAATCGCCTCTGGTCTAGCATGGATCACTATGAACAGGAAACACACGTGCCGACTTCTCCCCGCGCTCGGCGCCCTGCTGCTGCTTACCGCATGCCAGGAGGAGCCGCCCGAACCGCGATACCTGGGAACCGCCGAGGAAGCCGCCAGCCACGATCATGCCGGACATGACCATGCCGGTCACGATCATGCTGGCCATGATCACGCCGCGCACGATCAGGCCGCTCAGGCAGCGAACATCCCGACTGCCGCGCCTGATGTCGAAGCCGCCACCGGCACAGAGATCACGGTCAAGGGCGTCACCGCCAACCTTCCCGAAGGCTGGACGCAGGAAGAGCCAACCTCAGCCATGCGCGCCGCCCAGTTCTCCGCGCCGGGCCCGGGCGAATCAGATCCGGCCGAGATCGCCGTCTTCTACTTCGGCGCGCAAGGCGCCGGCGACGTCGAGAGCAACATCCAGCGCTGGATCGGCCAGATGCAGGCCTCCGGCGACACCGCCACCCGCGCCCACTGGAAGCACGAAGGCCTCACATTCCACACCGTCAACGCCGAAGGCGAATACAACCCCGGCATGGCCATGGCCTCCCAGGGCCCGCAGTCAGGCTGGACGCTCTTCGGCGCCATCGTCGAAGGCGGACCCGAAGGCCCCATCTACATCAAGATGACCGGCCCCAGTGATGTCGTCGACGCCAACACCGAAGCATTCACCTCGTTCCTCGCGTCCATGCGATGAGCGCTCCCGAGCATTCGATCACGCCAGATCCCTACGAACTGTACGAACGCGCCGCGCAGTCGCCGCACCAGCAGGCGCGCTTCCTCCGCGCGCTCCACGATTCGCCGCGCGATCAACCGCTGACCCTTGCCGAGGATTTCTCCGCCGCCGGCGCCATCAGCCGCGCCTGGCTGGAGCTTGATCCCGCCAGCGCCGCCATCTGCGTGGACAACGATCCCGAGCCCCTCCAGCGACTTCGCGCCCTCACCCCGCAGGACGCCAATCTCACGATTCATCTCACCGACGTCCTCAAGGTCGACGATCCTGCCGATCTCATCGCCGTGCTCAACTTCTCCATCTGCGAACGACGCACGCGCACCGAGCTCATCGAATACCTTCGCCACGCAAAGTCACGCCTCAATCCCGGCGGCCTTTTCGTCTGTGATATCTACGGCGGCGCCGACGCCTACATCCTCGGCCAGTCCGAAGAACAACTGCGCGACGGCGTCACCTACGTCTGGGAACAGTGCGAAGCCAATCCGCTGACCGGCGAGGTCGTCAACGCCATGCACTTCGTCCTGCCCGACGGCTCGCGCGTGGAAGACGCATTCGTCTATCAATGGCGCCTCTGGTCCCTCACCGAACTCGCCGACGCCTGCGCCGAAGCGGGCTTTCCTCGCATCGAATGGCACAATCGCCTCGGCGCCGCTATCGATGATGATGGAAACCTGCACACACTGCCCGTCACCGAGCCCGAAGAGCTGGATGACAACTACGTCGTCTATCTCGCCGCGCGCATCGACTGATTGATCGTGACCTTCCTCGCGCCCATCGCAGGTCTCATCGCGGCAGCCGTCGCCACACCCCTTCTCATCCTGCTCTACTTCCTCAAGCTGCGCCGCCGCCCGGTGCGCATCAGCTCCACGCTTCTCTGGACGCGCGCCGTCGAAGATCTGCAGGTCAACACACCCTTCCGCATCCTTCGCCCCTCCTTCCTCCTCTTCCTTCAGCTCGCAGCCCTCGCCTGTCTGCTGCTCGCCTTCGCGCGCCCCGCCATCCAATCAGAAGGCGCCGGCGTGTCGCGCATGATCATCCTCATCGACACCTCCGCGTCGATGGCCGCGCCGTCACAGGAAGACAGCCTCTCCCGCCTCGAATACGCAAAGCGAGACGCCGCCGACGCCATCACGCGCTTCAGCCGCTCCGCCGATGACTCCTTTGAGTGCATGATCATCACGTTCGCCGCCCGAGCGCGCATCGTCTCCACCTACTCCGGCGACACGACGCTGCTCGATCGCGCCATCGATTCCATCGAACAGACCGATCAGGCCGGCGATATCGGCGCAGCGCTCAAACTCATCGAAGCCCAGCTTGCCCGCTTCGATGAAAGCGCAAGCGCCCAGCAGACGCGCATCCTCCTCTTCTCCGATGGCGATGTGCAAAACGGCGCCGCACGCGCACGAGCCGGCTTCGCAAACGCCGACTTCCAGTTCATCCGCACAGGCCCCGAGCCCGGCGCGCCGCTTGAAAACTCCGGCATCGTCGCCCTCAGCGCCCGTCGTGATCTGGAAGATCCCGGCCTCCTTCGCATCTTTGCGCGCGTGCTTAATACCCGCACCGAACCACGCACGGCCGCGCTCAGCTACACCTTCCAGGGCGAGCGCCGAGGAGGCCTGACCGTCGAAGTTCCAGCAGCCAGCCCCGATGGCCCCGGCCTGGCGCCCATCGCCTTCGACCTGCGCGAAATGCGCGCCGGCGCGCTCACGCTCGCGCTCGTCACCGACGATCAACTCGAATCCGACGACGCGGCAAGCGCCATCCTCCAGCCTCCCGCCCAGTCTCGCGTCCTCATCGTCATCCCGGATGACGCCTCGCGCTCCCAGCTCGCCTACGCCCTGCTCGAGCGCGTCGTCGAGATCACCACAACCATCCCCCCCATCGTCTACACACAAAGCGACTACCAGCGCAGGCTCGAAGCCGCCGCCATCGCCGAGCACGACATGCTCATCTTCCACGGCGCCGCGCCGCAGCAGCAGCCCGATCTGCCCGCGCTCTACCTCGGCGTCGCGCCGCCCGATTCCCGCGTCACTCTCCTGCGCAATGAAGACGATGCCGCCGACCAGCGCTTCAGCGCCTGGCTGCGCCGACATCCCCTGCTGCGCAACGTCAATCTCGACAGCGTCTTCACCGAAGGCGCCACGCGCATCACCGTCGCCACATCAGATGACGACGATGACGACGCCGCGCAAACCACCGAACTCGCCTGGGGCGCCGAAGGCCCTCTCATCATCGAGCAGGAGCACAACGGCCTTCGCCGCGTCATCACCGCATTCACACTGGAAGAATCGAACTGGCCCCTGCTGCCAAGCTTCGTCGTCTTCACCGCCAATCTCATCGAGCGCCTCAGCCCGCGCGCCGAAGCAATCGCCGGCGCCATCCACACCACAAGCGATGTCATCAGCGCCCGCGCAACGCCCGGCCAGCGACAGTTCACACTCATCGGCCCCGGCGACTACGAGCGCACACTCACGCCAACCGCGGCAAGCCGCATCACATTCGGCCCCCTCGCCCGCGCCGGCCTCTACACACTCGATCCACCCGCCGAAAACGCGCAGGAGTTCGCAGTCAATCTTCTCAGCGAGCGCGAATCATCCATCGCCGTGCGCCCGCGCGTCGATATCGCCGGCCGCGACATCCAAAGCGCCGGCATCGAAGAGTCCGCGCCGCGCGAAATCTGGCACTGGTTCGTCATCGCCGCGCTCATCCTCCTCACCATCGAGTGGATCGCCTTCGCATGGCGGATGCGCATCTGATCCGGTAGCCTGACCCCGTCGCGTCATCGCGCGTGGAGGTCAATATGCAGCGCCGCCAGAAGCAGTTTTTCTGCCTTCCCTTCATTCTCATCATCGCGTGCGTCATCGCGCCCTTCGCCGGCGCACAAACCGATGAACAGGCGCCCCCCGACGAGCCCGAATCGGCGCAAACCGAATCAACCGAGACGCAGGACGAGCCCATCAACCGCCCCGTCGAGCCCGGCGCCATCCCCGGCGAAGCCTCCGGACTCGAACTGCCCAGACGCGGCGCCGAAGGCTCCAACATTCACTGGGCCTTTGACACCATCTTCACCTACAACTTCGAGACCGATCTCGATGAAGCAGGCGAAGTCTCCGTCTCAAGACTCACCAATGCCCTCGCCTACTCCGCGCCCGTCGATGACACCACACAGTTCTCCATCCGCGCCAGCAGCGAATGGTCCAGCTACGACTTCTCCGGCGCCGATGAACTCGTCCCGCCATCATCCGATCCCTTCAGCGATGTCTTCATCTTCCGCGTCACGCCACAGCTCAACTTCCACATCGATGAAGAATGGTCCGTCATCGTCGGCGGCGTCATCCAGTTTGCAGGCGAGATAGACGCCGACTTCTCCAAGTCTCTCACCGGCGGCGGCTTCGCAGGCGTCGGCTACCAGTACAACCCCGACCTCTCCTTCGCACTCGGCATCGCCGTCAGCACAAGACTCGAACGCGATCCCGTCGTCGTCCCCTACATCGCACTCGACTGGGCCATCGACGAAAAACGCAAACTCACCATCTCCGGCGCCGGCGGCGCGTACACCGAACAGATCGCCGACGACTTCGCATTCTCCATCATCGCCGACTACGCCTATCGCGAATACCGACTCAATGATGTCGATGGCGTCAACAATCCCATCATCACCGATCAATCTTTCAACCTCGGCGGCAGACTCGTGTGGAGCAAACCACAGGCCTACCAGTTCTACATCGGCGGCGGCGCCGTCCTCTACCAGGAGTTCACGCGCCAGCGAGGCAGCGACGGCCACAAACTCAACAAGGAAAAAACCGACCCCACCGGATACCTCGAGGTCGGATTCAGTCTCTAC
Source organism: Sarcodiotheca gaudichaudii (assembly GCA_032355985.1). Classification (NCBI taxonomy): domain Eukaryota; phylum Rhodophyta; class Florideophyceae; order Gigartinales; family Solieriaceae; genus Sarcodiotheca; species Sarcodiotheca gaudichaudii. Next base: position 426,241 of record JAUKVZ010000003.1, read on the forward strand.
TTCTGATCGCAACGCAACGCGGCGCCAGACAGGCGGTACCCACCAGCGGCGCCATCACACGCACAACGCGCGCTGCGCAGATTTCACAAGCACCGGAAAACAGACAGCCCAGACTCACGAGGAACGACCCATGCGCAGACGCGAATTCATCCAGACCTCAGCCCTCGCCGGCGCAGCCATCGGCATCGGAAGCGCCGCCAGCCTCACGCGCGCCCAGCCAGTGCGACCGGCAAACCAGAAGGTCAAGAACATCCTCGTCATGGGCGGCACCGGATTCATCGGCCCCCACATCGTCAACAAGCTCATCGAAGAAGGCCACACCGTCACCCTCTTCAACCGAGGCAAGACCAACCCCCATCTCTTCCCCCACCAGCGCAAGCTCGTCGGCGATCGTTCAACAGGCGATCTCGAAGCCCTCAAGGGCCAGAAGTTTGACGTCGTCATCGACACCAACGCCTACTTCAAACGCGCCGTCGTCGAAGCCCTCAACGTCCTCAAAGACAACATCGATCAGTACGTCCTCATTTCAACCATCTCCGTCTATCCAAACTTCGCAAAGGTCGGCATCACCGAGGACGATCCCACAGCCACCATCGACAACGAGGAAGTCGAAGAGATCACCGGCACGACCTACGGCCCGCTCAAAGCGCTCTGCGAGCAGGCCGCCGAAGAGATGATGCCCGGCCGCGTCACCGTCATCAGACCCGGACTCATCGTCGGACCGCGCGACAACACCGATCGCTGGACCTACTGGCCCGTCCGCATCCAGCAAGGCGGCCGCATCATCGCCCCCGGCCCCGGCACCGCGCCCCTTCAGCTCATCGATGTGCGCGACCTCGCCAACTTCGTGGCGCATACGTCATGGCAGGACATCACCGGCGTCTACAACTGCACCGGCCCGGCGCATCCCTTCCACTTCACCGAAATGCTCTTCGGTTCAAAGGGCGCCATCGGCGGCGACGCCGAGTTCGTCTGGATCGATCCCTCATTCCTCGAACAGCATCACGTCTCACCCTGGCAGAACCTCCCCCTCTGGATCCCGGCCGAAGGCGACTACAAGGGCTTCGCCAGCATCGATTGCAGCCGCGCGATCAAGCAGGGACTGCACTTCCGCCCCATCGGCGAAACCGCCCGCGCCACCATCGACTGGTGGAACACGCTCGATGAAGAACGCCGCAAGAATCCCAAGTGGCCCTGGCTCTCCCGCGAACGACAGGCCGAAGTCATTCGCGCCTGGGATGACTATCAGGCCAACGGCGGCGCCGAATCCGACGCCCATCACGGCCACGACCACAGCGGCCATGATCATCCCCACGAGTGACGCGCGAAACGCCCTGAACTGAAGTGACCGCGCAACACAACAATACAACGAACGAAAAGAGCAGCCGATCAGCGATCTGGCTGCTCTTTCAAATGCGCCGGCAGGAAATCACACCCGCCCTGTGCGCAGGCGCCCTGCTCTTCTGCCTCCTCTTCATCAACTACATCCTCCGCCCGCTGCGCGAGACCATCGGCATCAGCGGCGACGACAAAGTGCTCGAATACCTCTACTACGGCACGTTCGGCTCGATGCTCGTCCTCAATCCCATCTTCGCCCTGTTGGTCGCCCGCTATCCCCGCCGCCGCTTCATCCCCTACGCCCTGCGCTTCTTCGCGCTCAACATGCTTCTCTTCGTCGCCCTCATCCCCATCCTCGATGAGAGCGCCAAAGTCTGGCTCGGACGCGTCTTCTTCGTCTGGCTCTCCGTCTTCAACGTCTTCGTCGTCTCCCTCTTCTGGGGCTTCATGGCGGATACCTACCGCAATGAACAGGGAAAACGACTCTTCGGCATCCTCTCCGTCGGCGGCTCACTCGGCGCCATCGCCGGCAGCGCCTTCGCGCAACACATCTCAACCGCCATCACCGACGCCCGAGGCGCCACCTTCACGCTCGGCGTCTGCCTGCTCATCAGCGCCGTCGCCATCGAAGCCGCGGCACAACTCTCGCGCATCGTCAATCGCATGGGCGAACGCTTCGAAGCACAGAACACCGATCAGCCCGACGCGCCCGAACTGACCAAACACAAAGCCGACACAAAGATCGGCGGCAGCGCCTGGGAAGGCTTCATCGACGTCCTCAGAAGCCCCTACCTCCTCGGCATCTGCCTCTTCATGCTCTTCTACTCACTCACCTCGACCATCATTTACTTCGAAAAAGCGCACATCGTGAAGGACGCCTTCGAGTCCGACGCCAGCCGCCAGGCCGCCTTCGCGCAAATCGACTTCTGGACCAACATCGCCACCTTCTTCATGCAGCTCTTCATCACCGGGCGCATCATGACCATGATCGGCGTCGGCGCCGCCCTTGCCGCACTCCCCCTCGTCGTCACCATCGGCCTCGGCGGCCTCGTCATCGCCCTCGGCCAACCCGCCGACAACTCAACCCTCATCCTCGGCATGGCGCCCGCCCTCTTCGTCCTGATCATCTTCGAAGCCGCACGCCGCTCCATGAACTACGGCGTCTCCCGCCCCGCCCGCGAAGTCCTCTACACCGTCGTCGCGCGCGACGAAAAGTACAAAGCCAAGAGCCTCATCGACACCGTGATCTACCGCGGCGCCGACGTCCTCGGCGCCCGCGCATTCAACTTCATGAAGATCACACTCGAAGCCTCCCCCGCCACCATCGCCCTCGCCGCCGCCCCCATCGGCATCGCCTGGACAGCCCTGGCGATCACACTGGGCATCGTGCAGCGGAAGAAAGCGCTGCGCAATCAGGAACGAATAGAACACCTCGGACGTGGAGACGAATAGACACATGACGTGTCCATTTCCCGAGCGACTCTGATCACGCTCCTCTTCCTCTGGTCGCTCCTCTTCTGCCCCATCATCCATCGCGCTGTACGACTCGTCATCGCCGAGGGCGAACCTCCGCCACCCGCGCCGCTGCAGGCGCCCGCGGCAGACATCATTCCGGCCGACGACAACGCAGCCATCCCCATCGCCCGTGCATGGATCGAACTCTGCCGCACGCAGGGCGTCCCCGCCGTGCCCGCCGAAGATCCATACCCGATCTCAACATGGACGCCCGCCGAACTGGACTGGGCGCGCAACAATATCGCTCAACTTCAAATCGTCTTCGACCTCACTGATCAGGCGACGCAGCGACCAGGTACGGCGTTCCACTTCAACCCCCGCGATCCACTCTTCGCCGATGTCGATCCCGACATCATCAAAATCAACTGGTACGGCGTCCTCGCCACGCTCATCGCCCATCGCGTCGCCGCCATGCGCGTCGCCGCAGCCGATGCCGATTGGAACGCCTATATCCACCACGCTCGCGGCGCCATTAACCTCGCCCGAACCGCCCGCGATGCCGAGGATGACGCCGTCTCCGCGTACAGCGTCTGGCTGCTTCGCGACATCTCGTGGGAAATCGGCGCCCGCATTGCACAACATGACTACTCGCCGGATATCTGCGCGCAACTCATCGACATACTCCGCGATGTCCCGCAAACCAAAGGCCCGAGCCCCACTGCGCTCTTCATGCACGCTCAATACATGCGCTCCCTCCTGCGCATGGGCTATTCAAGTGATGGTCTCCCCGTCCTTTCACGCTTCACCAGCCGCCGCGCGCCGGATGCAATCAGAGAGCGCATGTTCAACCTCTTCGCACTTGATCTCGCGTCATACGATCGCGCGATCAGGCAGCTTGAGGACTACACGGATCGCTCAATGCAGTGGTACAACCAGAACACCGCGCAATATGACACAACGCGACACATGTTCCGCAGCGCAATCGCCAATCACGACTACCTCTCCCCCGTCTACGGCCGCGCACGATCAATCAGAGGCGGTCCGTTCCGCCGCCTCGCCCGCATGACCGGATACCCATGGAGCGTCGATCCGCTGCGCACCGGTTTTGGCGACCACCCGCAGTACGGCGCCTTCTTCAAGCCGCTGTACGATTTCGACACACTGATCGCCGCCATGACCGTCGCGCTGCGCGTCGAGATATACGCGATCGAGCACGGCAATCTGCCCCCTTGCCTCGAACTCGCCATTGAAGATCCCGAAGATCGCCTCGACCCGACTTCCGGCATGCAGTTCAACTACATCCGCAAGCTCGCAACCTACAGCCGAGGGATCTTCGGCCTCAGAGTTCCGAATAGACACAATGCCTACAGCGGCAATGACTTCGAACCCACACCACGACGCCCGCCCTTCAACGCGAACCCAACAACCAACTAATCCACCTCCCCCACCCCTCCCCCACAACAACAACTAAACTCAAAGCGCCATGCCCCTCGCGCCCAAACGAGCCGCCCCGCGCATACTCCTCATCCTCTGGGCGATCCTCTTCTTCGCGCTCACCCACCGCGCCATAAGACTCGTCATCGCCGATCGCGCCGATGTCAGCGCGCAGAAAGAAGCCCTCAACGACTTCGCCACCCGCCTCGGCCCACCCGAAGAAAACGCCCAACTCCCCCTCCTCAATGCCCACCTCGCCTTCAAACGCCTCGGCGTCAACCCCCCGCAGGATGAAGACTGGCCCGACGCGCTCGACCCATGGACTGAAGAAGACGCCGAGTTCGCCCGAGCCGTCCTGCGGGATGCGCCTGATGTGCTCACGCATCTGAAGGAAGCCGCGAGTTGCTCGTTTCTCTTCTTTGAAGAGAATCCGGACGGCTCACTCAAGGCCGTCGAACTGCCCGTGTTCGATGCCGACGAGCACGCACATGAAATGATCGGCAAGAGCTACACGAAGTACGAAATGGTCATGAGCGCCTACTGGCATTTCCGACTCGCCCTGCGACTTGCCGCCTATGAACGAAACTGGCCGCGCTATCTCGAGTTGGTCGATCTCGGCCTCGCCATATCCGAGCTTACGCGCGAATCCCCACAAGGCATGCCAGTCGCCTCGTTCATCGTTCATGCCGAAACAATCTGCGCACAGTCAAAAAAATGCGCCGCCAGTGGCATCCTGCCTTCCGATGTCGCGCTCTCGCTCATCGAGCGCCTCAAGACGTTCGGTGTCCTCGAAGGCCCTTCGGAAATCTTCCTCGATTACAGCGCCACAAAATCGCGCATTTACTTGCGAGAGACATACAGCGAAGACGGCGTCCCCGTCCTTCGTTCGCCGCATCTTTCGCGCGAGTCCCCAGAGATCTACCACCGCCTCGGCGCCCTGCAAGGCTACGACCTCCCATCACTCGCCGCGGCAAGCAGACACCTCGATCGCTATCTCGATCGCACCCGCGCCTGGTACGCGCAATCAGATCAATTGTTTGACGAGTCGGACGAGTTCTTTGCCGATCTCGGCGATCGCACAAATCACACAAGCCCTGTAAATGACCGGCAGAACCGCATATACGACAGAATTAGTCCGCCACCTGCAGGCAGCACATCAAAGCTCAAGAATCCACATGCAGGCATCATGCTTCAGGTCAGAAGAGACCTCGACACCAGCATCGCCCTCACCATCGCCGGGTTGCGCATCGACCTCTTCCGCCAACAATACAACCGTCTCCCCGAGACGATCGAAGAAGCCGTTCCTGACGATGAGCGCTTTGACCCTGTCGGCTACACCTACTTCGCGCTCGATGTTTCGGATGACTCCGTGAGCGGCATAGTCTTCTCAATCTGGTCGACCCACCCCCGCCGGGAAGAAGGCAGATGGCATCGCTTCGCACCGTACGGAGACCCCTGACAACACGCAGCATTCTCCACCTACACTCCCCCCATGCCGCCCCTCAAAACCGCATGCCGCCTGCTCCTCATCACCTGGGCCATCGCCTTCTGCTGGTTCACGCACACGTGCGTCATGCTCGTGACAGCGACACCACGCCAGTACAAGATCGATCGCGTCGCTCTCAACGAAATCCAGCTTGAAGGCATCGCGCCAGAAGACAACGCAGCGCCGCTCTTAGTCGAAGCATGGATCGAGACGTTTCGCGTCGTCGGAGAAGTCGATTGGCCCGACCCTGATTATCGCTGGGATGACAACGATCTTGATTACGCCCGCGAGTTCGTCGACTCGATACGGCATACCTTTCCCCTGATCGAACAAGCCATTCAGCGGCCACATCTCGTATTCGAAATCGACAAACAAGGGCGCATCGCATCTTTTGAAGACGTGCCGAAGGGCGTCGATCCAATTATCGACCGGTGGCGCAATAAGCCGGCCCGGTTTGTCACAATGGTCGGAAACCTCGGCTTCGTGCAGATCTCTGCAGCCCGAGTGGCAGTCCGCGACGAAGATTGGGACGCCTACCTTCACCACATGAACTGCGCCATTGGCCTTTTCGAACTCTCGCGCAGGTCACCGCAGTTGTTCGAACTCTATACCGGGGTGGAGATCCTCAGCAACGTGGACACCGAAATCCGCGCGCGTGTCGCAAGCAATGACTATCCGGAGCACGTTTCCGAATCGCTGCGCAACCGCATCAGCGAGATTGAGCCATTCCGCGGCCCCAGCAGAGGCATGCTCGCCACCTACGAAGCAAACTCACGCGCCAGTCTCGCAAGCGAGTACGACGAGTACGGCTATCCGATCTTCGCCGCCACCGACGGCTTCCGTGCGCTGCCCACCGTAAGAGTGCATCTCAGTTCCCTATTGGGTTTAGGCCTTCCTCGATACACAACTGCGCTCGCGAGGCTTGAGCGGTACTTCATGAAGACGCGCGATTGGTACGCCACGGAGCGGCCCTGGCTCGATTATGAACTGACCTTCTTCACCGGCCCACCCCTGCTCCGACAGGACACTGCTACGCCAACCAGAAATCGCGAGCGTCGGATCGAAAACCTGTGGAGACTCCGCCGTTGGACTTGGGATTGCGAACCCAGTATCGCTGGGGATCTGGCGCCTCACTACCACACCAATACGCAACGCGCCATCATGCTTACAACGTTGCGGCTGCACGAATACAGGCTCCAACGAGGCAGACTGCCAAATTCCGTTGCAGACGCCGTTCCTATTGAAGAGCGCACTTGTCCAGATGGGGCCGGACAAATCACGTTCCCTTCAGTGAACCATAACCTTGGCACGGCCTTCACCGTCAGGGTCCCGCAATACCTGCCGACAGGATCTGGCATTACCATTCACACCTTTTCCGAGCGGATAAAGCTTCGCTTTGAGTAGGTCTTCCCGAAGCTTGTTCAGACTCCGAGGCTCGCCCCTCCCCAATCCCGTACCATCCCCCAACACCATGCCCCCCCAACCCAAAGACCCACAAACCCCCGAGCAAGTCCAGGCAGCCGCGCAATCCTTCCGCGATGACTACGAACGCGTCCGCGCTGAAATCGCACGCGTCATCGTCGGACAGCGCGAGATCATCGACGGCGTCCTCACATGCCTCTTCGCCGATGGACATGCACTCCTCGAAGGCGTCCCCGGCCTCGGCAAGACACTCCTCATCCGCACCCTGGCAGACGCCCTCTCGCTCTCATTCAGCCGCATCCAGTTCACGCCCGATCTCATGCCCGCCGATGTCACCGGCACCACGATCATCGTCGACTCAGATGGCCAGCGCGAGTTCCGCTTCCAACGCGGCCCCGTCTTCGCGCAGATCGTCCTCGCCGATGAAATCAATCGCGCCACACCAAAAACACAAAGCGCCATGCTTGAAGCCATGCAGGAGCGCTCCGTCACCATCGAAGGCACAACCTACGACCTCGAGCGCCCCTTCTTCGTCATGGCCACGCAGAATCCCATCGAGCAGGAAGGCACCTACCCACTGCCCGAAGCCCAGCTCGATCGATTCTTCTACAAACTCCACGTCGGCTACTCCTCACGCGAAGAGCTCGCCGAGATCCTCAATCGCACCACCAGCGGCATCAAAAACCAGGCCCAACCCACCATCGACGGCCCAACCATCCAGGCCCACCAGCGCCTCGTCCGTCGCGTCGCCATCGCTGATCGCGTGCAGGACTACGCCGTCCGCATGACACTCGCCACCCATCCCGGCGGCCCCTTCGCCACGCCCCTCGTCAATAAGTTCATCCGCATCGGCGCCAGCCCCCGAGGCGCCCAGGCGCTCACACTCGCCGGCAAATGCCGCGCCCTTCTCGACGGCCGCGCCGCAGTCAGCATGGACGACATCCAGGACGTCGCCCTTCCATCCCTCCGCCATCGCCTCATCCTCAACTTCGAAGGCGAAGCCGAAGGCATGACCACCGACGACATCATCACCAACATCAGCGAAACGCTCCCCGTCGAAGCAAGCTGACCTCGTAGCCGCACACCCAATCACAGAAAGATCACGACGTGACACAAGCCGCGGCAAGCGACAACGGAATCGAAGCAACCCCGTCCGCCGCATCCAAACGCTCGCTGCCGCGCCGGCTCCTTCGATGGACATTCCGCGGCTTCATCGCCATCGTCGTCCTCTTCATCCTTCTGCTCATCGCCGGATTCACATGGGAACAGGTTGCCAGCCGCGCGTTCCACACAAAGCATCCCGCGCCCGGTGAACTCATCACCCTTCCCGATGGCCGCACGATGCACTTCGTCGTCAAAGGCGAGGGTGAACCGACACTCGTGCTCGTCGCAGGCGCCGGCGGACCATACACCGACTGGAATCCAGTCATCGACGAACTCGCGCACACCACGCGCGTCATCGCATACGACCGCGCCGGCTACGGCTGGAGCGATCCCGCCTCAGCGACACGCTCGTCACTCATCATCAAGGATCTGCACGACGGTCTCGAAGCGCTCGGCGAAACCGGACCCTTCATTCTCGTCGGCCACTCCATCGGCGGCGTCTACATCCGCCACTACGCCGCGACATATCCCGATCAGGTCGCCGGACTCGTGCTCGTCGACTCTTCACACGAAGAACAGGCAACTCGCATGCCTCCCGCGATGATCGAGATGATCAGAAGCCGCGAAGGCATGATGAAAGTGGTCGCGTTCGCCTCGCGCTTCGGCCTGCTCCGCGCGCTGGAAGCGATGAACATCAACCCCATCACCCATGACGGCATGGGCGACGCCCAACGAGCGATGATGTGCCGAAGCTCTACCATCCGCGCACTCAAACAGGAATACGGCTCTGTCGAAATAAGCTGCAATGAAGCCGGCGCCGCCGCCCAGCCCCTCGGCGATCTTCCCGTCCTCATCCTGACAGCCACAAGCCCGCCCCAGGGCGTCCCGCCGGAGTTCGCGGAACTGATCGACACCATCACCGCCACCTGGCGCGAACTGCAGTCAGAGCTGGCGCAGCGCTCCACCAACACGCGCCATATCTTCGTCAAAGATGCAGGCCACTACATCCAGTTCGATCAACCACACATCGTCACCGACGAAACCATCGCCATGATCGACGCAGTACGCAACGGCGAACCCCTCCAGCCCGCGCCGCCACAGCCGACTTCGGATCAATCCGAAAACGATCCCGATCAGCACTGAAGCGCCACACCCATCATCGCTGCGCCCACTCCCTCTCCCTCAACAGGCGCAGCCGAGTGAGAGAGGCCAAGTGAGGGCTCCCACATCGAAGATCCGCCCATGGCGGACCGCCACTCCAATCCTCAACAACCAACAGCGCACGCAACAACACAAACCTCACCCAACAACGCATGCGTCCGCCTCCCTCTCCCGCGCAGGCGCAGCCGAGTGGGAGAGGCCAGGTGAGGGCTCGACCTCCTATCCCCTCCTCCATCCCTCAACAACCAAAAGCGCACGCAACAACACAAGCCTCACCCAAAAACGCATGCGTCCGCCTCCCTCTCCCGCGCAGGCGAAGCCGAGTGGGAGAGGCCAGGTGAGGGCTCGACCTCCTACCCCCTCCTCCATCCCTCAACAACCAAACGCGCACGCAACAACAAGCGCCGCCCCCGCAAACAAGTCTTCCTCACTTCATCGATCGCCCCGCCCAAGAATCCGCCGCCGCAAACGAGCCGCCAGCCGCGCCCCCGTGATCCCCTCTTCATCCACAAGCTCATCCGCGCCGCTGATGCGAATCTCTTCGACATACCGGTGATACCGCGCGCGAGCGATGATGAAAGCATCCGGCGCCGTCGTGCGCACCAGCCGAATGACCTGGCTCGCGACAAGTGGATCAGGAATCGTCACAACCACCGTATCAGCCGCCATCACGCCCGCATGACGCAACACATCTGCATGCGTCGCATCTCCAATCTGACCAACAAGCCCCATCTCATGCGCAACCCGGATCGCCTTGAAATCAATATCAACAACGACCACATGCTCATTCCGATCAGCAAGCATGCGCCCGACAGTCTGACCCGCTGGGCCGAATCCAATGACCAGCACATGAGCGCCCGTCTCGCTCATCGATTCATCAAACGTGGCGGGAGCTGACGACACCAGCCTCGCGCGCCGCAGCGCCCCGATCATCCGCGGCGCCAGCCATGGCGCCATCGACACCAGATACGGCGTCACAAACAGCGAAATAATCGTCGCCGAGACAATCAATCGAAGCAGGCTCTCCCCGATCAGCGTGCCCTGCGCCGACATGGCGAGAATGAATGAAAACTCGCCCACCTGCGCAAGACACATGCCCGTCATCAGCGCGCTTTCATGCGCCATGCCGAAGCAGCGCAGAAGCCCCCACACGATGATCGTCTTGACCACAATGATCGCCGCGACAACCACAAGCACAAGATCAAGATGCTGCACAAACCATGCAGGATCGCCCAGCATGCCGATCGATCCGAAGAACAGCGTGACCAGCAGCGTTTGAATCGACGAGATATCCGCGCGAACCTGCGTCGCAAATGGAGACGCCGCAAGCAGCATGCCCGCCACAAATGCGCCAAGCGCCGGCGAAAGTCCGAACTGATGCGAAGCCCACGCCGCGCCCAGACCAACCACGATCGCGATCAGAATCGGAAGATCCCGACTATGCCGCAGCTCCTCCATCTGTAATAGCCGCGGCGCCACATACTTCAAAATCAAATACAGCACGGCGATCAACACGATCGCCCCGCCCAGCACCCGCGCAATCGCCCATCCCGCCTCGGTCAGATCGCTCCCGCCGCCAAGCAGCGCCACCAGCACAACCAGCGGCACGACCGCGGCATCCTGAACCAGCAGAATCCCCAAAGCATGTCGCCCATGATGTGATTCAATCTCAGCGCGCGACACAAGCAGACGCAGCACACAAGCCGTGCTGCTCAGCGCCACAATCGCCCCCAGCGCCACCGACGTCCGCACCGGCTCACCCAGCAGCACACACGCCACGGCCACAATCGCCATCGTGACGATCACCTGAAAGAAACCACTGCCGATCGCCGTCCGCCCCAGCCCCATCAGCCGCCGCCACGAAAACTCCAGCCCGATCGTAAAAAGCAGCAGCGCAATCCCAAGCTCGGCAAGCGTCGCCACCTCATCACGAGACGACACGACCTGCAGCGCATTGGGTCCCAGCAACGTCCCCGCCGCGAGATACCCGATGATCGGGCTCTGCTTCAGACTGGCGCACACAATGCCAAGCGCCGTGGCGCCCGACAGCAAGAGCAGCACATCAAGGAGCACCGTCCATGAATCCATGGATCCGATTCTACGGACGCCTCAGCCGCATGCTTCGACGGGCGACATTTCCCCCCACGCCGTCATTCCGCGCACACTACGATGCACGCCATGGCAAGCGAGGATCGTCCACCCCTGCGTGATCGGATTCCCGGTTGGCGCCGCCTGTCGCGTGTGCCCGCGCAGCTCCTTCGCCGCAATCCCTTCGAAGGCGACATCATCCCTTCGAGAGTGCCGTTGTTCACATTCGGCTCGAGCCGGCCGACGCTCCCCTTCCCGCATCCCGGCAACTACAGAAGACCGATTCGCATTCTGGAGGCGTACTTCTGGGAAGCCGAGCGCGATGAAGGACCCGCCCGCCACAATCGCTATCTCGATGTCCCCGGATTCCCGCCCGTCCTTGTGACACGCGATCCCGGTGTCATCCGCGCGATCTCCGTCGCCACCGGCGCCAAACCCGGCCAGTTCGATCGCGACACGCTTCCCTCCAAGGGCATCGCGCGCGCGACCGGCGAGGACTCCCTCCTCTATGCAAACGGCCCCGGCTGGAAGCAGCAGAAAAAACTCGCCACCCCCGCCTTCGCGCGCACGACCCTCTTCCAGCCAGAGCGGTTCAGCGAGTTCGCCGACACCTTCCGAAAGACGGCCGTCGATCGCCTCGAAGTGCTCGATCGACTCATCGAACAACCCGGCGAAAAAGTCCGCATCACGCTCGAGCCTGAAATCAAGGCCGTCATGCTCGAGATGCTCGTCAATAACTTTTTCGGCGCCTCCATCGCTTACGAAGACATCCGCGATCGATACGTGCCCGGCCTCGATTGCGTCATCAATCACATCGTGCGCGACACCGTCGTCAACAAGGTCGGCTGTCCGCTTCACAGGATGCCCGGCTTCACACGGAAAATCGCAGAGGCAAAACACGCCAGCGATGTCTTCGAAGAGCTCACTGACCTGGCGATCGAAGGCCGCGCCGAAGGTCGTGGCCTGTGGGCCCAGTTCAAATCCGATGCGCCAGATGACGCCCTGCGAAGCAACATTCGCGTCTTCCTCGCCGGCGCCCTCGAAGCGACAACGTCCTATGCAAGCTGGGCCATCGCCCATCTCGCCCGCCGTCCCGATGTGCAGGAGAAGGTCTACGAAGAAGTGCGCGATGTCGAAGACTACGCGCCCGAAGCGCTCGCCGAGATGACCTACCTCGGCAACGTGCTCGACGAAACGCTGCGGCTTACCCCCTCCCTCTACTTCCACCCGCGCCGAGCGACCGTCGACACCTGGATCGAAACAACCGCCGGAAAGCGCATGCGCATCCCCGCCGGAACCCACATCCTCCTGGATGTCTGGCACGCCAACCGCCACGATGACCACTGGGGCGTCGATGTCACGGGCTACCCCGCGCTCGACTTCGCGCCCGAACGCTGGCAGCGAATCGCAGAAAGCGATCACGACGCCGCCGACCTCCTGCACTTCGGGTTCGGCCACGGCCCGCGCTTCTGTCCCGGCAAGAGCCTCGGCCAGATGGAAGTCGCTCTCGTCGTCGGCGCCTTCGTCAAGCTCTTCCGATTCGAAGCCGCCAATGAACAGAACGCAGAACGAGCTGGCGTCTCAACAAAACCTCTCGACGGCGTCATGCTCGACGTCACACGCCGCCCACAGGATGAAGCGCCCCCTCCCTCTCCCTCAGCAGGCGCAGCCGAATGAGAGAGGGCCGGGGTATAGGCGCCAACATCGAAGATCCGCCCTTGGCGGACATCTTCTCCAATCCTCAATAACCAACAGCGCACACAACAACACACACCTCTCCCAAAAAACGCATGCGTCCCCCTCCCTCTCCCGCGCAGGCGCAGCCGAGTGGGAGAGGGCCGGGGTGAGGGCTCGACCTCCTACCCTTCCTCCATCGCTCGACATTCAACGCCGTCGGCAAACACACACGCCACTCCCAACAACGCCTGCGTCCGCAACCTCTCCCGCTTGCGGGAGAGGGCAGGGTGAGGACTCCCACACCTACATCTTCTCCACTCCTCAACAACCAATAGCGCACACAACAACAGACGCAACGCCCATAGACGCCTGCGCCCCTTTCAAACAAAACTCCTCAACCTCTCCCTACGCCCCCACAGCCTGCTCAAGCTGCGCGCAGTCGATCTTCACCATCCCCATCATCGCCTGCATCGCCTTCGCGGCCTTCGTCTCATCCGAATCCGTAATCAAATCAAGCAACAGCTTCGGATCAATCTGCCACGACACACCGAAGTGATCCGTGATCCACCCACAAGCCTGCGGCGTCCCTCCAGCCTCCACAAACTTGCCCCAGTACTCATCCACCTCCGCCTGCGTATCACACAACGCCGCAAGCGAAATCCCCATGCTGAACTCAAACTGAGGCCCGCCATTGAGCGCCGTAAACGGCCGCCCATCCAGCGTGAACTCCACCGTCATCACGCTCCCCGCCGCCAGCGGGAACTCCGGCCCCAGATCGGGATACCGCGAGATGCGCGTGATCTCAGAGTTGGGAAACACAGACGTGTAAAAGCGAGCCGCCTCTTCCGCCTGATCATTGAACGTCAGAAATGTGGTGATGTTGGACATACAGAGAAATTACGAGCATCCTCCCCATCAATCAACGCTTGCGCTCCCCCTCCCTCTCCCTCAGCAGGCGCAGCCAAGTGGGAGAGGCCAGGTGAGGGCTCGACCCCTACTCAAACTCCAATCCTCGTCGACCAGTGACGATCATCCAAAACGGCCACCCCCAACAACGCCTGCGTCCCCCCTCCTGTTCCCCTGCTCCCCTCCTCACCTGTTCCCGCGAGGCGCAGCCGAAGCGCGAACATGCACTTTCCATACGCGCAAAGCGCACCCACTTTTCCAAAAATCCCAACCTCGTGAAAAAAATTTGCGCCCTTGCGCCACAAGCACTTACGAAAGTCAGTGCGCACATACATCGCGCGCAGCGCCTACGCAGAGCGCTGATCCGTCCATAGGTAGAGGCCCGCGCGTTTTGCAACGCTCGCGAGCTTCAAGCTGATCGGCGGCAAGTCATCCGGTGGCCGAAGACGCCGGACGACAACATCGCCGAGGTGGAGCCTGAAGCGAACGACCCGCGCAAAGCGCAACGACCTCGAACTGTTCCAGCGCACCAGCGCCCGGCCGCCTGCCGATCAGCTGCGCCCCCAAAGCGCAGTTCCACCTCAAGCATCCGCCGGCAGCCAACGCGAACAGCAGCAAGCAGCCCGCAAGGGCGAACGAAATCCCGAATCCGTTCCACGAAGCGCCGTCCCGGCGCGCACATATCGCCGCATTCCAAAACGCAGACAGGCCCTCGAACTGATCCGAAGGCCTGTCAATGCTCACGTCAATCGCGAGGAGACGTGGATGTTGTCAAATGTCAGACGCGCCGACGCCTCGCAGCGCACAGACCGGCGAGGGCAAGCAGCCCGGCGCCGCCCGGTGCGGGAATAAAGACAAGATTGTCGATGCCCGCAGAGCCATCGAACTCGAAATGCATCTGAACGACGCGCGTCGGATCAAACCCCGCATCCTCCATGGCCGTCGCGATCGCGCCGCCCTCGCCCATCTGATCGGCGAGCGTGGTGAGATCAAGCGTGTCGTAACCATCCGGCCCGGCGACATCAATGTCCTTCGTCCACGTGCTGGGTACATCGAAGACGCGCGCAAACCCGTTGACATCGGACAGCGTGATCAGCACATCCTGGTTGTTGCCGTTGATGTCGACCAGATCAATCGAAAGCAGCTCGACATCGAGCGTGAAGTCAAACGTGATCCAGCCCCCATGCAGATCGTCATCGGCTGTGTCGAAAATGCCCGGCACGGTCTGCGTGGGATTGTCGTTGCTCTGCAGAATCATGATGTTGCCGAGATCGACGAGCAGATCGGGATCGGGGCCGCCCATGTTCGGACCCATCGGATCCGAATCAAAGATCGCGGCGCCGAGATTCGGCCCGCCCGAACTGACATTCATGAAGTTGCCGAACTCCGGCGGGGAGGAAATATCCTGTCCATTGACCAGCGGCGCGCCGAAGTCGTCCGTCTCAAAGTCAATAGTCGTGACGCCGCCATGCGCAACGGACGCGCAAAGCGCACACGCAACAATTGCGTACTTCGTAGGTGACATGTCTCTTCGTTCCTTATTCACTCGGCGCATTGCACGACCGCCGAGGCCCTCACAAATCTCTTCTCGCTCCAGTGAGCCGATTTCAGCGCAGCTTCCTCCCAGATCGCCTTGCCGAAATCTCCTGTTCTTCCCCTATTCAAGCGACGTGGGGCGTTTGGAGCAAGACTTTTTGGGGGGCTTCCGGCCCGGGACGTGTCCCCGAGTCAGGCGGCGTTCGCCAGCGAGGCATGACCCTTCGCCGGAAGGCGCCGGGAAGGCGACTCCTCAACCATAGGCTCGGGCGCAGTAGTCTCCGGGGCCGCATCCTTGACCGGCTCCGGGACATGCAACTGGCTGACCCACAGGCCGAAATCATTGCGTCGAACGCCGCTGGCCGCGTAATCCGCGATCCACGCCACGTCATCGATCAAATACTGAAACTGATAATCCCCTGGGATCATCGCCTCACGCGTCGTCCACCAGCCATCCGGGGTTCGAAGCATCTCGATCGGGCGCTCCTGCCATCCGGTAAAGTCGCCGACCAACTGCACGCGGCGAGCATCCGGCAGGAACAGCCTGAACTCGCAACCGCCTGCCTGATCGATCGTCACCATGCCTAATCTCCGGACGCAATGGAGTTCGATGCCGCCGATCGCCACACAGACTTCCGGCGCGCTGATGCGTTCGTATCGGCCTGTGGACGTCCGGCCTTTGGCGCGTCTGACCGAAGTTGTCAGGAAAAGGCGGACGCGCCGAAGATCCCTCCGCCGCCGAGCCCCCCGGCCCCGCTGGCTCGCCCTCATCGGCCTGCTCACCCTCGCTTCCTGCGCCTCGACGGCGCCCCGACCCGTCGAACCGCCCGAGCCGGAGCCCGATGGCGAGGCCGTCGCCCTCATCGACGAGGTGCTCTTCGCATTCCCCGGTCGCACATTTGTCGCGCCCATCGGCGTCCGCGGCACGCGCCCCGCCATACCCGAAGTGCGCCTCATCACCGGCGAGCGACTCAACTGCGAACTCGTCTGGTATCGAGGCCGCCCCGCGCCGCCCAGCGCGACACAATCGCCGAAGCATCACTGGCTGCTGCCGGGCCTGACCTGGACCGCCGAGACCCGGCGTCCTGCCGCCGGCGTGACGGATGAAGCAGGTTTCTGGGCGCTGCTCATCGACATCCCGCTCGATACCAAGGTGCAGGTCGTCCTCATCGATGGTCGCCGCGCGCCGATCCGCTGGCTGAAGGAGCCCGGCGCCGGCGAAGCCCCCGAAATGGAGCGCGCTTCGGCGCTGGAACGACTCACGCCCGATCTCATCGAACGACTGCGGCCACTGGCGCAGGATCCCACCCGGCGCTGGCGTCTGGCGCTCCTTTCCGATCGGCTCGCCTTTGATCTGGATGAACTGCTGGCGCTGCTGCAGGTCGAACCCGACCCGCCGCACATCGCGTTCCTGTCGACGCAGATCATCGACCAATGGCGCGCCGGAATCGCGCGCCTGCGCGCCCAGAATCCGTCACTCGCCGATGCGACGCTACGGGCTCTGACGCTGATCATCGAGGCGCCCAATGGCGAGCTCCTGCCGGCGTGGCGGCCGACGGATCCCCTCCGTCGCCAGTTCCTCGCGGCCCTGCTCGATCCGGCGCGATCGGAGTTTGAGCGTGCGGGCTGGGCGCGATCGTGGCTCG
Organism: Sarcodiotheca gaudichaudii; assembly: GCA_032355985.1. Taxonomy (NCBI): domain Eukaryota; phylum Rhodophyta; class Florideophyceae; order Gigartinales; family Solieriaceae; genus Sarcodiotheca; species Sarcodiotheca gaudichaudii. Next base: position 443,494 of record JAUKVZ010000003.1, read on the forward strand.
AGAGCCAGCCGCAGGTCGCAACGTGGACGGTCGATGACGCCGGCGCGACGGGTGTCGGCCAGGAGAGCGTGGTGCGGTTGGGCGTTTCGAACATGACACAGGCGGATGTCGTGGCGCAGCTTCTGCGAAGCGACGGCTGGCGCGGGCCGCGTTCGATGGTGCGCGCCGAAGCCAGCGCGCTGGTCATCGCCCGGCCCAGGCCCGACGCGCTGAGCGAGCGGATGGAGCTGCGCTTCGGCGATCAATCGCGCGCGGCGGACTTCCTGTCCGGCGCGATCCCGCTGCGGCCGCCCGGCCTTGCAATCGGTCCCCTGCTCGAAGCATGGACCTTGGCCTCCTGGCTCGTCGACGAGCCGGCGCCGACAGCGCATGCGGATACGTGCGCAGCGCTGCTGCACTTCAGCCCGGATGAGACAACGCTGCGACTCTTCATCGAAGCGAAGACGGGCGATCATCCTTCTGAAACGCCCCGGCGCGATGAGGTTGTGATCTGGCTCGGCCCGACGGGCGCCGGCGCCGAGCCGCTGGTCGTGCGATCAGACGGCGCGCTGTTTCGCGGCATTCGCACACGCGAACCGATCGGCGTCGTCGACGTGACGACTGAAGAGGATCGCTGGTCGGCGCTTGTCGATGTGCCGCTGAATCTGATTTCCGCCGATGGCGATCTGCTGCTGGGACTGACGCGCACTGATGCGCATGGGCAGCGAAGCTCCTGGCCCAGGCCATTGATGCCGGGTCAGGTGGAGCCGGGGCGGGCGCGGATCGATTGCGGCGCCTGGGCGCGCTCGCGAGAGATTGATCAGAGCAACTGAAGCTCGTTACTCGGGATCCTCGGTGAGGACTTCCATATCCACGACGCGCACGTCGCCATTTTCCTCAGCGAGGATGACGCCCAATGCATCCAGCGCGTTGAGGGCGGCGAGCTGTTCGGCCTGCTTCTTGGACTGTCCCCAGCTTGATTCGTAGCGCTGCGCGCCGATCTGGACGCACACCTCGAAGCACTTGGCGTGATCGGGGCCTTTTTCGTCGAGCAGGATGTAGGAAGGCAGCGTTTCAAGCTGCTCCTGCGCGACGTGCTGAAGGACGGACTTGAAGTTCTGCTGATGGCCGCTGTCAGCGGCCTTGAAGACCAGCTCGGAGATCTGCGGCAGCAGGAAATCGCGTGCGGCGTCGTAGCCGCCATCGAGATAGATGGCGCCGATGACCGATTCAAGCGCGGCCGCGCGCAGGGACGAGGGCAGGTTGGTGTCCGTCTGCATGCCTTTGCCGAGGCGAAGCAGATCGCCGAGGCCCATCTCGCGTGCGATCTTGGCGCACGTTCGTCGGGAGACGGCGACGGATTTGATCTTGGTCATGTCGCCTTCAAGGAGGCTGGGGAATTCCTGGAAGAGGAACTCGCAGACGATGAGTCCGAGGACGGAATCGCCCAGGAACTCGAGCCGTTCATTGGAGGTGACGCGAGAATCTGCGCGCGAGGCATGGGTGAGCGCTTCGTGCAGCAGGTTCTTGTCTTTAAAGGTGTAGCCGATCCGCTCTTCGGCCACCTCGATTGTGGGGTCCATCATCGCGAAAGATCCATCACACTCCCGATGGACCCGCCAGAGTCCAGGGAGCAGCCGAGTCCAGAGGTCGTGGGCGCCCACTGGGGAGCGGGCGCTTCGGCCCGGACGGCGAAGGGGATCGCGCCTGGGCTTTGACCTCACTGTGTGAACTCGGTCGCGCGGACTCAGAGGGCCGTCGCCAGACCGGCGGTCGCCAAGCGCGTCGGCGGGGATGCCGACATGGTCGCTCCAGGCTTCCTGTGGTCGGGACGGCCACTGAGTACACGCGGCCGAACGCCGCGAAGGCAGGCCGAGCCGCCTTCGCCTCCAGATTACTTTGAAGCGGCGTCAAGTCCATCCTGAAGCCGTCTGATTGGGGCAAAAACGCGGTTCGAGGGGCTGGGATACGGGGGCGGGGGTAAGTTTCAGGACCTGGCGGGCAAATGGGATTGGCCGACAGGGGCGCGCTTGGCTATGATCCTCGCCCCGCAGGACCGGGCGGACACGTCCCGGCGGTTTCGTATTGTCCCCGCTCAGGTGAGCAGATCATGCATTACCCACGTCGCAACAGCCGCATCAAGAGGAAGCGATCCATTGGATTTCGCGCCCGGATGCGCACGAAGAATGGCCGCAAGATCATCAATCGCAAGCGCCGCATGGGCCGCGTGATCAACGTCGCTGACAACTGATCCTGCGCGTTCGCTCGATGTGAATCGGCGCGAACAGATTGATTGAGCAAGTCGACGCCGCACCGGTCTGAACTGGTGCGGTTTTCATTGCGCGCTTCATGCGGTGTATCTTGCGCCGTATGCAGGATTCCTCCGAGCGTGATGATCATTCAAATGACGACCAGGACAACGGTTCCCCGGCGAAGCCTCTGCGGGCGCCGCGTGGGATCGGTCCGCTGCGTTCGATGGAGCGCGGCGCGCAGCTGGTGCGTGTGGCGGTGGAGGTCGGCCTTGGCGATCTTCTGGCGCGGATGGGGATCGGCTCAGACGCATCCGATGGAGCGCACTCGCGCGAGCCTTTGCCGATGCGTGTGCGGCTTGCGCTGGAGCGGCTGGGTCCGACATTCGTCAAATGCGGGCAGGTGCTGAGCACGCGTCCGGATCTCTTGTCCGAAGAGTGGATTGACGAGTTCAGCAAGTTGCAGGCAAGCGTGCCTCCGGCGCCGTGGGCCGGCGACAACGGCATCGAGGGCGTGCTGCAGGGCGAGTTCGGCGAGCGGCTGGATGAGCTATTTGAATCCATTGAAGAAGAGCCGGTGGCCGCGGCTTCGATGGCGCAGGCGCATCGAGCGCGCCTGCGCAGCGGGGATGAGGTGATCCTGAAGATTCTGCGCCCGAACATCGATTCGATGATCAGCGCTGATCTTTCGCTGATGCAATGGGTGGCGGCGCAGGCGAAGAAGCATCTGGGCGACATCGGGATGGATCCGGTGCTTGTTGTTGATGAGTTCGCCAAGCAGCTTGAGCGCGAGACGGATCTTACGATCGAAGCTACAAGCACAGAGCGGATGGGCGACGACTTCCCGCCCGATGGCGAGGTGCGCTTCAGCCGCATCTATCGCGAGGCTTCCACGAAGCGCGTGCTTGCGCAGGAGTACATCAAGGGCACGCTGCTTTCTGATCTTGATTCCGACTCACTCTCCGCTGAGCGGCGTGAGGAGATCACGCGGCGCGCGGCGGACATGGTGTTCAAGCAGTGCCTGCAGATCGGATTCTTCCACGCCGACCCGCATCCGGGCAACATCTTCATCCTCGAGCATGATCAGTTGTGCTTCATTGACTGCGGCATGACTGGGCTGATTGCGCCCAAGACCATGACGCAGCTTGCCGAGCTTGTGCATGGTTCACTGGAAGGCGAGCTGGACAAGGTGATTGCGCTGGCGGTGCAGATTTCCGGCGCTGATCCTGTGATCGGGCAGGAGCGCGGCTTTCAGACGGATGTGTGGGCGTTCATCGATCGGTTCCACGGCGGATCGCTGAAGTCGATCAAAATGGGCGAGCTGCTCAACGAGTTCTTCAGCGTGCTGCGCAAGCACAAGATGCGCTGTCCGGCGGACATCGTCTTTCTGATCAAGGCGCTGACGACGATCGAGGGCGTGGGCGAGAAGCTGGCGCCGGAGTTTGACATCGTCGGCCATGTGCGGCCTTACGTGGAGCGGCTGATTCGCAAGCGTTACAGCCCGCGCGCGGTGAAGAAGCGGCTGATGTCGATGATCGTGTCGTATTCAGACATGGTTGAGGCGCTGCCGCATCGCATGGGCGAGCTGATCGGGACGGTGCAGCGCGGGGAACTGACGGCGCGGATGGAGGTGAAGGATTTTCATCGGCTGTCGCGCGCGATTGATCAGGCGAGCGGCGCGATCGGGTGGGCCTTGATCGTGGCGGCGATGATCGTGGGCTCCTCGGTGGTGGTGCTGGCGGGCGCCGTGGGCAAGGAGCATCGGCTGTTTCTGCACATCGGCGGCTGGGGATTTGCGCTGGCGATGCTGATGGCGTTCTGGCGTCTGATCGTGGGGATCGTCCGCAAGCCGTGACGCGACGCGAGGTCGCCGCGTGCGGCCGATCGCGGTAGTCTCTGGTCCGGACGCGCCCGTGGCGCGGATGGCTGATTGAAGTGACTGAATAGCGGCTGTGCGGCTTCGAGCCCCGGCCTCAACTCTCCGATAGAAGGCTGAGCGGACTGACCCGCCGACTGATTTGGCGCATCGAGCACGAAGGACACGAGCATGAAGATTCACGAGTACCAGGCGCGGCAGCTTCTTTCGGATGCGGGCGTTCCCGTGCCGCCGGGTGTGATGATCGAGAGCGTCGAGCAGGCGGCTGGCGCGTACAAGCAGGTCGTCAGCGATGCGGGGCTCGGCGATGGCGGCCTGGCGGTGGTCAAGGCTCAGGTGCATGCGGGCGGGCGCGGCAAGGCGGGATTCGTGAAACTCGTCAAGGGCGCCGACGAGGCGACTGAAGCGGCGCGATTCATGCTTTCCAATCGCATGGTTTCGGCGCAGACGGGCGCTGATGGCCTGGAAGTGCAGAAGCTGCTGATCGCGGCGGGCGTCGATATCGCCAAGGAGTATTACCTGGCCATCACGACGGATCGCGCGACGCGGCGCAACACGCTGATCGCTTCGGCTGAGGGCGGCGTGGAGATCGAGCAGGTCGCCGCATCGAATCCTGATGCGATCATCAAGACGCCGATTCATCCGTTGATCGGTCTGCAGGCTCATCAGGCGCGCGAGGTCGCGTTCAAGCTTGGCTTTACGGGCAAGCAGGTCGGGCAGGCGGCGAAGATCATGCTTGCGCTTTCGAAGTTGTATGCGTCGAAGGACTGCACGCTTGCGGAGATCAATCCGCTGATCGTGACGCCGCCGACGGGCGATCATCCTGATGGGCAGGTGCTGGCGATTGATGCGAAGTTCAACTTCGATGACAACGCACTTTTCCGTCAGAAGCAGATTGCGGACATGTTTGATCCTGCGGAGGAGAATCCTTCGGAGCTGCGCGCCAGCCGCATCGGGCTGTCGTATATCGCGATGGAGGGCAACATCGGCTGCCTGGTGAATGGCGCGGGCCTTGCGATGGCGACGATGGACACGATCAAGCACTTCGGCGGCGAGCCGGCGAACTTCCTGGATGTCGGCGGCAGCGCTTCGGAGGAGGCGGTGACGGAGGGCTTCCGCATCATTCTTTCGGATGAGCATGTGGGCGGCGTGCTGGTGAACATCTTCGGCGGCATCATGCGCTGCGATGTGATTGCGCAGGCTGTGGTGAATGCCGCCAAGGAGATCGGATTCACGGTGCCGCTGGTCGTTCGCCTTGAGGGGACGAATGTGGAGCAGGGCCGCGAGATTCTGGAGGCGGCTCGTGATGAGCTTCCGACGATGCAGGCGGCGGCTGATCTTGGCGACGCTGCTGAGAAGGTGTGCGCTGCGGTGGCAGGCTGACCCCCCCTGCGTGAGTGAATTGCAACTCGATTCGTGGTTTTGAAGCGCTCGGAACGACTGGTGCGCGGGTTATACTGTGTCTGTGCGCAGAGGGAACACGCGTATGAGGGGACTGCACATTCTTCGGTTGTTTGCGACTGGCGGCGCGATTGGCGTCTGCGCCTGCAACTGCTTTGCGCACGGCCGATATCTGCTGGATGCGGATGCATCTGGCGAGGTGTTTGAATACACGAACGCATCGCCCTTTTTCTTTGATGAAGAGACGTATGACTCGGCGACGGGCGCGCGCATCGGGCTGATGACGTTTGATTACGACACATACTCGGGTGATCCGGACGGCACGGTGGTCGCCGGGGGCGCCATTGCGGGCGGGATTCTGCTGAATCCGAATGCGACGATGCGCGATGGCTGGTCGCTGCATTTCGTGCAGACGGTGGCGGCGACGGTGACGGGCTCGGCGGCGCAGATTCGCTGGGGCCTGGGATCTTCAAACGCCGGGACGTATCCGGATGCGGGTCCGATGGATCCGGCGTATGCGTTTGAGCAGATGGGGAATGATCCGCCGGCGCTGAGCATGGTGGATCTGCCGCGGCGAGCGTTTGCGCAAGGCGATCAGAGTTGGTTTGCAGAGCTTGGGCTGGTGGCGATCGCTGATGAGGCGCTCTTTGAGGATGAGGGCATTTTCTATCGCGAGGCGCGGGTGATCGATACGTTTCAATGGGGCTTTGCGATTGACACGAGCTTTGAGCCATTCGGCGCGCAGAACGTCAGCGCTCAGCCGGCGCCTTCGATGTGGGGCTCGCCGAGCGAGACGTATCTGGAGACGTTGAACTCGTATTACGACGGGCTGGGCGGGGCGGCGGTTGTGTCGCAGCGGTTTCGATTTGTGGATCGGGATGATGTGTTTCTGCCTTCACCGGGCGGGATGATTGTGTGTGCTGCCGGTGTGTGCGTGTGGGCGCGACGGCGCACGAGGCTTGCCGCATGAGTGGATTGCTTTGCGATATGCCGGCGCATGAGGGCGGCGCGCGTGCGTGCGTGTTCTCTCCGGATAGTCAGTTGCTCGTCACGGGCGGCGCCGATCGGTTGATTCATGTGTGGTCGACGGCGGAGTGGTCGATCATTGCGACGTTCAGCGGGCATGAGCGCGGGATTATTGATCTGTGTCTGTGCGCTGATGGGGCGCGGCTGATTTCATCGGCGGCGGATGCGGAGGCGCGCATCTGGTCTTTTCCGACGGGTGAGACGCTGGGGAGGCGGACGAGCGTGCGCGCTTCGGTGTGCGCGCCGGATGGAGAGACGATCGCATCGTGGCGCGGGCGCAATCATGTGTCGCTGTGGAATGTGATGACGGATGAGGAGGAGCGCCGGTTCAGCGTGCGGGCGCGCCTGTGCGGCCTTGCGTTCACACCGGATGGCGAGCAGTTGCTGGTGGCGCCGGCGGGTGAGGACATCGAGGCGCTGGATCTGGAGAGCCTGGAATGCATGGAGACGGTCGCCTCGGATCCTGAGGAGGTGACGGATCTTGCGCTGAGCGCTTCGCCCAGGCGGCTGCTGGTGGCGGGCGTGGGCGGCCGCGTCGAGATGCATGAGGGCGAAGGCTGGCAGGAGGCGGGCGTGATCACGCTGCGGCCGGGTCAGACGCGGACGATGTCCCTTTCTGCGGGCGGGCGCCTGCTGGCGGTGGGCGGTGAACGGCGCGTGCGAATTTTTGATCTGGTGGAGAGTGATCTGCGGGCGGACTGGGCCGTGGCGCCGACGGGCGTGCATGACGTGGCGATCAGCCCGAATGGGAAGTGGCTGGCGATGGTGGCTTCTGATGGGCGGCTGCGGGCGTGGAAGATTCCGGGAAGGATGGCGGCGACAGTGCAGTTGGGTCGAGAGCGGGCGCGCGAGACCGGGCCCGAATGAGGGGGCTATGATCGCCTCCGGGGCAATGGAATGTTCGTTCCGGAATCTGACAGATGCGAGGCAGTCAGGAGGCACGGATCATGGCGGTGAACACGAAGCAGGTGACGGGTCGGCGGGAACTTCGATTTGCGAATATCGACGAGGTTCTGGCGGATGTGGATCGGATCGTTGAGGCGGATCGGGCGGGGACGCTGACGCGGCTTGGCAACTGGTCGGCGGGTCAGAACTTCGAGCATGTCGGCCGGCTGATTGAGATGTCGTACGACGGATTCGACTTCAAGGCGCCGCTGCCGATTCGAGTGCTGGGGCGGGTGTTTCGGAAGAAGTTTCTGCGCGGTCCGTTTCCTTCGGGGATTCAGCTGAAGGGCAGGTTTGCGGCGGTGCTTCCTGAGACGCGTGTGTCGACTGAGGATGGCGCCGCGTACATTCGGGATCAGTTGCTCCGGATCAAGTCAGGCCAGCGGATGGAGCATGACTCGCCGGTGATTGGCCCGATGTCGCACGAGGACTGGGTGCGGCTGCATCTGAATCATGCGAATCATCATTTCAGTTTTCTGATTCCGGGCGATCCTCGGGGGGATGCGGCGGCGGAGGTAGATCTGGCGGCGGGCGCTGCGCAGTAGCGCGTGCGTATGATGGGAGCCTTTGAATCACAGGTGCGCGATCATGCGCGAAGGGAGTGAATCGCACGATGAGTGAGTCGAGCCGTGTGCTGGCGTTTTCGGGAAGTCTGCGTGAGGGATCATTCAATACGAAGCTTGTGAAGGCCGCGGCGGAGGGCGCGCGGGCGCAGGGCGCTGACGTGACGGTGATCGAGCTGCGTGATTATCCGCTGCCGATTTTCAATGAGGATCTGGAAGCGGCGGAAGGCACGCCGGAGAACGCGACAAAGCTGAAGGAGCTCTTGAAGTCGCATGATGGTTTTCTGATCGCATCGCCTGAGTACAACGGTTCACTGACGGCGGCTTTGAAGAATGTGATTGACTGGTCATCGCGACCGGCGCCGAATGAGACGCCGCTGGAATGCTGGCGGGGAAAGACGGCGGGGTTGGTTGCGACTTCTCCGGGCGCGCTTGGAGGTCTGCGCGGATTGAATCATCTGCGGACGATTCTTTCGGGGATCGGGACGCATGTGATTCCGGAGCAGTGGGCGATGGGCGGCGCGACTGACAAGTTTGATGAATCGGGCGCGCTGACGGATGCGAAGCAGCGTGAGGCGGTTGAGGCGATCGGCGCGAAGCTTGCGCGGACGAGCGCAGCTTTGAAGCACGCGAACTAACGAAAAGCATGCGGAGCGAGCGTGGGCAAGAGTTCGACATCCATCCTGACGGGATCTGAGAAGAGCTGGGAAGAGCGGCTGGAGCTCATCGTGGCGACGATGCGCGAGATGAGCGTGCAGCGCGATCCTGAGGAGGTCGTGAATCAATACGGCCAGCGGATGCATGCGCTGCTGAAGGTCGATGGGTTCGTATCGCTTTCGAGGCGCGGGCTGGAGCATCCGAGCTACAAGGTGACACGCGGCACGGCGATCAAGGAGAAGGTGAATCCGTGGGAGGAGCCGGAGAAGCTGCCGATTTTTGAGCATGGATTGCTGGGCGAGCTGCTGTATGGCGATGAGCCCAGGGTGATCAATGATGTGCAGCTTTCGGGTGATGATCCAGGCGCGTTCTATCTGCAGGGGCATCGATCGCTGGTGGCGATTCCCGTCTATGACGAGGGGCATGCGCTGAACATGGTCGTGCAGACGCGGCGGGATGCGAATGCTTTTGATCCGGAGCAGCTTCCGGAGTCTGTGTGGCTTTCGAATCTGTTCGGGCGCGCGACGCACAATCTGGTGCTTTCGCACAAGGTGAAGCAGGCGTATGACGAGATTGATCGCGAGCTGAAGGTGGTGGCGAACATTCAGCAGTCGCTGCTTCCGAAGGAGCTGCCGGACATCTCGACGATGGAGCTTGCGACGTTTTACAAGGCGTCGAAGCAGGCGGGCGGGGATTACTTTGATTTCTTCGAGCAGCCGGATGGTCGCTGGGGGATTTTGATTGCGGATGTGAGCGGTCATGGAACGCCGGCGGCGGTGCTGATGGCGATTCTGCATAGTCTGGCGCATACGTTCAGTGCGCATCCGGGGGCGCCGCCGGATCAGCTGTTGAGTTATTTGAACGAGCATCTTTGCCGCAAGTACACGCGGGATAGTGGGACGTTTGTGACTGCGTTCTACGGCGTGTACTGCCCGAAGGATCGGACGCTGGAATATTCGGCGGCCGGTCATCCGCCGCCTCGTGTGAAGCGATGTGATGATGGATCGCTTTTTACGATTGATTGTGCGCGGGGCTTGCCGCTGGGCATCATGCCGGATGGGGAGTATGAATCGCGTACACGTCAGCTTGCGGCGGGCGATCAGATCATTTTCTACACGGATGGCGTGACGGAGGCGATGAATCCTTCGGATGAGCTGTTTGGTGTGGAGCGGCTGGACAAGGAGCTGGAGAACTGCGCGTTGAGCGCTGATGGGCTGATTCAGAGCGCGATGAAGGCCGTGGATGCTTTTCGTGATGGTCGTCCGGCGGATGATGATCAGACGATGATCGTGGCGCGGATTCGCTAAGCGTCATCGCCGGCTGCGCGTCTTGACGCGAGGCAGTAGACTTCATTCGTGACGCTTGTGTGCGTGCCCATCATGGTTGAGGATCAGCGGAGCGCGCTGGATGACGCTGAGGTTGCGCGGGCGCATGGGGCGCAGCTTGTTGAGTATCGCATTGATGGTGTGTTTCATGGCGAGGGCGATGAGGCGGGGTGGAATGTTGCGCATGCGCTGTGTGCGGAGTCGTGTCTGCCTTGCATCGTGACTTGCCGCACGAGTGAGGAGGGCGGGGAGTACGACGGGGATGAGTCCTCGCGGATCTCGCTGTTTGAGTCGCTGGGGGCGAGCGATGCGCCGCCTCGGTATATCGATCTGGAGCTTTCGAGCTGGCGGCGCTCGGCGAATCTGCAGCAGAAGGCGCTTCTGAGCGTGGAGCATGCGAAGCAGGGTCGGGAGCTTTCGACATCGCTGATTCTTTCGACGCATGACTTTTCGGGGCGGCCTCGGGATCTGTTGCAGCGGCTGGGCGCGATGCGCGAGGTGGAGGCGGCGCGGGTGATCAAGGTGGCGTTTCTTGCGCGCTCGCTGCGGGACAATCTGGAGCTGTTTGATCTGCTGAGCCATCCCGAGCGGCCGATGGTGGCGCTTGGGATGGGGATGTATGGCCTGATGTCGCGGGTGCTGGCGCCGAAGTTCGGGGCGTTTTTGACGTTCGCTTCGGTGCGGAAGTCGAGCGTGACGGCGCCGGGGCAGCCGACGATCGAGGAGTTGAAGGGGCTGTATCGGTTTGATTCGATCACGAAGGCGACGCGTGTGTATGGGGTGATCGGGTATCCGGTGGAGCATTCGCTTTCGCCGCTGGTTCACAATGCGGGATTCGGCGCGGCGGGGGTTGAGCATGATGGCGTGTATCTGCCGCTGCCGGTGGCGCCGGAGTGGGAGCCATTCAAGGCGACGCTGGGCGCGCTTGTGGATGATGAGCAACTGGATTTCTGCGGGGCGAGCGTGACGATTCCGCACAAGTCGCATCTGATTCGATTTGCGCAGGAGCGGGCGGATGAGGGCTGGGTGATCGAGGAGGGCGCGCTTCGCGCGGGGGCGGCGAACACGATTTGCGCGGCGGATGATGGCTGGCTGGTGACGAATACGGATATGCCGGCGATCGCTTCGTGTGCGGTTGATGTGATGGATGGGCCGCTTTCGGGCAAGCGGGCGCTGGTGCTGGGTTCGGGCGGGGTGGCGCGGGCGGCGGCGCTTGCGTTTGTCGATCATGGGATGGATGTCACGGTGTGTGCGCGGAACAGTGTGACGAGCGCGGAGCTTGTCGATGCGCTGGAGTCACATGGAACGATTGAGGCGCTGGAATGGGCGGAGCGCGATCAGGCGACGGCGGATCTTGTGATCAACTGCACGCCGATCGGGATGAGCACGGGTCCAGCGCCGGCGGAGTCGCCGATTGATATCGAGCGATTGATCGAGCGTTCGCCCAAGGCGGCGATCTTCGAGACGGTGTACAGCCCGCTGGAGACTCCCCTGCTTCGCGCGGCGCATGCGGCGGGGTTGGCGGCCATTGATGGCGCGGCTTTGTTCATCCGCCAGGCGGAGATGCAGTGTGCGCTGTGGACGGGCGGTGATGCGCCCGCGGGGCTGTTTGAAAGCCTTGTTCGCGAGCGGCTGAGCGCTGCGCCGGACGAAGACTGATCAGTTCAGGCGAAGCTTGAGGCTGAGCGGATCTTCGCGGACGAAGACGCGGATGTCGCCGCGATCGGTGCGAAGGACGACGCTGTTGGCGCCCTTGTTAAGGACGGTCTGAAAGCTGTCGTCCTGATGCTCGGTGCCTCGGATCACATCGACGGTGCGGAAGGTGACGTAGCCATCGTGGGTGTCGGCGTCGATCTCGCCGGTTGAGCCGGGCGGCATGAGCAGCGCAATATCGCCGACGGTGGTGATGAGGGCGATGGGATCCTCCATGCGATGCGGCGTGCGCATGAGGATGGGGCCGTCCCTATTTTCGACCTGCACGGCGCCGGTGACGCCGGTGAGCTCGACCATGCCGTTTTCGTTGTTGATGCGGGCGCCGGTGCAGCGCGGGAGCGTCACGAGGACATCGACGCGATGATCCTTACGCGTGGAATCGGGCGAGATGGCTCGCACGCGCAGGACGGGCCAGGGGCCGTCGTCATCGAGGGCGGCTGAGAACTGCACTTCGTCGGCGACGAAGGGGCGTTCCTTCTTGGCGAGCTTGGTTGAGACGCGGATCAGGGCGGTCGCGGTGATCTGGTCGGTGTCGGGATCGACGATGACGCGAACATCGCCCATGTTGTTGGCGACATCGACGGCGGCGCCGACGGGTGCGACTGATTCGGAGTAGGCGACGGTGCGCGGGAAGCTGGTCCAGCAGCCGGAGAGCATGGCGCCGATCGTGATGGCGAAGATCGCGATGGCTGCGCTGCGGCGCGGGGTTGTCTGAAGAGTCGAAGTGGCCACGTCCATGCCTCTTTTCGGGTTTCCTGCCTGTTCGCATCGGCGCGCTTCAGCGCGGAGCGTCAGTGTAGGGAATCGGCGAGGTCGGGCGTCGGCTGAGAAGAGAGCGCGCGATAACGGCGTGGGACGGGCAGGTTGTGTGATTGATGGCTGATTCAGCCGTCGGGAAGGAGGTCGCGCGGCGTGCCGTAGGAGCCCCAGGCGCAGATGAAGCTCTTGGGTCGATGCAGGTTTTCATCCATCCAGAATGACCATTCGGGGCTGGCGCCCTGTCCCGGATAGCTTTGAACATCGCGCGCCGAGCCATCGAGGAATGCGACGATGTAGCGGCCCTCGCCGTGCCAGTTGCCGTACTGAACGCCGCCGTAGCGATCCCATGTTTCCTGCGAAACTCGAAGTGCGGCGTAGCCTGCGGCGTCAAAGGTGAGGACGAATCGTGACGGGTTGGCGACATCAGCGGTTCGCGAGCGGCCGACAACGCCTGAGACGTAGAAGCCGGTGAGGTTTCCGGGTTCGGCCCAGATCCAGTCGTTGGCGCGATAGCTGGTGCCTCTCGTGCCGAAGACGGTGTCTCGAAGATCCTGCGCGGCGGTGGCTTCCTCGAACCAGTCTTCAGACTGGCTGACGATGCGATCGAAATCGAGATCGCTGTAGTGCATGCCGACGTCGTTGGGACAATGGAAGATCTCAGCTCGGCCCTGCTCGTTGAGTTCGGAGCCGATGTAGGGATTGATGGGGCGATCGGGCGTGACGACGGATGATGTGTTGGCCGCATCGTCGCCATGGCTGAAGAAATCGACGCCGCCCCAGTCCCACATGTGATGGTCGTAGTGTTTGGCGACGCGGCCATCTTCGAGTGTGACCTTCTTTTCATCGACGGGGAATCGCTGCCAGTCGGCGACGTATGACGCCCATGCGACGCTGATCTGCCGCTGATTGGACATGCATTTGAGATCGCGGGCGGCACGTCGAGCGTTGCTGAGCGCCGGCAGCGCAAGGCCGATGAGCAGGGCGATGATCGAGATGACGATGAGAAGCTCGACGAGCGTGAAGGCTTGCGCCTTTGCTCGAACGGCTGCTGATCTGCGATTCATAAGCTCCTCCGCCAGAAGGACATGGACGCTCGCTTTGAGTGTACGAGCGCATGGAATGCGGGTCCAAGCAATTTGTCGGCGTCCGGCGCAGAGGGGCTGAAATCCACGGAATCGGGGGCGATGGGCGCGTGGACAGGCCGCGGGCGCAGGGTGTCTTTCTTGCAAACGCGGAAATCGATTGAAAAGGGCGCACTGGATTGAGGGGGCGTTCCAAAAAAGGAACTCCCCGCCCAGAACAGAAGCGGGGAAGCCCCATCTCCTCATCCACCAGCGAGTGTCTGCGGGTTCCACGGGCCCAGTGAGGGGGGCTTTGACCACAGACTCGCCAGAATGGGCACTCCCGGACTTGAACCGGGGACACCTGCATTTTCAGTGCAGTGCTCTACCAACTGAGCTAAGTGCCCGACTGCCGCCCCGAGGGCGGGCGAGGGGAGACGTTAGCAAAGGGTGGTTGGGGCGGCAAGATCGCGCGGCCGTGGGCTGGATGTGTGATCGGATCGGGCGCGTCGTGCGGCCGGGATCAGGCTGATCGGCGTCGGCGGCTGCCTGCGGCGCCTGCGATGGCGAAGGCCGCGATGGAGCCGGGAGCGGGCGGGACGAGGAAAGTGACGGTGTTCGAAGTGGCGCCGCCGCCCTGGGTCTGGGTGAACACGGTTATGGAACCGAAGAGAATTTCGTTCTTCCAGATAGTTGACGCGTTTCCGTTGTCGTAGCCATCGCCGGCGTCGGCGCCGGGATCGAGCCCGAGCACTGCCAGTTGCATGACGAAGACGTCCCAGGTTCCCTTTTCCGAGTTGAACGTCGAGGCGTTGGCGCCGCCCTGGAAGTTGCCGCCTCCGGAGTTGAACCAGCCTCCAAAGAGTTCGAAGGAAGTGAAATCGAAATCAGGATCCGTGCCGGTTGTGTCGGTGACGCCGTTGAGGTTTGTTTTGTTTCCGAGGCCGACGTAGGTATCGAGCGGAAGACCGGGGACGAGGTCGACGAGGGCTGAGTTTGGCGGGAGGTTTCCGCCGCCGGCGTTCTGATAGAAGACGGGTTGCAGTGCGCCCGGTCTGTCGGTCATGTGCAGTTGGAGGTGGCCCTGATCGATGGTCTGGCCCAGTGAGATCACGGTGTTGACGGACGCGGGGTCATTGACATCCTCGACGACCTGCTCATCGAACTTGGCGTAGATATTGAAGACGCGCAAGCCGAGGCCTTCGGGATCGGCGGCGGCGACATCGGCGGGATCGAGATTCTTGTCTTCTCTCATTTCGACGCCGATGAATTCGGCGTGGGCGAGCGATGTGAAGGCGCAGCAAGCTGCAACGACAAAAACACTTTCAGCGCGCATGTCCGGACTCCGTGTGAATCAAGTTTTCTGACTGCACCCGCCTCATGTGCTGGAGGCAAGCGCTTGCCCGCGTGGGTCGGGCGTCCCTGTGTGCTTGTTGAAATCCTACAACGCGCCGGTTGCGCGCCAAAGCTAAAAACCGATAAGGGACGGTCAATTCCGCTGTCATTATCGCTCGGCGCGGGGATGTGAAGGCTCGCCAGACGTTCTGAGGGCCGATCGACCCCGACGATCTGGTTCACACGGCGTTAGGATCCTCCGCCCATGGGAACGAGTGGAGACAGGTTGGGCGGCGCGTGCGCGATGACGGGGTTCGGGCTGGTGACGCCGCTCGGGCACAGCGCGTGGGAGTCATTTCGGGCGCTGCTTGAGGGGCGAACGACGGCGGATCGTTTGCGCGAGATGGCGGATGAGGTTGATCCGGTGACGCTGGCGAAGGCGACGGGCGGGAATGCCTTTTCGACGTGGACGGCGAGTGATCCGGCGGTGGAGCTTGCCGAGCGCGCGGCTCGGGAGGCGCTGGGGAATGCGGGCGTCGCATCGGCGCGGGATGTGCGGCTGATCGTGGCGAGCTCCAAGGGCGCCGTGGCCGGGCTGTTTGATCATGACACGAGCGAGCGGCGAGCGGAGACGATTGCGCTTTCGCCTCATGGGTATCTGTGCAGGCACTTGAGGGCGCGGATGGGCGCGGGTGAGACGACGGCGGTGGTGGCCGCATGCAATACGTCCATCGCGGCGCTGCATCAGGCACGGATGGAGATTCTGGAGGGTCGTGCGGAGCGTGTGCTTGTTGTGGCTGTGGAGTCGGCGCTGTTTCCGGTGTTCGTGCATTCATACAAACGGCTGGGTGTGCTGAGCCCGATGTCGCCGGCGAGCGCGTATGTGGGGCGGCCGCTGGATCGGGAGCGGGATGGTTTTACGTTGAATGAATGTGCGGCCGCGGTGGTGCTGGAGCGCGATGGGAGTGATCGAGCGGTCGGGCGGCTGCTCGGGACGGCGATGGGGACGCAGCCTTATGACATGTTGCGTGCGGCGGAGCGATTTGATGCGCTGGGAAGGCTGGTGCGCGCGGTGACGCCGCGGGATGTGCGCATCGGGCTGGTGCAGCCTCATGCGACGGGGACGGCGGGGAATGATGAGCGGGAGCTGCGGGCGATTGAATCGGCGCTTGGTGAGCAGTCGCATGGTGCGCGTGTGTATGCGAGCAAGGGCGCGATCGGGCATCCGCTGGGGGCGGCGGGGCTGGTGAATGTTGCGCTTGGGTGTGTGATGGGTCGGGCGAAGCGGACGCCGCCGATGCCGTGGATTCGGGAGGCGGTGGAGTCGGAGATGGAGATTGGAGTTGAGGGTGGTTTGATTGAGGGGGGCGCGCAGGTGTGCACGGCCGCGGGATTTGGGGGGCATGTGGGGGCGGTTTGTTTTGAGGTTTGAGTGAGGGGGACGCACGCGTTGGCTTGATGTGTGCAGTGCTTGTCGTGCGCGGTTGGTGAGCGAGGCATGGAGAAGAGGGTAGGAGATCGAGCCCTCACCCCGGCCCTCTCCCACTCGGCTGCGCCTGCGCGGGAGAGGGAGGAGAGCGCAAGTGTTGTTGGTGGCACCCTGTGCTTGTCGTGCGCGGTTGGTTTGCGAGGGTTGGAGGAGAAGTAGATTGGGGAGCCCTCTCCCTGCCCTCTCCCGCAAGCGGGAGAGGCTGCGTTTCGCCGGTGCGCTTCGAACATTCGGAGGTTCCGTTTACGCGAGCGCTTTGGCGAGCTCGATGAATTGCTCGACTGTGAGTTGTTCGGCGCGCATGGTTGGTGTGATGCCTTCGGGCCAGGGGATGTCTTTGCCGAGGAGGGCGCCGAGTTGTTTTCGGCGGCTGGAGAAGGCGCGTTCGGTGCAGGCGAGGAGGGTTTGGGGGTTGTTTGTCAGGGGCTGTGCTCGGCGGGTGATGGCGAGCATGGCGCTGGTGACTTTGGGTCTGGGCCAGAAGCACTCGGGGGGCGCGGTGGCGATGCGTTTGACGTGGCAGAGGGCCTGGAGGAGGACGGAGAGTTCGCCGTAGTCGCGCGAGCCGGGGGCGGCGAGGATGCGATCGGCGACTTCCTTCTGGATGGTGACGATCATCGCGCTGCAGTTTGGATGTTTGAGCGCGAGGGTGAGCATGAGCGGCGTGGCGGCCTGATAGGGAAGGTTGGCGACGAGTTTGAAGGGGCGGCCGTCGATTGTCTGTTCGACGTCTTTATTGATGGTGCGCTTTGTGTGCAGGCAGTCGCCTCGGATGAGCGTCAACTTGCCCTGTGGCGGGTTGATGTATTCGGCTTCGATGAGATCGGCGAGGCCTTCATCGAGTTCGCAGGCGATGAGATCGCAGCCGGCTTCGAGGAGTGGCTCGGTGAGCGCGCCGGCGCCGGGGCCGACTTCGAGGATGAGTTCGCCGGGCTTGAGCTGCGCGGCATCGAGGAGTTTGCGCAGCAGGTTGTGATCGATGAGGAAGTTCTGGCCCAGGTGTTTGCGTGGGGCGAGGCTGTGCGCTTCGAGTCGCGCTTTGAGCTGGGAGAGGGTGAGCATGATTGGGCTGCGCGCGGGTGACTGAGGAGTGCGGCGCGTCAGGATAGCGGAGTCATGCTGTGCGGAGTGTGATCTCGACGATCTCGGGCGGGACGTTGAAGCGGACGGGGAGATCTGTCATGCCGACGCCTCGCGAGACGATGACGGGCGCGATGGGGCCCTGGACGAAGCCGCCGACGTACTTCTGGCCGTAGTTGCTCGGGACGATTGGCGCGCCGATGAGCGGGAATCGAACCTGTCCGCCGTGGGTATGGCCGCTGACGATGAGATCGCAGCGCGGCATGGGCGGGCCGTTGTGTTTTTGGCGTTGATTGACGCTCCACTCGCTTGCGTCGGGGTTGTGACAGAGAACGATGCGCGGCATTGACTGCGGGACATCGGCGAGCGCCGTGTCGAAGTCGGCTTCGTCTTCCCAGAGGTCGCCGACGCCTGCGATGCAGAGCGAACGATCATCGGGATATCTTGTGACGATGCGCTGGGCGCTGAGGAATGCGCGATCGTTATCGATCATGCGCACGCCAACGCGGCGCATTGCGCGGGTCATGGCCGGCGCGTTCACCCACCAGTCGTGATTGCCGAGGACGCCGAAGACGGGCGCGCCGGTCTGGACGAGGGGCGCCATGAGCTGCGCGGCTTCGTCGATGACTGTTGGATCCTTGTGGGCGTAGTCACCGGTGAGAAGGAAAACATCGGGCTTGAGCGCGATGGCGCGGTCGATTGCTTCGGCGATGAAGTGTGCGGGGATGCGCTCGCCGAGATGGGTGTCGGAGATCTGGCAGATGCGAAGTCCATCGTGGGGCGCGGGAAGGTCGGCGATGGGAACCTGGTAGCGGGCGAGGCGCAGATTCCATGGACCGACGAGTGTGGCGCCGGCCATGGCGCCGGTGAATCCAACGGTTGCGATCGCGGCGCCTCCATCGACGAGGAGTCGGCGGCGGGCGAGATTGGGAGGTGATGATTCGGCGGTCTGCGGCGCGGGCATACTCATGATGACGCGGCGCATGAGGATGAACGTCCAGACGCCGATGGTCCAGAAGATGGCTGCGCAGATGGCGATCGGAAGCGCGGCTTCGGCCATCTCGCGGTAGTCGATCTCGAAGAGTCTGCGGGCGATCCACCAGCCGGGAAGCGAGAACGCGTGCATGAGATTGCGCACGGGTTGGCCGAAGAGACCGGTGGTCGATGTGTAGAACGCGGCGGCGAGCAGGGCGCATGCGCTGAGCGTGATTGCGCAAGGCCATCGCCATTGGTGAACGAGTCTTCCCATGCCCGGTCTTCCAATCCCCCACCCGTCCTGGTTGATCATCGTGCTACGACAGGCCTGGGCACGAGTTCAACTGAATCCGGGGTATCGGTCAGATCGGGTTATGACTCCTGCTCGACGGGCGTGGTGGGCGTCGGGCGCTGGTTGTCGCTGTAGCGCTCGAAGAACTCGACGATGCGGAGGAGGCGATCCATGCGCTGTTTGGGGTCGCCGGAGCGGGAGAGTTCGTGCCCGGCGTTTGGGTAGCGGACGTATTCGACGGGGCGCTCGAGCTCTTTGAGGGCGCGATACATCATTTCGCTCTGGCTGACGCCGGTGCGCAGGTCGGAGCTGCCGTGCATGATGAGGAAGGGAGTGGTGATGTTGTTGACGTAGGTGAAGGGAGATTCGCTGGTGAGGAGCTTGCGGATTTCCGGCTGCCAGGGGAAGCCGCCGAAGGCGTGTTCGACGAGGAACCATGCGTTGCCTTCGCCGAAGAAAGTCTCGAGGTCGTAGACGCCTCGTTGTGCGACGGCGGCTTTGAATCGTTCGTCATGGGCGATGATCCATGCGGTGAGGTAGCCGGCGTAGGAGCCGCCGGTGATGAAGAGGCGGTCGGTGTCGATCCAGTTGTTGTCTGTGATGGATTGTTCGAGGCAGGCGAGGACATCGCCGGAGGGTGTGTGTCCCCAGTCGGCATGGTTGGCGTGCTGGAAGTCGCGGCCGTAGCCGCCGGAGCCGCGGGGGTTGGAGAAGACGATGCCGTAGCCGAATGAGCAGAGGAGCTGGAACTCGTGCCACATGGATGACTCGGCGGCGCCCCACATGGCCATGGGGCCGCCGTGGATTTCGAGGACGGTTGGATACTTCACATTCGGATCGAAGTTGGTTGGCTTCATGATCCAGTACTGGATGCGGGCGCCATCTTCGCGCGTGAGCCAGTGTTCTTCGGGGATGGAGATGGCTTTGTCTTCGAGGAAGGTGGTGTTGAGATCGGTGAGGCGCGTGCGCTTGCCGTCGGGAAAGATCTCGTAGAGCTCGCAGGGGTTTTCCGGTGTGGAAAGTGCGGCGAGGATGCGGCCGCCTCCTTCATCGAACGCGAGCGTTTCGACGACATCGGGGATGATGCGGACGGGATCGTCGGCTTCGGCTTTGAAGCTGGTCAGGAAGAGTGGCGTGGCGCCCTGCCACTGGGATGCGAAGAGCAGTTTGCCGCCGGATGTGGGCACGGGCGGTGAGCATGCGGATGGCCAGTCGCCGCTGGATTCGGCGAGTTGGAGGCGGCGGACGGCGGTGGATGCGATCTTCGCCTGTGCGTAGAGCAGATCTTCGGCGTCTGTCGTTCGGAATGAGAGGACGGCGCCGCTGACGCTGAAGCGGGGCGCATCGAGTGAGAGCGCGGAGTCCTCGAGGAATGTTCTGTCGTCGGCGCCCCCTGCTTCGATGAGGAAGAGCGCGGTGCGTCGTTTGCGATCGGTGTGTTCATCGTCGCGCGGCTTATCGACGTAGATGATGTTGGTTGCGTCGGGCGTCCATTGCGGATCGAGATGATCCTTGAAGCCTCCGGTGATCTGCGTCGTTTCGCCTCGCTGGTCGCCGGTCGTTGTGACGACGAAAAGATGGGCGAAGGTCTGCTCGTCCTGGAGTGTGAGTTCGTCCTGGAAGGCGAGGCGGTTGGTGACGACGGGGTCGTCTTCGCGGGCGTTCTCTTCGAGCCAGTGGCGGATGGCGGAGAGGTCGCCATCGGGGCGGGCTTTGATGTCCTCGAAGGTCTCGTCGGCGGGGCGTTTGATGTCGGTGTAGTCGCGGCCGGGGCGCTCGGGGTCGTAATGCGGGGCGCCCTTGATTCGGGATTTGGGGATGCGTGAGGTGACGAGGATGGCGCCGGCGTCGGGTCGCCAGACGGGCCCGGAGGCGCCGAACTCGAGGTCGGTGAGGGGGCGGGCCTCCCCGGGGGCGGTGAGGGGGAGGGTCCATATCTGCGGCTTCGGTTTGTCCGCTCCGGGGGCTTTTGCGGGTTGCGGGGTCCTGACGAAGGCGAGGAGGCGGCCATCGGGCGAGATGCGCGGCGCCGAATCGGCGCGATCGCCGAAGGTGAGCTGGACGGGCTCTGCGGCCTTGTCGGTGAGGTCGAGGGACCAGAGGTGGGTCCGGTAGCTCCAGGGCTTGTCCTCGGAATCGGGGTTGGATTCGATGGCGCGGATGGCGAAAATCGCGCGGGAACCATCGGGAGCGACATCGATCTCGGTGATGGCTCGCAGCCCGAGGAGATCTGTGGCTGTAACAGGATGGAGCGATTGATGCGGGCTGGCGGCCCGCGATTGAGCGTTGGTGGAACCAGTTGATGCGGCAATTGTCATGATGATGATGGGCAGTGCCCGGAGCATGGGTGTGAGGCCTATTCTGTTCATGGGAAGTGTCGGTGGATGAGAGTGGTGATGCTGTCGCTAACCGGTGATGAGGCGGGCGGTTGCCGCCCGTGAGGGGTTCGGCCCGCTTTGGAAGCGGGGTTGACCCTGCTGATAGTATGGGCCCTTGCGTCCGGGTCCGGGGCGATGTGGAGCGTCAAAGCACAGGCGCTGGAAGCTTGGAGACGAATCGAGCCATGAGATTGAATGGAACAACCCTCGGAGCGGGTCGCCTTTGGGCGCTGGCCGCTGTCGTACTGGGCGTCTGCCTTGTGATTTCGAGCCCTGCCCGGGCTCAGGCCAACATTGTTGTTGAGCCTGAGGTTCTGGAGATGGGCGAAGTCAAGGCCGGGACGACGGTGACGACGGAAGTGAAGCTTCGCAACAAGGGCCGCGAGCCTGTGACGTTCGTCCGGATGAACACGAGCTGCAGCTGCATCAATGGTGTGGTTGATGGCAAGGAAGTTCGTCGGGGCAGCGCGGCGACGGTGGCCGTGACGCTGGATGTGCCGGAGGTGAATGGTCCTCAGCACAAGACGCTGTATGCGTTTTATCAGCAGGGCAAGCCGCCGATCAATATTCCGGTGACGTTTACGGTTGTGGGCGCGGCGCCGCTGCCGGATGGGAATCCGCCCGGCGATGAGCCTCGGATTCCGATTCGCAAGGAGCTGAATGTCTCGATGGAGATCGAGGGCATTGAGGATCCGACGGAGGTTGCGTTCGGATTTCTGCTGCCGGATTCGACGACGGAGCGTCGCGTGCTGCTTCGCAACAATGGCGATGAGCCGGTTGAGTTCACGCGCGTGTCGACGGGATGCTCCTGCGCGACGGGCGTCGTGGAGAAGCGTCCGATCTCTCCGGGCGATGCGGCTGAGCTGGTCGTGACATTCAAGGCGAACTCAAATCCGGGCATTCAGAATCGAAATCTTTCAGTGTGGGCGAAGGGCAGCCCGCGTCCCTTTGATGTGAAGGTGACGGCGGAGGTGACGAATCAGCTTCGCGCTGATCCCTTCTTCATCAACATGCTGAAGGACAAGGCTGGAACGATTCAGATCGATGCGGTCGACGGGCGTCCCTTCCAGGTGCTTTCCGTGGATGGAAAGGCGCCGAAGTTCGTCGATGACGATCAGGGCGGCGCGGCGACATCGCACACGATTCGCTGGGACATGACGGAGACGAAGCCCGATGACGTGCCGTCATTCCTGATCGTGGAGACGGATCATCCTGACGTGCCGATTCTTGATCTGCGTGTGATTCATATGGGATTGATCGCGGCGGCGTCGCCTGAGGAGAATCCGAAGTGGGTTCTGGGCAATGATCGCGTGCTGCTGGGTCTTGTTTCGCCGGATGAGCCGGTGACGCGCACGTTCAAGCTTGTGAAGCTGACGAATCTTGAGGCGCTGGAGAGCGTGGAGTCTGCGGACGGCCTGTTTGATGTGAAGATCGTCGACGTGAAGCCGGCGGCGCGAGGCCTGGAGGCGACGATCGAGTTTCGTCCGACGAAGCAGGCGAACGGCAAGAAGCGGACGGGTGTGCTTCAGGGCGAGGTGGTCTTCCACGCGCTTGATGAGGAGCACAGCTGCCTCGTGCTGGCGAAGGCCGCGGACTGATTGATGACAGCTATCCCTGCAGATGCACGGCTGGCCGGCGAGGCGAAGATTGATCGCGACGCCTGGCCTGCGTGGGTGACGTTATTCGCTTCGCTTTTCGTGGCGGCGGTGTTGTTGACGGCTTCGCTGGCGAAACTTGTGCCGCAGTCAGGCGGCGGCGGTTTCCCGAGCGGCGAGGCGTTCAGTGCGCATTTCGGATATCTGAAGTGGCATCACTTCGTGATCATCATCGCGCAGGTGTTGATCTCGATTGCGGTGATTCGATGGCATCGGCGCCAGCTGACATGGATCGGCGTGATGGCGCTGTTTGCGGCGTTCGCCGGATACAGCGGGTATGCGCATGTGCGCGGGATCAGTTGCGGATGCTTCGGCACGTGGCTGGAATCGGGCACGGTGGTGCGGCTGGATCTGTTTGCGATTCTGCTGGGCGGCGTGCTTGCATGGCGGCCGGGGAAGGCGACGGCTTCGTTCGCTTCGCTGGCGACGATCGCGATGGGGATCGGAACGGCGGGCGCGGCGAGCGCGGTGGTGTTTTTGCCGCCGCCTCCGGTGTCGGACACGGCCGAGCGATTCATGGCGCTTCCGATCATGGAGGAAGTGCGGAACGCGGGCGCTGATGATCCGGCGTATCTGCTGTACATCTACAGCGAGGAGTGCCCTGTGTGTCAGGAGCATCTGCCTCCGATGCAGGCGTACATGGATGCGCACACCAACGATGACACGCTGCGTTTGAAGACGATCTCGATGGAGATGCTGAACGAGGAATACGGCATTCAGATCTGGGAGTGGGATGCGAAGCCGACGACGCTGCTGGTGCAGGGCGGGGCGATCACGAAGTCCTATTCGCTGAATGATCTGCCTGTGCCGGAGACCCTTCGATCCTCGCTTTCGGGCGAGATGGATCCCTTCGCGATGCTGCTCGAGCTGGATCTGATGAATGATCTGACGCAGCCTTCGGGATCGGATCCGGCGACGCTGGTGTATCTCTACAACCCGAACTGCCCGACGTGCATCGAGCATCTGGTTCACTTCGAGGATTACCAGGCGCAGCGGCCGGATGATCGGGTGATGCGTGTGCGGATGATCTCGATGCTGGATCTGGAGAGCGATCACGGGATTCCGCTGTATCTGTGGACGCCGCCTCAGACGATTCTGATGCAGGGCGGGCGGATCACGGAGCGCTTTGACGAGCACAGCACGCCTGATCCCTATGAGGTTGTTGATTCGCTTTCGGGGATGTGACGCTGGCGCGCAGCGATCGGGAGTGCATCCGGCGTGAATGCGGCCGTGGTCGTTGGAATCGTTCTATTCGTTTCGTTTGATCTGCTGTTCATGTGGCTTCTGGTGCGCACGATCGTGCGAAGCACATGGAACGGGATCGCCGCGCGATATCCGGGGAAGCCGGCGAAGGAAGATGCGGTGCGGAAGAACTTTCAGAGCTTTCGCATCGGGTTGTGCAATCTTGGCGGGTGCGTGCATGTGGAGGTGGATGAGGAGCACTTGCATATGTCGCCGGCGAAGATGATTCGCTGGCTGGGCGCGAAGCGGATGAGCGTGCCTTGGGATGCGATCACATTTAAGAAGCGATCGCGGCTGGGCGGCCAGATCGAGGTGAAGATCGGGACGCAGACGGTGCAGGGGCCGGCATGGTGCCTTGGACTGGTGGCGCCGGAGGCGCCTGATGAGACGGGGAAGGGCTGAATCGAGCTCTCCCCTGAAATGGGCCTAGAGTGATCCCGAAGAAATTGGGCGAGGGCGCGGCGATCGCGCCCTGATCAGAGTGCGGATCCCGCGCGTCCGGCGCGGGAGAAGGAGCGATCAATATGAAGCTTTGTCAATGCGGACCGATCAAAATGGGCGCGGTGGCGGCGTCGTCTGCCCTGGCTGTCTCGGTTCTGCTGACGGCCGCCCATGGCGCGAAGGAAGATGGCGCGAAGGCGGCTGACACGGCGCCGGCGCAGCAGGAGCGCTCGGGCGGTCCGTTTGGAGACATTGATCTTGTCGGCGCGATGCTTGAGGTGGATGGGTGCCTTGGTGTTGAGGCGGCGCGGACGATGAGCGGTAAGCAGGTGCTCTTTGCGTGGTTTGAGGACAAGGATGCGCTGATGCGGTGGTATTACCATCCGACGCATCAGGGCGCGATGCGCGGCTTCTTCCCGGATAGCGGTGAGGGCAAGCCGATGGCGGACATTCCCAATGACGGGCGTCCGATCATGGCGATCGCTTCGGTGACGATGGCGGAAGAAGGATCAGTCGATGGAACGGAGGCGCCGATTTCGCAGATCGCGATCGAGCTGTACACGCCGCTCAATGGCGGCATCTTCATCGGCGGCCGATTTGCGCCTGAGGATATGGATGTGCCGGCGCTGAAGGATCTGATGACGCAGTAAGCGCATCAGACATTCGCACTGCACTCCAGACGCGAGACATCATGAATTAAGGGGACGCCATCCGGGGGCGTCCCCTTTTTCATTTGAATCGGATGTTGAAAGGCTATCAGCCGAGGTTCATCGTCATGAGGAACTCGGCGTTGGTCTTGGTCTTCTGGAGCCTGCTCTTGACGAGCTCCATGGCCTCGACCACGTTCATATCGCTGAGCACCTTGCGCAGTCGGTAGACGAGTTCGAGCTCCTTGGGATCGAGCAGCAGCTCCTCGCGGCGGGTGCCGGATGCGGAGATGTCGATCGCGGGATAGACGCGCTTCTCGACAAGCTTGCGATCGAGATGCAGCTCGCTGTTGCCGGTGCCCTTGAACTCTTCGAAGATGACTTCATCGGCCTTGGAGCCGGTGTCGACGAGGGCGGTGCCGAGGATGGTGAGCGAGCCGCCCTTTTCGATGGCTCGTGCGGCGCCGAAGAACTTCTTGGGTCGCTGGAGGGCGCCGGAGTCGATGCCGCCGGTCATGATCTTGCCGGAGTGGGGCATTTCGTTGTTGTAGGCGCGGGCGAGACGGGTGATGGAGTCGAGGAGGATGACGACATCGTCGCCGAACTCGACGGCTCGCTTGGCCTTTTCGATGACCATCTCGGTGACCTGCACGTGTCGCGATGACTGTTCATCGAACGTGCTGGCGACGACCTCGACGGATGGAGGCGAGTTTCGCTTGAAGTCGGTGACTTCCTCGGGGCGCTCGTCGATGAGCAGGACCATGACCTTCGCGTTGGGCGAGTTGGTGACGATGGCCTGCGTCATCTTCTGCAGGAGGACGGTCTTACCGGTGCGGGGCGGGGCGACGATGAGTGCGCGCTGTCCCTTGCCGATTGGAGCGACGAGATCGACCACGCGCATCTCGACCTGATCGGCTGTGGTTTCGAGGACGAAACGCTCTTCCGGATGGAGGGGCGTGAGGGCTTCGAAGCGTGAGATGTCATGGACGGAAGAGGGTTCGCGGCCGTTGACCTTGTCGACGGTGAGGAGCGCGAAGTACTTCTCGGAGTCCTTGGGCGCACGAATGGCGCCGTTGATGACCATGCCGGGAAGGATGCTGCTTCGGCGGATCTGCGAGGGTGAGACGTAGACATCGTCGGGGCCGGCGAGGTAGCTGTATTCGGCGCTGCGAAGGAAGCCGTAGCCATCGGGCAGGATTTCGAGCGTGCCTTCGCAGAGGATGAGGCCGCCGGCATCGGCGCGATGCTTGACGATGCGGTAGATGAGTTCCTGTCGTGAGAGGTGGTGGTACTCTTCGAGTTTTTCTTTTTCGGCGAGCTTGAAGAGATCGTCGAGCTCCATCTTCTGGAGTTCATCGACGTGCAGGGCGTCTTTCTCGGCGCTCTTGTAGCTGGCGCCGCCTCGTGCCTTTTCGAGTTCAGCGGCTTCGCGCTCGATGTCCTCTTCTGAGGGCAGGTGATGCGCGGGGATGCTGGGCTTGTGGGGGTGTCCGCCGGGGCCCTTCTTGCGCTTCTTCTTGCGTCGGCCGCCGCCGCCACCGCCGCCGCCACCTTGCTTGTTGCGGTTCTGATTCTGCTGCTGCCGGCCGGTGCCGCCACCACCACCGCCGCCGGACTGGCGTTGCTGTCCCTGCCCTCCCTGCTGCTGTGGCTGCTGGGCTTTTTCCTCGCGGGGCGCGTCCTTTTGCGCGGCGTCGGTTTTCTGCTCGGCGGCGCCGGATGAGGACTTCCTGGATGAGGAGCGGGAGCGTCCCCGTCCTCGTCCGGTGGATCCGGATTCGGCGGGCGCCTGGGTTTCTTCAACGGTTGCTGATGACTTGGCCATAAGTGTTGCTCTGCGCTTCGCGGCGTTTCACCCCGGAGTCTCCTTTGGCGGGCTGGTGAGATGCGTTCCTGATGGAGACGTGTTCACCGGCGCTGCGATGGAAAACGCGTGAAGCGGCGCTTGCTCTTCTTTCGAGGAAGGTTGAGTCCGTTCAAATGATGAAAAGGTTGGAAAGACTGCTTTCAAGGGCGCTCATCGTCGCGGCGCGGGCTCGATTGAGAGGCTGAAGAAAGGAAGCTCAGCGATCGAGCGCGCACCATACATGGGGCCTGCACAGGCCTGGGAGAGTTCACGCCGTTGGTGGTTCAGTTAAACAGTGCGATGAGAAGTGGCGCGGTGGCCAGAATCTCCGTCACATGGACTTGTTCAATCAGGATCCGAGGGGCGGCACACGCATTCACACGTATTGGTGAAACCGACCACGGCCGGGTCAAGGCCGACTTCGTCCCTGCTTTGACATTATAGCGGCAAAGACGTCGCGGATCTGCGCCTTGAGTTCGGCGAAATCCACGTCATTCCTGACTCCATAGTGGGATCTTGCGCGCTTTATTTCAAGTGGCATCTGGGACTTTTCACGTCGATCGAGCTCCTCGGGCCCCCAGCCCCTGGAATCCCGCACGCGGGCCTCGCGGATATCGCGGGGCGTATCGATGAAGATCACGGCGTCGCAGAGGGCGTCGACGCCGGCCTCAAAAAGGAGGGGCGCGTCGATGATGACGGCAGGGATGTTCTGCTCGCGCGCCTCTTCGATAGCGCGGCGGTGGGCATCGATGACTTCCGGATGAAGCAGCTTTTCGAGGCGGGAGCGCTCTTGGGGTGCGTTGAAAATGACTGTCGCGACGGCGCTTCGATTGAGGGCGCCGTCTTCTGTGAGGATCTGATCCCCCCACCACTCGACGAGCGTATTGCGGATGTTCTCCTGTTGAAGGAGGCGCGCGACTTCGCGGTCGGCATTCGTGATGAGGCAGCCGAGTTCGGCGAAGGCGTCGGCGACGGCGGACTTGCCAGCGCCGACGCCGCCGGCGAGGCCGATGACGACGGGGCTTTCGTTCCGGTCAGGCTGTTTCGATGCGCTCGTCATGGGAGGCATCCATTGTATCGGCGCGATGTCGATCGCCGGGACTGCGACGGTATGCTCGCGGCATGCCGATTCGCCTGGTGGTTTTTGATCTTGACGGGACGCTTGCGGACACGATGGAGGACATCGCCGAGTCGATGGACGCGATGCTTCGCGCGGAGGGTCTCGCGACGCCGGAGCGCTCGGCGTATGCGCAGATCGTCGGTGATGGAGCGCGTGTGGCGGTGCAACGCGCGACGGCGGGCGCCGTCAACGACGAAGCGGAGATTGATCGGCTAACGGAGGCGTATCTGGAGGAGTACCGGGCGCGCGGGCCGCGGAGCGCACGGCTGTATCCGGGTGTTGCGGAGTTGCTTGCATCTCTGGAGGGGCGCGTCGAGATGGCGGTGCTGACGAACAAGCCGCACGATCTCGCGCAGGTGACGATCGAGGCGGTTGCGGCGAGCACGCGATTTGCGCGGATCGAGGGCGTGCGCGTGGGCGGCGTGCGCAAGCCGGATCCTTCGGTGCTGATCGATATTGTTGAGTCGTGCGGCGTGCAGCGCGCCGAGGTGGTGATGGTGGGCGATACGAATACGGATATGCGCACGGGCGAGGCGGCGGGCGTGGCGACGATCGGGGTCACGTGGGGGTTTCGCGATGAGGCGGAGCTTGCGGCCAATGGCGCGACGTGGATCGCGCGGACGCCGGCGGATGTGCTGGAATCGTTGGGCTTGTGAGGGCATTGCTCCGGTCAGAATGATCATTCTGCCGATGGTCATGTGCATCGCCCGCTGCCATCGGCGGTGTCCCTGGTTACAATGCGGTGGGCAACGAACTGAAGCCGCACGAGCGCTTTCGCGATCGCGAGGCTTCGTCATCGGCAGGAGTGTCGGATGATGATGTCGACGACTGAGACTGGATCGTCACGACCGCTTGCGACGAAGCGCGTGTTGCTTGTCGAAGATAATTTTCTGGTTGGGCTTTCGATCAAGCAGCAGCTCGAAGAGTTTGGCTGTGATGTGACGGGTCCGATCGCATCCGTTGAAGATGCTCTTGCGACGGTGCAGGCAGTTGGGCATGACTGCGCGGTGCTGGACATCAACATCAAGGGCGGATCGAGCCAGGAAGTGGCGCGAGAGCTTCGCGAGCGCAGCACGCCCTTTTTCTTCATCAGTGGTTATCGAAGTCCGCCGATGCTGGAGCAGGAGTTCCGGGAAGTCCGCCGCCTGAGCAAGCCTGTAGAAGAGCAGGGACTGCGCGATGCGCTGCTGGTGGCATGCGGCCAGGAACCTCGCCCGCCTCGGGCATGAGCGCTTTCGATCCCGGCGGTTTTACGCAAATCTCAAGATCGGGGCGTTTGCCTGCGCGGCTTGCGTGAGCGCGATCGCGTTACCATATCTGCGTTCATTTTTGACCGGCTGAGGGAGGTGTTTGTATGAGCAGCGCGACGCGCCTGGAGCATGATCTGCTCGGCGAAAAGGAAGTTCCGGCGGAAGCGTACTACGGCGTGCAGACTGCACGCGCGATGGAGAACTTTCACATCACGGGTGTGCCGATCTGCCTGTATTCGCCGCTGATCAAGGCGCTGGCGATCGTGAAGCTCAGCGCAGCGCGGGCGAACCATGAAGTCGGCCAGCTTGATGCGAAGATTCTCGAGGGCATCGAGGGCGCATGTCTTGAGTTGATGGAAGGCAAGCTGCACGATCAGTTTCAGGTCGATGTGATCCAGGGCGGAGCGGGCACATCGACGAATATGAACGCCAACGAGGTGATCGCGAATCGCGCGCTGGAGCTGATGGGTCACAAAAAAGGCGAGTATGCCCATTGCGATCCGCATGATCATGTGAACATGGCGCAGTCGACGAATGATGCGTATCCGACAGCGCTGCATCTGGCGACGGCGCTTCGCAATCAGGATCTGGTCGCGGAGCTGCGGCTGCTGGTTGAGGCGTTTCGGAACAAGGGCGTGGAGTTTGAAAGCGTGCTGAAGATGGGACGCACGCAGCTTCAGGATGCGGTGCCGATGTCGCTTGGGCAGGAGTTCATCGCATGGGCGAACAGTCTGAGCGATGAGATTCGGCCGCTGGATCAACTGGCCGAGCGTGTGCTGACTGAAATCAACATGGGTGGCACGGCGATCGGGACGGGGCTGAACTCGACGCCGGGCTACTCAGAGGCGTGCGCCAAGCACATGGCGCAGATCTCGGGGATGTCGATTCATCTGGCGCCTGATCTTGTTGAAGCGACGCAGGATACGCAGGCGTTCGTGTTGTATTCGAGCGCACTGAAGAGTCTGGCGATCAAGCTTTCGAAGGTGTGCAATGATCTTCGTTTGCTGGCGTCGGGGCCGCGAGCGGGGCTGCATGAGATCAATCTGCCGGCGAAGCAGCCGGGCTCGTCGATCATGCCGGGCAAGGTGAATCCGGTGATTCCTGAGGTGGTGAATCAGGTGTGTTTCCGGGCGATCGGGAATGATCTGACGGTGACGCTTGCGGCGGAGGCGGGTCAGCTTCAGTTGAATGTGATGGAGCCGGTGATCATTTATCCGATTCTGGAATCACAGACGATGTTCATGAATGCCGCTCGCACGCTTCGAGAGCATTGCATCGATGGGATTACGGCGAATCGGGATGTGTGTGCGGCGTACATTGAGCGGAGCATTGGCGTCGTGACGGCGTTGAATCCTGTGCTGGGGTATGACAAATGCACGGAGCTTGCCGCGGAGGCGCTGCAGACGAACAAGGGCATCGTCGAGCTGATTCGCGAGAAGAAGATTCTGACGGAGGAGCAGATTCAGGAACTGCTTGATCCTCGCCGGATGACTGCCTTGCCTGCGACCACCTGACCCCCCTTCTCGTTCGGAGCTTTGCGCATGCTTTGGATTGAATTCGCGCTTGTCCTGGCGTGCATTTACTTCGGCGCCCGCATCGGCGGCGTCGCGCTTGGCACGGTGGCGGCGCTTGGGCTGGCGATTCTTGTGCTGGTGTTTCGCAAGCCGCCGGGCGATCTTCCGGTTGATGTGCTGCTGATCATCGTGGCGGTGGTCACGGCGGCTTCAGCGCTGCAGGCGGCGCATGGGCTGGATCTGCTGGTGAAAGTCGCCGAGCGGATGCTGCGGGCCAAGCCAGGGGCAGTGACGTTTGTCTCGCCGATCGTGACGTGGATGTTTACGTTCTTCGCGGGGACGGGGCACGTCGCATATTCCGTGCTGCCAGTGATCGCGGAAGTGGCGCGTAAAGCGGGCGTGCGGCCGGAGCGGCCGATGTCCATCGCGGTGATCGCTTCGCAGCAATCGATTACCGCAAGTCCGATCTCGGCGGCGACGGCGGGGATGATTGCGATCTTCGCGGTCAACGACACGGGGCTTGGATTGGCGCAGATACTGATGGTGTGCGTGCCGGCGACGCTGGGCGGCAGCATGCTGGGCGCGCTTGCCGTCGCGGGTAAAGGCAAGCGGCTGGCGGATGATCCGATTTATCAGGATCGGCTTGCCAGGGGTCTGGTGACGGATCACGAGGCGGGCACCGAGTTGACACCGGAGCAGGTGCGACCGGCGAAGCTTGCGGTGTTCATCTTTCTGGCCGCGGCGATCGGCGTGGTGCTCTTTGGCGTCTTTCAGGCGGCGCGTCCGGTGACGGGTTGGAAGGCGAGCGTGGACATCGACGCCGTGCGGCTCGTCCATGATGATCCGTATTGCTTCACTGTGTCGCGATCGACCGGGGACATCACATGGGAGCCGGTGCAGGCGCAGCTTGCGCGGCAGACGGGCTGGGTGGATGTTCGCGGTCTGAACGAAGACACGGGCATTGTCGAGATCGAATCGGATGCTGATCGCGAGCATCTGCTGACGGGAAACACTGCGGGGCTTCGGGAGCGCATCGATTCGGGTGATCTAAAGGTTGTGTGGCCGTCGGCGACGCATGTCGGCATGGCGCACACGATTGAGATCATCATGCTCTCGGCGGCCGGCCTGATCATGCTGCTGTGCGGGGCGAAGCCATCTGATCTTGTCACGGGATCGGTGGCGCGAGCCGGCGTGGTTGCGGTGGTGGCGATCATGGGCATCGCGTGGCTGGGCAGCACATTCTTTGAGAACAACAGCGGGCCGATTCTGGGGGCGCTATCTGAGAGCGTGAAGGCGCAGCCGTGGACGTTCTCGATCGCGCTCTTTGCGCTTTCCATCCTTCTCTACAGCCAGGCGGCGACTGTGGCGGCTCTGATGCAGGTTGGCATCAATCTCGGCATTGATCCGAAGTTGCTGATAGCGATGTACCCGGCGGTGAACGGGTATTTCTTCCTGCCGACGTACGGCACGATCATCGCGGCGATTCAGTTCGATCAGACAGGGACGACGCGTATCGGCAAGTATGTCCTTAATCACAGCTTCATGCTTCCGGGTCTGGTCGCAACGATCGGCTCGGTGGGCATTGGCTTTGCGCTGGTAGCTGTATTCCTCTAAGGGAGATCGCATGCGTTTATTGAGCCGTGGAAGGATGCTGGCGCTCTTCGTGCTTCTCGGGCTCGCGCCGGTTGCAGGCGCATCCGGTCAGGCCGAGGAAACGTCGGATGCGGCGTACCTTCAGGCGGACGAGACGCGCGCGCTGGTCGCGGAGATGCTTGCGGATGCGGACAGCCGCAGCAGCCTGCTTCAGAACGGTTCAGGCGGCGGACATGATGGCGCCTTCTATCTTTCGAGCGAGGATGGCGCATTTACGCTGAGTACGAGCGGTCTGATCATATTCCGCTACACGTACAACCATCGGGAAGACAACTCACCTGATATCGACAAGGACACGCTCGGATTCAGCGTCGCGCGTGCGCGGCTGTGGTTTCGCGGCAAGGTCTTCGACGAGTTTGATTACTTCATCCGCATGCAGTTCAGCGGGCGTCGTCCGGCGCGTGATTTCGAGGATGAGGAAACCGGCGGCGTCGCGATCGTCGATCGCGCCTGGGTGGGATACTCATTTGATGAGCACTGGTCATTGCGCTGGGGCCAGCAGGTTTCCGAGTTGACGATTGAGAACGAGCACAGCCCGGATGCGCAGCTTGGCGTTGCGGCCTCGCCGACGGACTCCGTCTTCGGCGGCGGTGGATTTC
The DNA here is from genome assembly GCA_032355985.1 of Sarcodiotheca gaudichaudii. Taxonomy (NCBI): domain Eukaryota; phylum Rhodophyta; class Florideophyceae; order Gigartinales; family Solieriaceae; genus Sarcodiotheca; species Sarcodiotheca gaudichaudii. The sequence continues at coordinate 476,564 of JAUKVZ010000003.1, forward strand.
AGGGCGTGCAACTCCACGGCCGCTGGGATGATCATCGTTTCTGGCTGACGTTCAGCGACGGACTTCGAACGATCAATACGGATTTCGGCAGCCCGGATGATGCGGACTACTCGTTCACGTTCAAAGGCGATTACAAGTTCGCCGGCGAATGGTCGCAGTTCACGAAGTTCACATCTTTTCCGGGCAGTGAGTTCGCGGCGATGCTTGGCCTGGGTGCGCATTATGAATATGGCGCCGAAACAGGCGATCCGGAAGAGACGCTTGATCTCTTCCTGGCGGTGCTTGAGTTCAGCATCGCAGCCGATGGATGGAACTTCTATTCATCTTTGAACTACGCGTATGACAACTTCGAGTCGGATACGAAGCGAAATGACTTCGGCGTGGTTGTGCAGGGCGGCGCGTTCGTGAATGAACACGTCGAGTTGTATGGCCGATTCGACGCCGTCATTCCCGACAGTGATCGGGAGGCTGAGAACGATGAGTTCCGCACGCTGACGGCCGGGTTCAACTATTACCCGTTCCCCGGGACGATTGGCGCGAAGTTCAGCTTTGCCGCACTGTGGTTTCTGGATTCGGAAGAAGGATCGCTTGTCAATCCGAGCGGCAACACCGGTGTGCTCGAAAGCGCGGATGACAACCAGCTGGCGTTTCAGGTTCAGTTTTCGCTGAACTTCTGACGTTCATATGTCAACGACTGCATCATTCTGAGACGCGTCGCCATTGCATGACGGGATTGATGCGTGCGCTGACAAAGACGCTTTCCTGGGGCAGATACACACCTGCAAAAAGTCCATCACGCACAACGAGCAGCGCGTCATATCGCCTGCCCGTCCACACGCTGAGCGGCTGATCGGCGGAGTCAAAGACATGACCGAAGTTGATCTCTCCCACGCGTGTCCATCGCGTGTCGGCGTTGATCTTGCGCATGTCGTAGCCGTTGCGCAGGTGGGGTGAGATCTGTTCGACCAGAACGTAGGTATCCTCGGGCGCCATGGAAGAGATCGTCTGCAGCCGGGCGGGCGCGGAGTTGCGGGGGATATTGGTGGCGCATGCCGAAAGGACGGCGATCGCGATTGCGGCCGGGATCAAACGTGGCCAATGGTGCGGCCTGGTCGTCGTCATTTCAGAGATCGCTCCGTTTGAAGATTGATCGCGATTGTCCCGGCGCAGCGTACAAGGATGAATGACTCTGCGGGTGTTCCTTCGCCGTCGCCTCCCGGGAGTTTGATGCATGATCCTCACCCAGGTGACCCGGACACGTCTGGGTGCGGGGTGGATCGCCGGTCAGAGCCGCGCCGGAATGATCGGGAGCGTCTTCGGATAAACGTGCCGGAAACTCATCTTACGAGCGCTTGAGAAACGGTAATCTCGCTGAGATGACAAACACACTCAGCCGCACGATGCATCTTGCGACGATCGCCTCGGTGGTCTTCTGTTCGGCGGCGCATTGCTCCGGGCAGCCGGAGACGATGGCTGATCCGCCGCACGTGGACCAGCGCCCTGTTCGCACGACGCTCTTCGGCGACGAGCGCACGGACGAGTACGCATGGATGCGGAACGTCGAGGATCCGGCGGTTATCGAACATCTTCGACGCGAGAATGCTTACACGGACGCCGTGCTTGAGCCGCTCGAACCCTTGCGGGACAGGATCCACCGGGAGATGCTGGATCGTTTGCCGCCGATCGACCAACGTCCACCGATCCGATACGGCTCGTGGGAATACTACGAACGGTTTGAAGCGGGGCTCGATTATCCCACATTCTGCCGTCGACCAATCGGGCACACTGATGAACACGTGCTGCTTGATGTCAATGCGCTTGCGCATGGTGCGGAGTACTACGCGGTCACCGCCAAAGATGTGAGTCCTGATCATCGAACGGTGGCGTTTATCGAAGAGCGCAACGGGGACGATGTCGGCGCCCTGCGATTCCGAAGCCTGGACGGCCGAACGACGTCGCCGGATGTGTCCATCGAGGGTGTCTGGGCGCACTGTCTCGCGTGGGATGCTGCCGCGGACGCTGTGTATTACGTTCGAACCGATGACACTCAGCGGCCGGCGACCGCGTGGAGACATCGAATCGGGACAGACCCTGCCGACGACGAACTGCTCTATGAATCAAGCGACGGCCGATTCGCAGTTGATGTCTACCGATGTCGCTCGGATGAGTTCGTCATCATTCACTCCTACTCGGACGACGCGTCCCATGTGCTTGCGGTCGATGCGAGGGATCCAGACGCGCCAGCCCGGACTATTTTTCCCCATCGTGAGTGCGTGTCTGCGAAACAGATCGAGCATCGCCGGGGCGACGACGGGGGCTGGTTTTACGCGATCGACAACGCGAATGGCGCCGTGGACGGCCGCCTCGTTCGCCGGGAGATCGGCGGCGATGCGGATTCGCCCTGGAAAGTCGTGCTTCCGGAAGAGCCGGGCGTAAGCCTGAGGAATCTGGTGATTCTGGAAGAATGGCTCGCTCTGGAGGAGCGACGGAACGGGTATCGCGTGATCCGGGTGATGCGACACGATCGATCAGATGAACATGTGATCGACGTTTGTCCAACGCCCGGCTGGACCACGCTCGAGCAAGGGCCGGAGTATGGAGCATCGACCATTCGAGTAGAGACCTCGGCGCCGCTCGAAGAGCTGACAACATACGAGTATGACCCGGAACGTCGCGCGGCGAAGTTTGTGTATCAGCGCGCGAGCGACTTCGACGCTTCGTCATTTTCAGTGGAGACGATCTTCGGCGTCGCTCCCGATGGCGTCCGCATCCCGATGACGGTGATATTCCGTCGTGACAATCCGAGGGATGGGTCGTCTCCGGCGCTCCTCACTGGGTACGGCGCGGTGGGCGCGGTCATGGAGCCCGGCTTCTACCCGACACGCACCTATGCGAGTTTGCTCGAGCGTGGCGTCACCATCGCTGTCGCACATGTTCGCGGCGGCGGCTTCTACGGACCGCGATGGCATCATCAAGGCAGGCTCGAACGCAAGCCTGTCACGTTCTCCGATTTCGTCGCGTGCGCTGAAGCGCTATTCAAGGAGGGTCTTGCGACTCCGGATCGGCTTGCGCTGACGGGTGGGAGCGCTGGAGGCCTTCTCGTTGCCGCGGCGATCAATTTGCGGCCCGACATTGCACGAGTTGTCGTGGCAGAGGTTCCGTTTGTCGACTGTCTCAACTCGATGCTCGATCCGACTCTCCCGGCAACGACGCTTGATTACCCTGAGATGGGCAACCCCGATGAGGAACGCTATTACCGAGCGATCCGGTCGTATGCGCCGTATGAGAACGTTGGCCCGCGAGACTATCCGGACATTCTGGCGACGGGAGGGATCAGCGATGCTCGGGTCGCGTTCTGGGAGCCGGCGAAGTGGGTGGCGAGGCTGCGGGAACGACGGCTCGATGCCGACGATGGATTGACTTTGCTCCGCATGAATCTCGGGGCCGGCCACGGAGGCTCGAGCGGTCGACGAGATGCGCTGCTCGATCGGGCTGAACTGCAGGCGTTCATGCTTGACCGGCTCGGACTGGGCGACGCCGACCCGCGAGCGTTCGAGTAAACGCCGGGGGCGCGCCTTCACTGAAAGCGCCCAGCCTTTCAAGCTGACGTTCCCGTGGCTGGTCAGCGGTTTTGGACCGCACGGGGTGGTCTTGCGTATACTCCGGACGTCAGTCCGCGAAGTTGGATGTCGTGCAGATTGAGTTGCGATCGCACGGGCATAGCGCGGAGTGACGACGCCGCAGCACTTTTAGTTGCGGTGACTTGCGGGTGTAGTTCAGTGGTAGAACGTCAGCTTCCCAAGCTGAATGTCGCCGGTTCGAGTCCGGTCACCCGCTTTTTTCGTAAGTCTGGCTGATTCCGGGGGTTACGGAAACCTACCTTTGACAGGTGGTGCAGCCTGAAGCGCAAAACCGCGCGGTCATTAACCGCGCTGGGCGATTCAGGAGCACGACCGATGTCAAGAGGACCTTCCTATCGAAAACGCAAGGGCTACTCGCAGGCGCTGGTGACGCTGACCGACAGCGTGACGAAGCGCAGGCGGGATTACTGGCTCGGTGAATACGACACGCCGAAGAGCCGGGAGAAGTACCACCGGGTGATCGCTGCGTGGTACGCCTGCGGCAAGCGCTGGCCGGAGCTTGAAGACGAGCGGGACACAGAGCCCGACGCGCCCAAAGGCGGCCTGACGATCACGATTCTGATCGAGGCGTACTGGAGGCATGCGGAAGAGTACTACCAGCCGAACGAATCCGGCACGTTGCGTGTGGCGCTGCGGCTGTTGCGCGCACACTTCGGCTCACTTCCTGCCGAGGATTTCGGTCCGAAGCGGCTTCGGGACTTGCGCGAGGCCATGATCACCGGCGATCCGAATGCAACGCCGCCGCGACCTACATGGTCGAGGAAGTACACCAACCAGCAGGTGCAGCGGATCAGGCGCATGTTCCGCTGGGCCGCGTCGCACGAGATGATTGCGGCGGACGTGCATCGGGCGCTGGAGACGGTTGAGTCGCTCAAGCGCGGGCGAACCCGTGCGCGGGAAGGGAAACGCGTCTTGCCCGCGCCGCCGGAGTTGATTGAAGCGGTGCGACCGTTCCTGAGCCGCCAAGTCAATGCGCTGATCGACCTGCAGTTGCTGACAGGCGCCCGGCCGGGGGAACTGATGCAGATGCGCCCTGTCGATCTGGAGCGGGACATCCCGTCTGACGTGTTGATGTACCGGCCGCGGGAGCACAAGAATCAGTTTCGCGGAATCGAACGAGTGATCTACCTGGGGCCGCGGGCGCAGGAGGTGATCGAGCCATTCCTGACGGGTCGCGCGGCGGACGCGTACCTGTTTAGCCCGACAGAAGCAGAGGCCGAGCGCCGGGCGGCAATCCATGCGGCGCGAAAGACGCCGCTGTCATGCGGAAACCGGCCGGGGACGAATCGTGTGGAGCGCGCGGCACGGAGCGCTGGCGATCACTACACGACACCGAGTTACTACGTGGCGATCCGTCGGGCGTGCGATCGGGCGTTTCCGCCGCCGGGAGCGCTGGCCAGACGGGACGATGAAACGGTCGCGGCGTGGCGGGCTCGGCTCACTTCCAAGCAGAGGGAAGAACTGAAGGAGTGGCAACGAGAGCATCGCTGGCATCCGCATCAGCTTCGGCACAACGCAGCGACGAGCATTCGCAGCGCGTTCGGACTGGAAGAATCGGCGCTTGTTCTTGGGCATTCGAGCGCGGTGTTGACGGACGCGGTGTATGCGGAGCGGGACGAGCGGAGGGTGTTGGAGGTGATGAGGGAAGTGGGGTGACACCTGCCATGGGCGCCACTTGAGGGTCTACGGCGTCAGATTTCGCGCCCGGTTGTTGCACTTTCCCGTGATTTGGCGGCGCCCGTACACAAAGTCGCTGGCACAGTCCGTCTGGAAATACCCATTGCGCCGGCGATGTGCGCGGCCGGCTCGCAGAGGACGACATGTAACTACGAGATTCTCGTTGCAAGCTCAAAAGTTGCGGGAGTTTAAGGACCTTCAAACCGGCACAGAGTGCCATGGAGGTCCAAATGGATCAGCAGAAGTTAAACCAGAACGAGTACTTGACGCTTACGCAAGCGGCGAAGCGGGCGCCTGGGCGGCCGTCGCCGAGTTGCCTTTGGCGCTGGTGCCGCGACGGCGTGAAGGCCAAGACGGGCGAGCGCGTGCGTTTGATGCATACGCGCTTTGGCGGGCGGATCTTCACAACCGTGGAATGGCTGGATGCGTTCGGGCAAGAGTTGGCGGCCGCGGACGCGAAGCACTTTGAGCGGCGTCGGGAGACGGCTGATCGATGTCGCGATGAGCCGCGAAGTCGACGCGGTGGGCGGCGCGATTCCGAGAAGCGAATGCGCGATCGGCATGAGTGTGCGGCGCGTGAGCTTGAGGCGAAGGGTTTGTGATGACTGATCAGCCCAAGCTCCACCCCGAAAACCTTCCGGCATATCAACGCGAACGCGATCAATGGGTCTGTTGGGGCGGTCGCATGCCCGACGGCGCTATGAGCAAGATGCCGATCAATGTCATGACCAACCTGGCGGCAGACTCCACTGATTCATCCACGTGGTCAGACTTCGATTTGGCGCTCCAGATGGCTCAGGTGGATTCGACGGTCGGGGGTGTGGGATATGTGTTCAGCGCAGATGACTTCCTTACGGGACTCGATCTCGACAACTGCGTCAATGAGCAAGGTGAGATTCATCCGGACGCCCGAGCGCTTGTTGATCGCTTCGCCAGTTACACCGAGTTCTCTCCCAGCGGCCGCGGTGTGCACATCATCATCAGGGCGGTGAAGCGAAGTAGCCGCTGCAAGTTCATGAATGTCTATGGCGCCGCAGCCGTGGAGGTTTATGACCAGGCGCGATACTTCACGATGACTGGTCGACATGTTGAAGGCACGCCGCGGACGATCGAGGACCGCCAGGATGTGTTGGATGAGCTGTTCGATGAGTTGGAGCCACCGACACCGCGAGAGTCCAAGCGAACGACGCACACTGGCAAAGGCTTCGACGGCGATGACGACGCACTCATTGAGGCCGCGAGCAACGCGAAACGCGGCGATATGTTTCGACGGCTTTGGGAAGGCGATACATCCGAGCATAACGATGATGACAGCGCTGCCGATCTTGGCCTTTGCAACCACTTGGCTTTCTGGACGGGGAGTGATGCGGATCGCATGGACAGGCTCTTCCGCCGGTCCGGCCTCTATCGAGAAAAGTGGGATGAAATGCGCGGCGATCAGACATACGGACAGATGACAATTGAAAAAGCAATCAAAGGAACACGAGAGGCGTATTCACCGCCTCGAACGCGAGCGGCGCGCTGCAAGTCTGATGGGACCTGGTCTGTGCTCATTGGTGTTGATGAGCATCGTGTGATTGATGAGGTCGTGGAGGCTCTGAGTGCAGACAAGGAGCTCTTCTCGCGCGGCGGCGCGCTCGTCCGCGTGATCGACGACAAGACCAACCACAACGCGGAGACTAACCCGGCAGGTGCAGCGCGGATCTCGCTCGTCCCCACAGCCAATCTTCGAGATCGCCTGACACGGGCGGTCGAACTGATGCGTCTCGACAAGCAAGACAATGAACATCCATCGCACCCGCCTGATTGGCTTGTCAAAGGCGTAGAGTCGCGAGGCGTTTGGCCGTCGATTCGAGGCCTTTCCGGCATCTCTGAAGCCCCCTTTCTGCGACCGGACGGCACAATCTGCCAAGCGCCCGGATATGACGAATCGACAGGCGTGCTCTTGCTGCCGTCGATTGAGTTGGAGCTGATACCCGATCGCCCAACGCGTCAGGATGCCATCGAAGCGCGGGATGCGCTGCTTCATATTGTTGACGACTACCTCTTCGAAGGAGCTGAACACAAGGCCGCGTGGCTCGCAGCGCTCCTGACCCCGTTGGCACGACACGCTTTCACGGGTCCGGCGCCACTCTTTCTCGTGGATGCCAACGTCCGCGGCGCGGGCAAGGGAATCCTATGTCAAGTGATCGGCGAGATCGTTCAGGGCAGACCGATGCCAGTGTCGAGCTACTCCACTGATAGCCAAGAGATGAGGAAGAAGATTACGGCGATCGCAATCGCGGGCGATCCCCTCGTGCTGCTGGACAACGTTGATGGTGTGCTCGGCCACGACGCCATAGATCGAGCGCTAACGACCACGCGCTGGCGAGATCGCATTCTTGGCAAGAGTGAACAGATCGATCTGCCGCTCACTTCCGTGTGGTATGCCACAGGCAATAACGTGCAGGTTGGCGCTGACACCCTGCGCCGCATCATCCACATACGTCTCGATGTGCTTCACGAACGGCCGGAGGATCGCCGTGACTTCCAGCATCCTGACTTGGTGAACTGGACGCGCAGAAACCGAGCCCGCTTGCTTCGAAGCGCTCTGACAATCCTCGCTGCGTACAGCGCCGCGGGCCGTCCTCGGCAGGATGTGAGACCGATGGGCAGCTTCGAGGGCTGGTCACACCTTGTTCGCCAGGCTGTCCTGTGGCTTGACCTGACCGATCCATGCGCCGGTCGACAGCGCCTCGAAGACTTCGTCGACACATCGCGCGAGATGTTGGGCGACCTGCTCGAGGCAATCGAAGAGTATGACCCGGAGAATGAGGGATTTGTTCTCGGCGATTTGATCGCACAGCTCTATGGATCGGAGGATCACGGACACCGCATCCGGCCCCAGGCCAGTCGCCTCCGAACCGCGCTCGAACAGGTTGCCGGCGTTTCTCCTGGCAAGGTTCCATCCTCGCGATCGGTCGGCGCAAAGCTCAAGAGCTATAAGCGCCGCGTGGTCAGTAGCCGCTTCCTGGATATTGATCCGCATGCGCCGCGCCGGGGAGGCAGGCTTTGGCGGATCTACTACATGGATGCGGGCTCTCAGCAGCGCGACGAGGCGACGCTCAAACCACAGTTCACAGCGCCGCCTGTGACGCCACCGCATGAAGAGCACGATTCGGATCGGGGCGCCGCGTGAATCACACAATCACAGAGTCACACCGAACCCCTCCTCAAAGCTCAGGAATGGCGATCCGCGTGATTCTGTGACTGTGTGACTGTGTGACTCTGATTCCAGCCCATCTCGAAATCGATTCGCGCGCTCCGAGCACGGCCGAATCGATTCTCGCATGGGGGGAAAAGTGAGTCACAGAATCACAGAGTCACACAACAGGACAGGCAAAGGCGCATCGCAGAGAGCGAGCATGCACGAGAGAGATCGATCCAAGGAAGGACAACACCATGAAGATTGAAACGAGACCGATTGACAAGATCACGCCCTACGAGGGTAATCCACGCGACAACGACGCCGCCACAGACGCTGTGGCCGAGAGCATGCGACGGTTCGGCATGCGGCAGCCGCTGGTTGTCGACGACATGGGCGTGATCGTCGCCGGTCACACGCGATGGAAGGCAGCGCAGTCGCTTGGGCTGGAGGAACTGCCCGTGCATGTCGCGAAGGATCTGACGCCTGAGGAGATTCGGGCGTATCGCATCGCTGACAACAAGACGGCTGAGCTTGCGCGCTGGAACCCCGATCTGCTTGAGTGCGAGCTTCAGGCGCTTGCCGAAGTCGGCATGGAGATCCCGGAGTGGGTGAAGCTCGGATTTGATGAGTCTGAGGTCGCGGCGCTGATCAACCCGGGATGCGCTACCGGCATGACCGACCCTGACGAGGTTCCCGAACCTCCGGATGATCCGACGACGAAGCCTGGCGACCTGTGGGTCCTCGGCGAGCATCGTCTGCTCTGCGGCGACAGCGCGCTTGAAAGTGATGTCGATCGTTTGCTCGATTGCGAGCGCGTGCAAGTTGTGAGCACCGATCCGCCATACAACGTCTCGGTCGAGCCGCGAAGCAACAACGCGATCGCGTCCGGCAAGTCGTCATTCCGCAAGTCAGGCGGCAAGGGCGGTCATCATCAGAAGTTCGATCTCGCTCGTGACCCCGAGAAGGCCAAGCCCACCGACAAGAAGATGCGCGCCAAAGACAGGCCGCTCGTCAATGACTTCGTGTCCGATGAGGAGTTCCAGCGACTGCTGCTGGCGTGGTTCGGCAATCTGGCGCGCGTGCTCGAACCTGGCCGTGCGTTCTACATCTGGGGCGGCTATGCGAACGTCGGCAACTATCCCCCTGCTCTCAAGTCGTGCAAACTCTACTTCAGCCAGGCGATCATCTGGCACAAGCTGCACCCGGTCCTGACGCGCAAGGACTTCATGGGCGATCACGAATGGTGCTTCTACGGCTGGCGCGAGGGCGCCGCACACAAGTTCTACGGGCCGAACAATGTGCCTGATGTATGGCCGGTGAAGAAGATCAATCCGCAAAGCATGGTCCATCTGACGGAGAAGCCCGTCGAACTGGCGACGCGCGCGATGGAGTACTCATCGAAGCCCGGCGAGGTTGTGCTGGATCTCTTTGGCGGGTCAGGCTCGACACTGATCGCCGCTGAGAAGGCTGGTCGCCGCGCGCGGCTGATGGAGATCGATCCTGCGTATTGCGATGTGATTGTGGAGCGGTGGGAGAAGTTCACGGGGAGGAAGGCGGAGCGGCCTTCTGGGGGTGTCCCGAACACATAGACCCGCACTAAGAAAGGGTCCTTTCTTAGCGAGCATCACTAAGAAACGATCGTTTTCTAGAGCGGCCGCTGTGCGCCCTGAGAAAGACCCCGGATCTCACCGGGGCCTTTGCGATCGAAAGGAGATCGCCCTCAGTGGGCGCTAGGGTCGTCGTCAGACCAATCCGACAATGTGACCCATGTATCCAAGCACGCGCCGGATCGGGCCGCATAGTGCCGCCGCTTCACATCCCCTAGCCACCCCCTATCACGCATGAACATCAGCGCCACCGCCGCCCTCGACCACGGCACGCTCGCGCTCCGCCGGATGTCCTCGAAGGTGAACGCCCGCCCCTCCAACTCATCAATGCAGCGGACGACCTGCTCGAAGTCCTCTCGCGAGCATCGCTGCTCGTACGGCTCGCCGTGATTCGGTGTAACGCGGCGGATGAGTTCATCGTCCTCGATCGTGTATGAGGCGTCACCAGACGCCTGCGGCTCTTTCGCGCTGGCCACCACATGCTCCAGCGCATCCCACTCGTCCGTGGTCAGCATGTCGACCTCGCGCGCAGCGAGCAGTTCCTCCGCGGCACCGAGGACGGCCTTGAGTCGATCATCATGCGTGGCCATCACTGCGCCACCTTCCGTGCAATGAAGCGGCCGCGGTCGACCTTCTCGAAGCGCGCCTGTTTCCCCTTGCGCTCGATCTCGCGAACGATGGCCGCGTACAGCGTGGCCTGCGGCGTCTTGCCTTTCGTCGTCCACATCCCTCCCGCGATCGCCTTCTGGACGATCTGCTTGCAGGACATCGGCTCGGCTGACTTGGCGAGGATGTCGGCAGCGGCGTCAAGGATGCCTCGCTTCTTCGCCTTCGGTTTGCGGGCGCCCTGTTTGGCCCGTGTGGCGCCGGAGCGCTTCTTCGGCGTTGTGGCCGCGGACTTGGCGCCCTTGGGCCCACGGGCGGACGACGCGGCCCGTGTTGCGCGCTTGCGCGTTGACTTCTTCTTTGATGCTGCTGATTGCGTTCGCTTCGCCATGTTGCGTATCTCCATGTGAGTGTTGTGAACAGCCGCCTGCCTTCGGCGGCGCGAGTCACATGAAGGGGTCATGTCGCGCAGTCATCAAGGTGATTCTGCGCACATGCGCGGATAAAATGCGGCATGTCGACACGGAGGTCGGACCATGCCCGGGCCAACAGTTGATGG